>CM053585.1:380133153-380153955 GCA_028646515.1 Pseudochirops corinnae
TGATGAGACAAAGGTGAAATCTGTGAGAGATGATACAGAGGTGAAATTGATGAGAAGTGCTGCAAAGGTGAAATCTGCAAGAGGTATTGCAGAGGTGAAATTGATGAGAAGTGCTGCAAAGGTGAAATCTGCCAGAGATGTTGCAGAGGTGAAACTGATGAGACAAAGGTGAAATCTGCGAGAGATGTTGCAGAGGTAAATTGGACAAACCTTGGCAACAACTTGGATGTGGTGGGGTGACAGAAGTTAGGAGTCCAGGATGATGTCAAAGTTGGGATCCTGTAAGATGGTGGTGCCCTTTAAGGGAAGGTAGGAGGGGGAAGTTTGGGGGAAGATAATGAGCTCTGTTTTGGACATGTTGAGTTGAAGATATCTACTGGAGATCCAATTTGTGACGTCAGGAAAGCAGCTAGAGATAAAAGACTGGAGGTCAGCAGAGGTTTTAGGCAGAATAGGTATATTTGAGAATCATGAGCATAGAGAGGGTCAATTAATCCCTGGGAACTGATGAAATCACCAAGTGAAGTACGATGCAGGGAGAAAAGAAGCAGACCCAGGACTAAACCCAGGGTCTTCTCCTTCACAATCTTTTCTCTCCAGGTTTCCATGACTCCTCTCTCACTTTGTTCTATTCCTACTTATTTGACTGCTTCCTTCTCAGAAGGTGTGCCGATCCAAATGTGCCTATTTTAGAGCAGGGAGGGAGGGGTGGAGATTGACAGGTAGGAAGGAGGAGATTTCAGCTTCCTAGAAAGAAGGGCTGACTCTACCCCGATAAAAATATTCAGGGGAGGTAAATGGAGAGTCCTCAGCCTGAGTTAGAGAAGAAAAATCAACAAGTATAGAGTGGGGGAGGGTGAGGCAGCCATGAGTCCTGTTAAAAGATCTGAGGCTTTTAGGGGCTGGCAGCGTCTGTGTGAATCAGTAGTGAAACTTGATGGTTGGATTGGCCAATGACTTCCTAAAGGCATCAAGACGCCTGAGATGTTTAAAGGGGACAGTGGTAGGTCATCCCCATTCTGTTCTGATCAGACCACAGCTAGAGGGTGGTGTTCAGGCCTGAGCATCACAATTTGGGAAATGGATAGACAGAGGTGCATCCAGAGCAGGGTGAGCAGAACGGTGAAAAGCCTAAGAACATGGTGGAAGGCCCTGGAAAAGAGAAGACTTAGGACCATGGGAGCTGTCTTCAGGGGCACAGAAGATAGAGAGCTGGGCCTGGAAGCAGGAAGATCTGAGTTCAAATCCACCCTCAGATACTATGTGACCCTGGGCAAGTCACTTCACATCTGTGCCTACATTTCCTCATCTGCAAAATGGTGCTAATTTGGCACTGCCTTGTAGGGCTGTTGTGAGGATGAAATGAGATCTGTGTAGAGTGCTCAGCACAGTGCCCGACATGCTATTGTTGGAAAAGTTATGCGGAAGGGGGATTAGCCTGTTCTGCTTGACCCAGAAGCAGTGGGTGGAAGATGCCACCTGCTGTCAGGACACATTTCCCAACAATTTGGGCCATCCCAGGCCTGGGCTTGGCTCCCTCTTGCTGCCCAGGGCCTCACTCAGCAGAAGGGAAGCTGCCCTTTGAACTGATGGTTTCCACCAGAATCCCGCCTGCTCTCCCCCAATATTCTGAGGTGGCCTCAAGAACAACCTCCATGTGACAAGAAACCACCACAGATCCAAGAGAAAATTTATTTTTGTATAGGCATAAATTAGAATCTGTAGATTAAAAAATAAAACTAAAGAATTAAATAGTAGCCTTTGTGATAGGGAAGAGCTAACCCCCCCATCTGTAGGTTCCTATGGGGGGCTGCTCAGATGCCAGCTTCCTGGGGAGGGGACAGAAGCAGAGGAAGCAGTTAGGGTCAGCTCCGAACTGTCTGCTGCTGGCCCCTGAAACCTGCAGATGAATGGGCAGCCCTGCTGGCTTTGGGAACCAGTGGCCAGCCCTGTGGTGTGAAGCACTGCCTTCCCTCCTGATGGTTCAGAGGCAGAGAGGAAGGCAATGCCACTGTGGGCATCAGGGCTTGATGGCACACTCCTTAAAGCTGGGGCTGGAGTGAATATCACCCTGGGCCCTAAGGGAGATGGCCAGAAATGAGGCCCTTAGCTTTTCTATCTAATAACAAAGAACCGGGAAATAGATCTATGTATAAATATAAATATATATCTATATACATAATGCAGTCGGCCCGCAGGGCCAAAGAATCTGCCCTTCCCCTCCCATCCCAGCCTTCACTCCAAGGAGCTCCCCACCAACATTTACTACAAAGCTCTATATACACCCACAGGGGGTGGGGGAGGTGGGCAGGGCCTGGCAGGGAGCTGGGTCACCTGACCCTCAAGAGGCTGGGAAATGAAAGAGAAAGAGCTCAGCTGGTGGTCTCCTCCATATCAGAGAGGGCCTGGTGGGGCAAGACTGCTCTATGGCGGTGGGCTCCCACTGTCTCTCCCTGAAGTCATAGAGCCCACAAGGGATGAAGCATGGGGGAAGGAGGAGAAGGTGGGGAAGTGGCTTGCTGGTGGAGGGGAGGTAGCTGAAGGGGGAAGGGGTGAAGGGCCCCAGGGGGAGGGGCTAATTGGCAGGCTTCCCATGGACCCGGAAGCGGTAAATGCAGGTATACTCAGGATGACCCCAGTTGCTCAAGATCCGAAGTTCGACCACCTGGTATGGGGCTGTGTCATTGCCCTGTGGGAAGAGAATACTGGGGTCAGGAAGGTCCGAGATCCCTTGGTGGAGGCCCTGATCCCAGAGCCCTTCTGCCCCAGGCTTCCTTCAAAGAGCAAGGGCTGAATTAAGCCCCAATGTTATCCCTCAGGTGCCCATCAGACTCACGGGGGCCTACTTGCTGCAGCCACTTGTAAAGCCACAGAATCCAGCCCGCGAGACCACCAGCCTGCCTGGGTAACTGCTGTGGGGCCGGCCCTCCATACCTGAAAGTGGAAGGTCTGAATGGACTCCCCGGCATTATTGTAGGTGAAGTGCCCGAGGGCCACCCCCTCTGACTGTGAGTCTTCAGTTAGCCCCTGCAGACAGGAAAAGCAAAGGGAAGGGATGGATGGATGGACTGGAGGGGGTTGGAGGAAAGGTCTGGCTCTTAGGTCGTTAATCCAGGGAGGTGAAGGAGGGGGATACACTGGGGAGAGGAAAGGGGAGGAAACAAAAGGCACCATCATGTTTCCTTGCTCTGTCCTCTCACTTTTCAGCACCTCCCTCACTGAGTCAGCAGACGGATGCTTTTCCCCAAGCCCCGGCCTCCTCCACAGCCTCTTCCCCTAGGCTGCTGAGTGGCCTGGGACAAACGCTTCAGTGTCTTCATCTGTGTCCTCCCCTGAGTGCTTCCCCTTCTCCTTGGGCTCCATCTTCTCTCCCAAATCCTCCTTAGCTGTGCCCTGAAGGGGTGTCTTTGGAGAGTGGCACTCACACCCACCCAGCTCCCCCATGGGACACCTGGCCAGGGAGGCACCTCGCTGTATCCTGCTGCTGTCAGCTGTCCTGTCCTGGCTCTTCTCTAAGAGGAGGGAGAGGAGTGGAAGGGCTGGCAGTGCAGTAGGGAGACCAGCCTCAATATCCCATCTGTACAATGGGCACATCCTTCCATTCCTCACCTCCCAACACCGCTGCTGAGAAAGGGCTGAAAGCTGGATTAGACAAGAGAGCTTCCAGGCTCAGACACTCACCAAGATAATGAAGTCCTTGGGGGCACTGGGAATGTTGCTGATGGGGGACAGGGCTTTGGGCACATGCTCTAGGGTAACGGCAGTGAGGTGGATGCGGGCAGACAATCGGACCACGG
This sequence comes from Pseudochirops corinnae, assembly GCA_028646515.1. NCBI lineage: Eukaryota > Metazoa > Chordata > Mammalia > Diprotodontia > Pseudocheiridae > Pseudochirops > Pseudochirops corinnae. The sequence goes on from CM053585.1 coordinate 380,136,951, forward strand.
CAAAGCCCTGGGGACCCCGGAATGCCCAGCAGTTTCCGGGATAGACGTCTGGCTATGGGCAGAAGACAAATCAGGTGAAAGGTGGCAGCCGATGGAACAGACCCCCATCATGGGGCCCCCTCCTTGAGAGCCCAGCTCCAACAGGGGAGGGTGGGAGACAGCAGGCAGAGAGCCAAGCTGGGGGCCCTTTGTTCAGCCCTACCTGGAGGATGGCTCTTGGGGACTGGGAGTGGTACCACAAGGGAATGCCAAACAGACTGAGAACGGCTGTTTTGGTGTCATAGGTCTCTGAGCAGCGGGTACTGATGATGCTGGCCCCTGAAAGAGCAACAGGGAGGTAAGGTGGGGGGGCAGCCGAGGACTGGCAGGACCCAGAGATGGCCTAGGGTGGCCCTGAAGGCAAGGGGGCACTGCCGCGACATCTGCTCTCCTAACTGCCCCATCCCAGAAGGGGCATCCTGACGTTTCAGGTCCTGCTGTTCCGTAACAGGCATCGGTCATGTCCCAAGCCCTCCAGCTTTCCACAGGCCACCCACCTGAGGACTCCAGAGCGTAATCCACCAGCCCGATGCGGTCCTCGCTGTAGCGCTTCAGGGCCTCATTCACAATCTGATGCACTTCCTAAAAGACAGGTATGGACTCGTGGGCCTGTCCAGCCCTTGTGAGGGAGGGGCACACCTACTCCCTGCTCAGCCAGGGCTTCCCCCTTGCTCCTGGGAGGCTCCTCTCAGGGTAAACCTGTGACCCCCACCAGGTGGACAGGGAGTGGGGTAGGCCTCACCTCCTCTGTCACACCAGTCACTCCTTCCTTTCGAAGGCTCAGCTTCAGGCTGGCAGCAGCTTCGCTGATGGTCCCCTCTGCCACCAGGGTGAGGATTCTGTGCTCTAGGTCCCGAAGCTGAGCCTGTACCTCCTCCAGGTGAAGGATCCCGGCCTGAGTACCCTTGTCTTGAAGAAGGACCTGACTGATCCATGCTGGGAACTGAGCCTCCACCTAGAGCCCACCAGAGGAGCGAGCTCAGCAAATGGCCGAGGGGCAGCAGAGATGAGCAAGGGAGAGGGCCTGGACAGGGCCCCAGGGGCCTAGAGAGACTGAGAGCTCTGGGCCTGCAGGGGCCTACCTGGTGCCAGGGAAGGGATGGTTGTGAGCCAAGTGACTAGCATTTCTCCTGCTTTTGGCTCTGTGAACAGGGTCTCCCTGGACACCTCTGGGAGCTGTTCTCCCACTCAACATAGGCTCAATCTATGGAAGTGCTCAGTGAAAACCTTAGAGGCTTGCAGTTCCCTGCACAGATACCCGGGCTTGGATCAAGGGGCATGGGTGACCTCACTGGGGCACGGGGGAACTCACGTCACTGCGCAGGGCTGCCATCTTCTGTGGCCACAGGTCAACTTTTTCTGCCACTGCAGCCTGTCTCTGGCTCAAGGCCGCCAGCTCCTGCCTCAGGCCAGCGAGCTGGGCCTCCAGTGGACCCATCTCCTTCAACACTTTTTCCTGGAGGGCTTCTTGGGCCAAACTAGCCAGTGACAAAAGGAAAGGTCAAGGTCAACCACTGGATAGGCACAGAGGATGGAGTCAAGCAGAACCACTACCCAACTGAAAGAACAGAGCCAGAGACCTGGGAGCAAGTCTTTGCTGACATTTACTCCCTGTGTGACCCTGGGCAGGTCATTTCCCTCCTGGACCTCAGGACCCTTATCTGTTCTCTGAGGTCCTCACCAGCTGTGATGGATCCTATGGACATGGTGACCCAAGTATTCTGGCTCCACTGACCCCTAGAGAATCTCAGTTGTGGCTTCTCTGGTCTAGCTTTCTAGCCCTCCTTCCCTTCTCTTCTCTTTACCAGTCAGTTTGGGGCCTTACCTCTGCCACTCAAACTTGAGCTGGAGCACCCAGCTTTCCAGCTCCTATAAAGTAGAGGAGGACATAATGAGACTGATGAAAATATCCAAGCTACACTCTGGGCACTCGTGGTCTCCTCTGGGTGGGCCCTTTGTCTGCTGAGGAGGATCTGAGTCTCCAAACTGCAGAGCTCCAGAAATCTTGACCCTGGGTCCCGACTAGACCTTTCAGAGACTGGGCTCCTCTCCTATCGTCCCACCAAGAAGAGGCATCTGAGAAAGACCTGAGCTCAGCTGGGATTAGGCATGAACTTTCCCTAGAGTGGTGAAGTCACTTCTCAGTTCCCTGAAAGAAATTTCAAACTCAGCTCTTAAGTCACATTCTTCTCATTGACAGTCTTATCCCTCCTTAGTCTTCATGCATGTATGTGTCCGGCACGTGGGAGGGATTCCAGAGAGGAGCTGCAAGAAGAGGCCTAGGTTTGTTTCAGGTCAGTAAGCTCCATGCTCATCCTTAAGACAAGGGGGTCCAGGGTCCTCAGGCAGCTCTGTTAACAAGTGGCTTTCTCTCAGCACAACCAAAGTCTCTGTCAACCTAAGACACTCCCAGACAAGTACAGAATCTGGCCAGAACCTCATAGGCAAGTGCCAGACCCTTGAGAAGAGCATCCACCTTTCAAAGATGTTGATGTAGTCAAAAGCAACCTCCCCTAAGATGTCCACCCCCCTGTTTTTGCCTCCAGAAGCACTGGAGTTTCTGGATTACCTGGGATGTCTGAGTAAACTTCTTTACAACATTATCCAGATCTTGTTGATGTTCTGCCCTGAGGGTGGTGAGCGCTTCCTGGGGAGCACAGAAAAGGAGACAGGCATTCAGCAAGGCCCAGAGGACTGCCTCACTTCAAGACATCTGGGCCCGTGCTGGCAGGTCAGGACAGCTTTCTCCTCACCTGGATGTGGGCAGAGGTGTCCCTGTGGAAGTCCTCCTTCAGGGTGGCTTCCCGTCGGCTCACCAGGTCCTCCAGGAGAGTCAGAGTGTCCTGGTAGCTCAGGCCTTTCCCACCTCCACTCCCACTGACCCCTTGCCGTAGCTCCAAGCGCTCCAGTCTGGCGGCCTCCTTCTGCCAATGGGCAGAGTATTCGGAAGCCAGAGTTTCCAGCTGCCTTTCCAGAGTGTGAACCTTTGATAGGACATGCTGCTCAGCGTTGGAAACAAGAAGGAAAACATACAAAGATGAGAAGTCTCTTAGGAGTCAGAGATGCCAGCATTTATCGAGCGCCTGCTGTGTGCCAGGCACGGGGCTGGGGGCTGGGAACACAGGGACCAAGAAGGACCTTTCTTACCCACCAGGAACTTCCACCCCCAAGGAGGAGACAAGAACATTCCAAACCAGCAGGTATTAACTACTGTGTATTTCTGTGTATTTTGCACTGATGCTGTTTACATTTCTGTATGCATTTTTGGTCTCCCCCATTAGAACTGAAGTTCCCTGCAAACCGGAATTGTTTCATTCCTTGTACCCATATCCCCTAGGCCAGGACCTGGCACACAGTCAGTTATCTATACATCAATTACCTATAGATTGACAGGCTGATTGGAAGGAAGGCACCAGCATGGGGCAAGTGGACAGGGAATACAGGATGACTTCTCAGCATGGGGACAGAAATTTTGGCAGGGTCATCACATGTGGAAGGAGGACTAAGGCCCAGTGAGGCTAAGGTTGGAAAGACAGAGAGGGGCTGTTTTACCCTGGAGGCAAAGAGAAACCCTGGGCATTGGCTGAGGAGGGGGGCCCCTGCTCTGCTCTGCACTTCAGGAAAGTTCTCTTGGGAGCAGAGTCAAAAACAGATTGGAGGCAGGGAGGCCATTCAGGAGTCTGTTGCAGTGATCCAGGAGGGTTAGGAAGGTGGAAATGGCAGAGAAGCTTAAGGGAGCTCAGGGCAAAAGGCTGGGTCAGAGACGTCCCCAAGAGGTGCAAAGGAGGCCAAGTATGCAGAAGGTCATCCCCGCCCCCCCCCCCCCCAAAACCTTCTTATTTATACAGCACAGGGGCAGGGCCAAGATAGCAGAGGGAAACCACCTAGAAAACGTGCCAGAGCACATGTACCCGTGCTCGAGTATGTGCATGTGCACACATAAAGAGCTATCCAATTCATAATTATTTTCACTAACAGATCACACGAGCTTTGCAGGGTGTGTCCAAATTACCTGCATCTCTTTCTGAAGAGAGAAGAGACACTGGGAAAGGTAGGTTATGTAAAAACAAAAGGCAGCAAGAAAAGTTTTGGAAACAAAACAGCAAATACACAAAAACAATGGGGGGCCACCAATGCTCTTTTCAGATGCCTGTGGATGAGGGTTCGACTTGTTTTGCTCATCCCAGCTGGACACAAGGACAACCTCTTGACAAGGCGAGGAAGGGGCTGCCTCAGGAGGGCTGTGCTGAGGGCTCTTCCTGCTGTCTACCCTTTCATGAGGTCACTCTGTGTTCTTTAGTGGCTACCCTTTTTTCTTGTGCCAGTGGCCCATCCTCAGACCCAGTGTTGCCGTTGGAGGCAGCCTCTGGGCTTCTCGCCTTCTCACTGGAATGGAGTCCTTTGCAGCAGCAGTCAAACATGCTTAGGACAGCGTTACACTGTCCACGCCTGAGTTAACACATCTGAACAGGAAGGGACGGAGCTGCTGGAACTGTACATGCCTTCCCTCCCCACCCCTTGTCTCCCTTTCTTCCAATTTGCTCTTGATTTTGACCTTTGTTGGGCGCAGTCACTGATCTGATCTTTGATGCTGAAGTGACTGATATACCCAGCATTTCTTGTTTGGTGAAGATGGTCCCTTGTGTTTTTTTGTGACATCTCCTGGTGCTGACCACGTATCCTGTGTCTGGGGACTCTCTTACTGACACACAGTGTTTGTGTCTTCTTCCCTTGCATGTCATTTTGTGGAGTTAGTACAATTCCAACCAACAAACACTGCTACATTCCTACTAAGTGTAAGAGGCTGTGGCAGGTTGGGGTCACAAGGACAAAACGATCCTCATAGACTTTCTTTACCCTCTGTAACATGGTGGCCTGGTTGCTTATGATCATTGTGAGTATAACTCTGGGGCTTTCTTGTTGCCTTTAAAAAGGGAGATGAGATCAAATTCTCTTTGCCTTCTCCAAGGAGAACCCGTGAGTGATGGTTCCATAGTTTTTTTCCTCTCAGTCAGTTGAAAAAGAAAATCCTTGCAGCAAACATGAGAAGTCAGGCAAAGAAAATTCTGACACTGACTCCGTCCAAAACTGTGGGCCTTGTTCTGCACCTGCCATTCAGCACCTGGCTGTGGCTGCTCTCCAGAGGCAGGTCCTTTATCCCACCCCTCTGTGGCTCCTCAGATCACACAGGAAGAATGCCAACCGCTCATATCACACCCATGGATGGCTTGAGGACGGAGGGAGACCTAGCGCCCTCCGTCTCTCCCCACGATCCCTCGACCCTGTCCACAAAGCAGAGGGCGGCTGCAGAGGGCGAAGGTTGTTTGGCATTTTTATCTGCTTTTGAGGTCGTCACACTCCAAAAATCCAGTCACCTGGGGACCAAGCTTCTGGCGGGTAGCCAACATGATCTGCATGTGGCCTTTGGGTCTTCTCAGCTTGGTGAAGTCTCACAGCCTGGGCTCTGCTGCTCATTTCTGGAGACCCCTGGGTTCTCAGCGTCACCCCACTGCATGACAAGGTGCTAGGGAAGACCTCTGCGGGGAGGCAATGATGGTTTCCATTTAAGGGGTCAGAAATGATAAGGCTGAGTCTTAGAGGCTGACATCGAACTGCCCAAGGTCCCAAAGCCAGCAAGTGGCAGAGCTGAAATCTGGGTCCCGCTTTTCTGACCCAGGTTCTCTAGGGCTCTGCACTTCTAAGGTGAGCATCTCTTTAGCTTGGTTTGGTTGCCCATGAGCAGTCCTGCTGCAAAACCTGATAAGGTCCAAGAGGGAAATCCACGCATAGACATAGGTGACTAAATGAAGGCTTCATGATAGCCTGCATTTGTATTTTCGGCAGAGATAACGGAGAAGGGACCGTCACTGCTGAGATGAATGATGTGTCTTCTGGAAGGCACACACTTGGTACCCAAACATCAAAGACAAAGAACTGGAAACTAAGGGACTGCCCTCCAACTGGGCAAAAGCTGAACAATTATAGTGTAGGGATTGAATAGAATCCTACTGTGCTCTAAGAAATGATGAAAGAGGTAGTATTTAGAGGAATCTGAAAAGACTTGTATGAACTGACACAGAGAAGAGTGAGCAGAACCACAAAGACAATTTTGAAAAACTCTGGAACTCTGATCAATGCAATGACCAGCTATTGTTCTGGAAAACGATCCAACTTCTGACAGAGACGGGAAGACTCAAGAGGCAGGAGACATACAAATTTTAGACATGGCCCAGGAGGGACTGTTTTGCTTAACTCTGGATGTTTGTTACAAGTGGTTTGTTTTTCATTTTTCTGAATGGGTAGGAGGAGGGAGGGAAAGAAAATAAATTTCTGTTCATTAAAAAATAAAAACCAAAGCAGCTTTCTATGGCTAATCCTGCTTCTCCCTCCTCTGATGCCTCATGGTGCTACAGAGGATACTGTCCAGCAGATTCTGCCAGGCCAGGGCAGCCTTCAAGGTCTGTGTGGCCACCCTACAAGAAACAGCGTGGCCAACACCCTCTGCTTCTTTCACCCCTATTTGTACTGTTATATCTTGTCTGTATGTAGCTGTCTCCTCATCACACTGTGAGCCCCCTGAGGGCAGCCCGTGAGGTTGTCTGGTTGGGTTTACCTTTCTTGGACTCCCCAGCGTTTCTCACAGTACCTGACACATAGCAAGCCATGCCTGCTAAAGGCTGTCTGATTGAGTAATACTGGGCTTGACAGCAATGATCATGATTGTGGGTGGACTGTCTGCCTCTCCTGGTGAAGTGTTCCTGGCATTCACCTGGGCACTCACCCGGAAATATGGGGAGGATTCTCCTGATTCCCACACCTCCTCTCTCCTGTTGCTGCCCTTTGCTGCCCACCAGGAGAGCACAGCAGGATGGAAGGTCTGTAGTCCGTAGGGGTAGAAATACCAAGCACCTAGTACATGGGAGGAAAGGCTAATTAAGGCTGAAGCACCAGAAGGGCAAGAAGTCCAGGGTGAGGACCTCCATCTGGACTGAGTCTGGCAATGTCATGTCCAAGGAAGGCGGATGCACTATGGGCCCTGTAATCTGGAAGGCCATAAAGCTAGAGCCCCTTCCACCCCAAGAGCCTTCAGAAAAGGATTCCCTCTCTCATGATCCTCTCAGGAGTCACTACACACTTTTGGATTATGGCAAAAATGAGGGATAAGAATAAACTGGTAAGAGGACGTGGAGACTGAACCCAGAAGTCCTTCCTCTTGGTCCCAAACCTGGTCCACACATAGCCCTGTCCCTTCTGAAGGAGGATGGCATGCTCTCAAGAGATGCCACCTGAATACAGGTCCTGGTGACCATAGGTTTGTGTTGTCACCATTCCTGAGCTGGGCTTTATTTCACAGAACAGGTTGAGTGATGTCCTGGCTCCTGACCAAGAGTCTAGCCTTTCTGGGACCATCCAGGGAGAACCACCCTGTGTTCTCCCCAAGGAGAAGGGGCAAAGGCCTTTAGAGCTGACATTGGCTGTGTCCTGCCCAGATAACCTACTTGTTCCTGACTCAGCTCTTCTACCAATTCCCCCACCCTCAAATACCTTGTCAATGACCACTAAGGGGGCAGATAAAACATGTCCATGAAGCTGGACAGCCACCCTGGCCATGCAGCCTGAGTCTGGGAGGCCTGCATACAGCAGATACACATGAAAGGCTTGTTGGATTGGGTCGAGGGGAGGAGAGACAGGACATCTCTCACACTTTAGGCTCGAGAACGTGCCCACATGAGGACTGGGTCCTTTTCTCCTGTCTCCCTTCAAAGCTGGCTCTTCCAAACTTTCCTTCAGCAGCCCTGCCTCCAAGCCTTTGTCCATTCCCCCACCAGGCTGCTCTGGGGGCTCAGCAAGCCTCACCATAAGCCAGGGAAGCCAGGAGCAACAGCGTCACAAGATACAGGAGCAACTTCTTCAGAGTCATAAAGCTCCTGCATGAAGGAGAAGAAGTCAGTGTCTGTTCTTCCCTACCAGAGTCCCCTGTGAGACCCTCCCTGAATGGCCAATGAAACAAGCCGAAGGGTGTGCCCCTGCCCTGAGGCAGTCGAGATGAGAGTCCTGGGGTCTGACCGACAGCCATTTACAGAGGAAAAGAGGAATGAGAAAACTTGGCCTTTGTGAAATTCACTAACGTTGTTATGAAAGGTGACAGGACCCCCTTTGACAGGTCAGGTAGGTGTCTCTCTATCAGGGCTATATCGGGAATGTGTTAACACACTAGTACCTTAGGCAGCCTTTGTTTTGCCAAGTCCTTACAATGCTGGTAAAATTGAACTTGGAAGGAGGAAGCCCTACTAAGGCTGGCTGGTCACCCTTGGCCTAGCCTGTGGCCCCAAGAATTCAAACAGGGCTGGGGAAACCTGCAGTCTCAAGGCTACGTGTGACCCTCTAGGTCCTCAAGTGAGGCCCTTTGACTGAATCCAGACTTGACAGAACAAATCCCCTTAATAAAAGGATCTGTTCTGTGAAACTTGGACTCAGTCAAAAGGCCTCCCCCCAAGGACCTAGAAGGCCAATGTGGCCTTGAGGCTGCAGGTTCCCCAGCCCTGCTCTTAGACCTTCCCGGATACAGCCCTGGAGGCAGCCTGGAAACCATGGCATGCTCCTCCAGAGAAACTGCGAGAATGGCTTGGCTACCTGGACGATTGTGAAGAGAATTCTTGATTCTAACCCCAAAGAAGGGATTGTTCCTGGAAACTCAGGATCCTCAGACTAGCAAAGATGAACCCACCAGACTCAGTTGAGGTCAGAGGCAGGAACTATTGAGGGGAGAGGTCCTCAAAGGCGCTCAGGAAGACAGTAGCATCTGTGCTCACGACCAACCCACTTCTCTGAAGATCCAAGAGTAATGGGGGCTGGTGTGTTGATAAAGGTTTAACAACCAGCTCTGGAAGAGGGGAAGGCACACACAACCCACTTCTCCCAGCAATGGGAGTCTAGACACTCAATCGAGCCCTGACTGGTAACTGACTCTCATGAACAGGTGCAAGCTGGTTCTAGCACACTCCTGAGCCTGACCTGACCCTCTGTCCTAATATTCATTGCCTAAGTCTGAAAAAGCTGAAAATCGACAGGTCAAAACCATAGGGAATCTGAACTCAAGGACTGTGGAGCCCTTTGGAGCACGGGCTCTTTGATTCTGTCAGACCCCAGGGAGGCCTCACTGACCTGGTTAAGACAAAGACATCCAGCAGGGAGGCGGCTGTAGTCAGGCGGTACCAGGTGGTGCCGAGCCACCAGTAGAACAGGCCAAAGAGCCAACCTGTAAAAGTCGTAGCAGAGGGCTTCAAAGGCTTTGCCCTCTAAGCCCATCCCGTCCCAGAGAGAGCCCCGTCGCAGCCTGCCAACTCTGCAGCTGCTTCATGCTCTTCTGGTCTGAGATCCTCCCAAGGCTCTCTTGCTGTGTCTGGGGATCCTTCCATAACAAGCCTGTCTCCATACATTGTCCTAGAGTTAGTCCACCCGGGCCCATCATGCCCCAGTATAGGAATGAGGAAGCTCTTAGAGGCACACAGCAGGGACTACCCTGGGCACTATGCCCAGCCACTCGAAGAACCCACCTGGAAAAGTGATGGCCATCCACAAGAAAGTGCCAATTTGGGAGGCAGCATTCCTTAATGTGGATGCCAAGCCAACCTGGTCCATAAATGCGTGCCCTGCAGGGAAGGGAAGGAATGAGGATCCACTAAGAAGGAAAGACAAGTGGGCCTTGGGCATCCCCCATTACCATGCTGAGGCTTGGGCCCTCCCACCCTCCACCTGGAGCCACACTGCAGAGTTCTTGTCTTCCTCTTATCTGAGAGATATATGCCCCCCCCACCCTGTGATGGGGCACCCTTCAAAGTGAGTGGGGCAGCGCCTGGGGGTTAGGGCTCCAGGGGGAGGAAGTGATGACCACCTGCATAGTCATCTTCAGAGGAGTATCCTGAGGAGGATCCATAGGTCACTTTGCCTTGGCTCAGTCTACTGATCTTGCTGCTCTCAGCATCCCCTGTGCCTCTCCTCCTCCTCACCAGCAGGTCCCCACCTGTGCACAGTGCATGGGACGTGCCTAATGAGCAGGGAGCTTCAGGCTTGCAGCAGCTGCCAAAGGTTGGGATGCCTGGCAGAAGTTTTCAGAACTGAGACATCTCACTCCTTTGGTGGGCTGAGGCCAGAAGTCCATCCCACTTGGTGTACGGCAGGAAAGGAATTTTGCCCAAGGGTAAAATCTGGCCTACTTCCTATTTCTGCAGCAGCTAAGAAAGGTTTTTATGTTTTTTAATATGATGAAACTTTATTTAAACACATAAAGGCCATTTTTAGCTCATTGGCTGTACAAAACCAGGTGACCTTCTGCCTTAGAAGGCATGGTTATTCTCTCAGGGATCTACAAAAGGGCCACATATGGGGCTGAGGGGCTTGAAAAGAATGGGAGGATCTCAAATCTGAGAGGGTCAAGGGAAATGAGCCAACCCAACCGTATCCAATCTTATCTTACAAAAGAGGAAACAGAGAGACCCAGGGAGGAGAAGGCCAACCCAGGACTGAGACAAGACTAAAAGCCAGCCTCCTAAGAAAGCTTTAGAAGATAGGCAAGAGCTTCTCTCCGCCCCAGCCCAAGCCCTCAGGTGTGTAAAGCTCAGGACCTAGCTCACCACGCTCGCTCCAGAAGGCATCACTGTCCAGCTCATCGTTCAGGATGGAGCTTCTGGCTACTGAGCTGGCCCGGGGGCCCCTGCCATAGGACTCACTGACAAATGATTCACTGTAGTAGGTAGTATGAGGATTGGAAGTAGGGCCCAGGTGAGGGGCTGGTGAGAGGCGTTTCACACTGCTGGACTTCCTCTTCAGAGTCCTGCGGGGCACCAAGCATGAAGAGCAAAGGTAAGAGGGTGAAAGAGAGGAAGGCTGAGAAAGACATGGAAAGGGAAAGGCCAGGAGGAGAAGCAAACTTTCACAGAGCCTTCCAGGATGAAAAGAAATGATACCCAAAGCCCTCTTTTCCTGTTCTTATTCCTTAAACAGATGAATAAATTTTAATGTTGGAGGCAGGACTGAACAAAGCCACAGCTCCCATGGGCCAAGGAGGGACTCTTTCCAAATTTAACCACCATGATGAGGTATGAGAAGGAGCTAGGAGCCACCAAAATCTGTCTCCTTGCCCATAGGCCCCTCACACCTGTGGCTTCCTGTGCTCACCCTAGGAACCATGGACACTGGGGTTAGGGAGAAGAGATCCTTGGCAGAGGGTGGTTGTTCCTTGCCCAGCTTCAGGCCTCAGGGTTTCCGGCCCTCTCTATGTTCAAAGTTGCCCCTCCCTAGTTCCTCTTCTCAGAGAGTGAAGACAACAGCAGCCCAGGTTGTGGTAGAAGAGGAAGAGATGGTGCTGGGGACAGGAAGTTCTCACATTTGTGGGGAAAGAAGGCAGTAGAGTGATGGAGGCAGGAAAGAAATGTGTCCTTGGCTGCCCTGGGCAGCTGTGATCTAGAAGGTGGCTTAGGCACGGCTTACCTGAGGGGACTCTCCTTGAAGGTGGGGTGCTGGCCAGCCACCAGGGAATTCCCTCCACTGCTGCTGCTGCTGCCGCTGCCCTCATCATCATCACCCTGGTAACGATGGCGCAGGCGCTGACTACGGCGAGACATTATCAATGTCTTTCACTCTAGAAATTCCCGAAAGAAGGAAAAAGAAATGAGAGGCAATGCTTACTGACTGACTTGGTGCCATCTTCTGGGACCCCCTGAGAAGAGACTGATGGGGAGCAGACCTTAAGGGGAGGGATGAAACATCCCAGAGTGATTCCTCCCAAAGGGAAGCTGGGCTGGGACAGAGAGGCTCTCCTAAAGTGTTTCTTTTTTTGGAGGGGGGAAGGCAGGGCAATTGGGGTCAAGTTAAGTTAAGCCCAAGGTCACACAGCTAGTAAGTATGTTAAGAGTCTGAAGGCATATTTGAACTCAGGTCCTCCTGACTCCAGGGCTGGTACTCTACTCACTGCACCACTTAGCTGCCCCTCCTAAAGTGTTTCTGAAGCATCTTCAAGGCACATTGCGGGTGGCTGCCCATGAGGGCCAAGCCCACCAGTTTTATGTCTGAGCTCAGCCGTGGCTCAGCCAAGCCACGATGTCCTCTCTCCAAAGGATCCTGCAGGTGGCTTCCCTGGTGAAGGGCCATCCCTGCTCTCTTTCCCACCTCCATTCTGGATCTCCCCCTTATCATGTCCTTATTGAATCTGGGGTTTTGACACTGGGCTTGTGATTGTTCTCAGGTGGCTTCACCAACACACCATTTCCTTCTCCCAATAGATTGTACTTTGAAGGAAAGGACCACCTTGTCTTCCATATCTTTGGTTCCCCCCATCCCCCAACAGCACTGCGTTCTGTGACCTGTTCTGGAGGGCAGATGGGGGTCACATGCAAGAACCAGTCCAAACGAATCAGCTGATACAAACACCGGCCCTCATAGCACGTGCCTCTTGAGTGATAGCCCTCGATGGAGAGTGTTTTCATCTGATCATCACACCAATGAAGGATTATGGAACTCAATTTACAGAGGAGTAAATGGACAAGTGGTCAGCTCCCAAGGGGCCCCCACAGCACCCTCCCCTTCAAGGCAGGCCCTGGCCTTCCCATCCCCCTGCTCACTCAGCTCCAACCTCTATGCCTCCTCAGGGATTTCTAAATTGCCAAGGACTGCACAAGTTTCAAGTACAGAGGACTGATACAAAAGGGAGGCTGTCCCAGCCTTAGGAGAAACTGGTGTAATGGAGATGAATTAGCCCAGGGTTCAACCCCTAAGTCAGATTACAGAGGAGACCAGGTTGTAGGGGCTCTCAGCTTGGTTCCCCAGTCTGTGCACGCTACAAAACCATCTCTAATAAGCCAACCTCGATTTTGGAGGGTCTGTGACCTCTGCCATAACCTGTATTCTGGGTGCTACTGTTTTTATTTAAAAGACACTTGGCTTGGGTCGTGGAATACAGACCCCAGTGTATGCCTCCTCCAGTTGTGAAACCAGGAAGGTCTGGTTTGTCTAGCAGGGAAAGTTCCTACTAGACTTGTCCCTAAAAGCAAGAAGCCACCTGTCTTCTTGGCCAAGGAACCCCATTTGGTCGACCTGCTGGCTTCTCTGAAGGCGGGCTGCCCCCTTAGCAGGAAGGACAGCAAGAGGCAAATCGGCAGTGGCCAAGGCAGACAGCCGGTCTGGTGCCCCTTTCTAGATTCCACCCCCATCTGGTGATCAAGTCTGTCCCATTGCAGTCTCTGAATGCCCATCTACTCGGGCATCAGCTCTCACCCTCCCTCCCCCATGCTGGGGTGGAGTCCTTCCCTGAGGCCTCAGACAAAGCAGTACAGCCAGAAGTCAGGCTGCTGTGGATAGGAACCTAACCACATCACAGGGGGGCCTGCAAAGGCTGTATGGGCACCCCCAAATCACCAAGCAAAGCCCCAGCCTGCCAGGCAGTCTTACTGTCAGAATTCCAGTGTCATCAAGACAGACAGACTAAGCTCTGGGCTGCTCCGAATTCCACAGTAAAAGGGAAAGACCAAGCCAGCCCTCTGCCATCATAAACTAATCCCTTTCCTGCCCTCCTCCCCCTCAAAGTCTCCATGTTCTGAGCAGCACAAAGTACGCTTCTCCAGATGATCTGAAGGCCCAGAGAAGGCAGGATTGTCTCTGCTGCCTCCTGGGCCGACCCACAATCACTATTAGAATCGACAGGGCCTTTGGAGAGCACAGTCACACTGCTGCCCCCCAAGGAGGGGGTGCTCATCAAAGAGAACCCTCTGTTTTCATTTGAGAAGAGAAAAAACCAGCTTACAAAGCACTGCCTCATCTGCCATCACAGGGTAAATCAGCGGCAGGGCTAGAATCTGGGGCGCCTGCCCCCCATGTCCCTCTCTACCTTCTCCTGGCCCACCCCCTCCCCACTCCATCCTGCTCCACCCACTTGGTGCAAATGAGAGCTGACCTTGCCTCTAATCTCAAGTACTCCATGGTCCCATGGGGAGGGTCCGGCCAGGACAACGCCATCCCCCTCCCTCCTTTTCTCTCTTCCTGAACCACTCCTGCCAGGTGATCTTTATCTAAAGGCCACCTACTGCCCTGCCCCTCTCACTGACCCACAGGGACAGATGCCTGTTGGCTCAGGCCAGGAGCACCCCGGACCTGCCCCTAGTTGTCAACAGAGCTTGCAGGGGCAGGGATGGACAGAACCTTCCAGGCTGCCCAGAAAAGGCCAGGGGCCTGGCCCGGCTCCAGGCACCAACACTGACACTTTCCAGGGCTCCAGCCCCAAGCAGCCTGGCTTTCCCTCTGCTGCCCAGGGATAGGCCACTACCCAAAGTAAGTGGGGTGCCTGCACCTGCCCCGAGGGCCAGTTTGGCTCAGTTGTGGGGAGGAAGTGGTCCCTGGCCAGAGACAATGTCCTTCTGGGAGGAAGGGGCCATGGTGCCCTCCCAGAAAAAGGGGGAGGAGGGTGGGAAACAGCCGGGCCTTCCTCCTGGGCTAGGGCTGCCTCACATTAGAGGATGAACTCCAGGGCAGTTGGGCTCTGGCCACAACTGGGCATGGAGTGGGTGGTGAGCCCTAGGGTGGCCGGCCAAGAGGGGTGTGCGGGGCCAGGGCCCTGGGCATGGTGCTGCTGCCGGTCTTCCTGTCCGCAAACACACCACACACCCATGGGAAAATCAAAACGACTTTGGCTCAGAGGGAGGTGCAGAGGCGGGCCAGGCCTGGGCAACTCCATTTTGGGGCTGTTTGTGAGAGAGGGAGATGAAGCAGAGAGGCAAGGGGACCTGGCACCAACGGACTCAGCTCAGTCACGGCCAGCCCTAGACGCGGGGGACTTTGGGGGGAGAGAGTGGGATGGACCAGTGGCAGCTGTGCCAGGGGGCACACAAGGGGAGGGGCAGCCGCTGTGCCCAAGCTGGGGAGCTACTCTTTGGGGGGGGCAATTGTGCCCACTGGGCCTATGTTGGGGCTACTTTTTGGTGGGCAGCTGTACCCGCTGTATCCAGGTTTGGGGGGCAGCTGTGCCCTGGCACAGGGGGCACAGAAAGGGAGGGGCAGCCTCAGTGCCCAGGTTTGGCGGGAGGCAGCCGTGCACGGCACAGAGGCGGCCACCTCGCCCACGACCCGGACCCTCCCCTCCTCCCTACCGCCCGGGCCCGCCCCGGTACCTGCGGAGACGGCTCCGTCCCTCCCCCGCCCGCGACGTCCGCGTCCGCGTCCCTGTGCAGCTACCGGGGAAACGCGGGGGAACGCGGGGGGATGCGGGGCGCGCGCACGAGGGGGCACGAGGACAAAGCGGGCGCGAGCTGGGGCAAAGGGCGCGCGCGGGGAGCGAAGCCGCGCAGCTCCGGGGACGCAGCCATTCTGCCGGGTCCGCCTCTGGTAGCGCCTACAGCAGAGGGGAGGGCTCCGCCCCTGGGCCCGGCCACGCCCCCCGCGCGCCCATTGGGCGGGTTGAACAAAAAGAGGAGCGGGTGGCCCCGCCCCCCAAACGGCTTCTCGGAGCGGAAGGGAGCGGGGCCTCCCCCTCATCCGGCCCCGCCCCTGAGGCCCCGCCCTTCTCTTGTCCACCTACTCCCTCTCGGTTCGGCCCCTCCCCTCCCCTCCCCTCCCCTCCCCTCCCCTGTTCCTTCCCCCTTTTCTCTCCCTTTCCCTCCTTTTGTAGTTCGCCGCCCGCTCCTCCAGGCACAGCCTTTGTCTGGCGTACCTCCTCCTCTCCGGCCCTCCCGCTGGTCATTCCCCCTTTGCTCCCTCCCTTTCCCTCCCCCTCACCTTCTCTCCCCCTCCTTTTCCTTCTCCCCTGCCCCTCCTGCCCTCCCCATTTTCCCCTCCTCTCCCTTCCCCCTCCTCTCTTCCCTCCATCTTCCCTCCCCTCCACGATCCCCCTCATCCTCTCTTCTTCCCTTTAGCCTCCTCTCCCCTCCTTGCCTCCCAGTTCCTCCCATTCACTAAGGGCTGGCATCCCTGGCGCAGTTAGCCTGGGCCAGGCCAGGGAGGGAAGCTGGCAGGTGCCGGGCCATTTCCAGACTCTGCCCTCCCAGCGTCCTTTGTGGCTCAAAGCCCCCGAGGTCCAGCGCGTCCCTTGCCCCTCCCTTCCCCTGGGCCGAGGAGGGATGTGTCGGCTGCCCACGCGCAGACGCAACTGGCTACGTGGCCCTGGGGAAATCGCCGCTTCTGTCCTCAGTTTCCTCAACTGTAAAACGGGCATCATCCTGGCACCCGCCTCTTAATGAATGCGCGTTCCTTCCGCCGCCTACTTTCCGTGGCTCCCGGGTCAGCGCTGGCCACTTTCTAGGAAACATCATGCCCTGTATAAGAGACTGGCTCTGGAGTCGGGAGCTGGATTTGAAGCCTGGCTCTGCTATTCACTGCTGGGTGGGTCACAGCCCTCTGGCCTTGGTTTCCCCCAGTATAAGGACATCTCTGCCTTTGTCTCCTTTCTCTTCTAGGTCTCAGTTCAATGAAACACAGCGTGGCAAGGGCTTCAGAAATGTGAAAAGTCCCCGAATTCCCCTTCTCGGCCTTTCCTGGTGCAGTCTCCAGATGGCTCGGCTTCAGCCAGGACAAGTGGTCCACTGACCAGCCTTTGCCCTCTCTATTTCCCCACCTTGGTTCACACTCTCTCTGCCCCAGGGGGCTTTGTCCAGTCTTGCCTGCCCTGAGGGCCACAGCTGCCACAACCTTGTTCTTATTCAAGGGCCTCTCAGCCCAGCTCAGATACTCTTTCCTTAGTCCACAGCAACTCTGCGCAGCTCTGCAAACATTAGGTACCTACTGCGCCCAGGGCACCGTGTGCTAGGGAAGGGATGGAGAAAAAAAAAATGGCTTGGTCTGTGCCCTCAAAGAACTGACATTCTACTGGGGGAGGGACTGAGGGAACCAGACTTGACTTCTATGCAGATACAGCGTGATGGGGACAAAAGATCCAGTTTAAGGACCTTCAGAACATTTAAGGAGGTGGAGGAAGCCCCTAAGA
>CM053585.1:380154455-380170071 GCA_028646515.1 Pseudochirops corinnae
TGTAACCAATGAGTGATCACTGGGAAAAGAAAAAAAAAAAAAAACCAAAACCAGAGATAAAAGAGAACGATAACGGGTTTTGCTTCAGTCTCCATTTAAACTATAGTCTTTCTATATCTTTCTCTGAGTTTAGGTATCTAAAAGGAGAATTTATAATGGGGGAAGATTAAAGACATGCTAGCCTATTCTATGTTTCACTTCTCTTCAGAATAAATGATTCAGTAAGACAATTAATAACATCTCATCATTTTTGGAAAAGGAAATGTTTTAGGGCAGAGGTTTTAAACCTGAGTCCCAGGACCCTCATTTTCTCCATATTTTGGTAACTATAATAGAACTGGTTTCCGTTGCAATCTGATGTATTATACGCATTTACAAATGTGACTCTGCTACCAAAGGATATAAATAGTTTCAGGATCCCTGTTCTAGGATAGAGTGGTTTGATACACAGCTGTTTGTTTCCTTTCTGATAAAGCCTTATGCACTCAGCTGTTGGAAAAGAGGAGGACCATCCTCAGTCTAGCTTGAGTCGAGTGATTTCTTCAGAAAAAGGCGGAAAGGGGGCAGCTAGGTGGTATAGTAGACTGGCCCTAGAATCAGGAGAACCTGAGTTCAAATGTGACCTCAAACACTTGCTAGCTGTGTTACCCTGGGCAAGTCACTTAGCCCTCATTTCTTTTAAAAGGAAAAAGGCAGAAAGGATACTTCTTATAAAATAGCAATCTGGGAAAGTTGGCTTTAATTCAAGAAACCTCCAGGAAATGTCTGTCCTTTTGTACTAAGCGCTGGAGATCTTAAGAGGAAACACATTATAGTCCCTGCCCTCAGGTGACTTATTGTCTTTTTGGGGAAAGAAGGTAAATAATACAAATTATAAGGACACAAGAAATTTTTTTTTAAATGTTAGTTAGAGGAAGGTAAGGTGCCTTATGGATGGTCAGCCTTGATGAAAAGGCAGATTGGTGGTAGGGAGGAGAGAAAGACCACCACAGCTTGGATGGGCGAGTCCCGCACAGGTGAGAAGAAGTAGGATATGGATGACTGGGGAATGATGACTGGCCCAATTTGTAGAGTATTCCAGCCGAGGATGATGGCCCACCATAGTAGTCCTTTTAACAAATGTCTGTGGATGGATTGATAGCAAGGTAGCTTGGAATCAGATTTTGGAAGGTCTCTAATCCTATACTATTCCACATTCATAGTTTGATGAGTGATGGGGAGCCATTGATGGCTCCTGAGCATGGCAGTGACATGATGAAGCCTGGGTCTCAGGAAAATCTACCTGGTTAGGGTTGCTGCTGGAACCAGTAGGCTGATGGAAGCTTTGTCCCAGGGAGCCTACATCCAAGGTGGGGTGGGCACAGTATTTGCCCTGGAGACTAGCTGGCTTTTCCTGGCTGCTTGACTGGAGACTCCATTGGTCTGGAGGGCACTGATAGGGCTTCCTGAGATCTTGACATATCAAAGGCCAGTTTGGGAGGAGTCAGTGCCCTTTAGACCTGAGGGCTTGGCTGGTCCCTTTGAGTCACCACACCTGATATGTCCTGTTTGCCAGATGTATTTAGATGTCTGGTAGATTCAACCTGAAATGCTGTGGGTGCCAGTATTCCATGCTATGACTCAGTTCTGTTCATTGTTGGCTTTCTGGTCAAATCTGAATCTGAAACGCCAGGCTTGGCCTACGTTTAGGGAGGGAACCATCTCCCTCCCTGAATAAGACCAGATGCCGCTGTCCTGTGCCTCATGGTTCTATGACAGCCTGGTCTTCAAGATGAGGTCTCAGTCTCTTACCCAGACCTGGTGCCTGCCTTCCATAGCACCCTACTTCATGGGCTGGGATCCATCTCCAGTTGTCCTGATCCATATCTGGCCACTGGACCCAGATGGAGAAGAAAGTGAGGCTGGTAACCTCGCACAGCCCTCCCTCACTCAAATCCAATTCACTTGCAAGTCATGGCATTATCTTCCTGATGTCATGGTCCTCTTAGAGGACAAAGGACAGACAACATCTCCAGTGGTGCAGAGGCAGGGGCTAGACCTTCTTGGAGAAAGGCTGCCTCTTCTCCTGATATTAAAGCTGGGGCATTCCCCCACCCTTGTCCACTTAGGTGCTCCCACCTCCAACTGTTACTAGCCCAGATGAAAGAATTCCTATTTAGGCAGGGCCAGGATGAAGTGCTAGATGTGGAGTCAGGAAGAGCTGAGTGTGTAACCTGGGGTAAGCCAGTTTACCCTTCCCCTCCCATTCTGCTTCAGTTTCCTCATCTGTAAAATGGGTACAATAATAGCACCTACCTCCCAGGATTTTTGTGCAGATCAAATGAGATGATATTTGTAAAACGCTTTGCAAACTTTGAAGTCCCATATAAATTCTAGTCATTATTATTTAGGACTTTGGGGAGAAGGGTAAGAGTGGAAGCAGGGAGACCTCTTAGGACATAATTACTTCTATTATTTCAGTTAAGAGGAGCCTGGGTGCCCGCAATCACACGAGTAGTAGGGGAAGTTCCGGCACAGAGGCCAGGTCCTAAGTCATCCTGTTCTGAACTGCGCCCCAGCCACAGGTTAGGAGAGCTGTTAGGACGGTGGGTGTCCAGAGCTGAGGTAATGAGGCTGAGGAAGGGCACATCACGGAATGCCATGGGGAAAGAGGTGGGGAAGCAGAGGACAAGCTCAATGACCTGATTCCTCCCTCTGGGACTCCTCCCTCCTGGACACTAGGATGACCTGTCCCCCACAATACAAACCCCAACAAACTTTGCGATTATTTTGCATATATTATACATGGATGCACGCGTAGATCACTAGATTTGGGGAGGACCTCAGAACGGATTGAGTCTACTCCCTGCAGATAAAAAAACGGAGGCGCAAAGGGCTTTACATAATTTGTGCAGGTTCACACAACTCTCAACGATGTCTGCAAGGTCAAAGCCACGTCCACGGGGCACGCGGCCTCTCAAAGGTTTCTCCCCTTAGAGGACACAGGGGCAGACAAGCGGTTCATGGGGTCAGGAGTTTGAATTCTGCCTCAGACACTAGCTGTCAAATCGCTTTCAGACTCAGTTTGTAAAATGAGAACATTAGCAGCATCAACCCCAGGGGGTGGCGGTGACTTCTTTGTGTCTCCAGCGCCCCGAAGTGCCTGGTACACGGCAGGTACTTCATCTGTGGCCGGCCAGCGGTGGTGACTTGCCCGAGGTCACACTGGGTAGTAGCTGAGCTGGGATTTGAACCCCAGCTGATACCAGCAGCAGGCAGGCTCATTCTCTTCTCAGAGTTGGAGCAATTCTTGCAATGCTTTCCGTACACCGAGGCAAGAAGCATTCACGCTGTGCCAGGCCCTGGACTGGTCTCTGCCACACGCAGGCTGGGGCAGCTCTGGTTCGGGCCCGAAAGTCCCGAACAAGTGCTGGGTGTCTGCAGCCTGTGCCTAGTAAGCATCTCTTTAAACGCGAGCCCGCCCCGGCGCGTAGAGAAGCGTCGACTTCAATCATTGGCCCGCCGCCTTCCCTCTGGTTATTTTGTTGCAACTTTTCGAAGCTTTCCTCCTCAAAGAAGCCTGGCCATCGCGTCAGAGAAGCCTGGCCATCGCGTCTCCGCATAGGACGGGAGCGGGATCGATCCTATCCTTCTCCGCTCCTATTGGCCGAACGTAGTTGGGGGCAGGGAAGACAGTTCCTGGAGACCGAGAGAAAGGCGTGTGACGTTTCCATCATGATATGTTGTGGGGGGTTCGGGATATAAATGATTCCCCCGCAGCCCGCGCAGCAGCCTCAAGGCCGCCATTGGAGGTTCAGGCTGCTGCTCGATTATTCATGAGTTGACCCCTCCCTAGCTCCATTCTCTCCCCTCCCCGGGCCGGTCGTAGCTGCGTAGAAACTCCGATTCGGCATCGGCGGCTGCGCAGAAGAGCCGGGGGAAAGGGAGGAGGAGAGCGTCCACCGGGGGCGGGACCGCGCATAAATTAGTCAAATGCAGCGGGCGCGGGGCGGGCCGGGAGGCCGGCGGCGGCAGCGGCGGCAGTGGTGGCGGCGGTGGGGCAGGCGAGACAGCCGAGGCGAGTGAAGATGGCGGCGGAACGAAGCCGCTCCCCTATGGGTTCGCCGGTGCCGGCCTGTATGTTTGCGCCGGAACCCAGCCCCCCGGGCGCAAACTGCGCCGTGACCGCCGTCGCCCGCCTCCACACAATCTTCGACTCGGATTGCAGCGAGGACGGCGAGGCGCTCAACGGCGAACCTGAGCTGGACCTCACCAGCAAGGTGCGCGGGGTCCGCCGGGGCTCGGCTGGGGAGGGCGGGCAGGGGGCCTAGGCCCGGCGCGGGGCATGCCGGGAGGGCTCGGGGGAGGGGGCGATGGCATGGCAACGGTGCGCTACCCCGCCCCTCCCGCCCCCCCCCCCCCCCCCCGCCGGGCTTCTGGCGGCTGCTAGCTAGCCGCCGCGACAGGCGGGGAAACTGAGGCCCTGAGGAAACTGAGGGAGGGCCCCCTGGTATTTGCATGCCCTTACCACCCCTGCTGTCTCGGAGACTCCCACCTCGGAGCGTCGGTCCAGTCCACATCAAGCTCGCGTCTGGCTTACCGGATCGGAGGGAGGGGAGTCCCTGCCCCGCCCCCTCGGCACTTCCCCAAAGATAAGCACTTGATGCTCCTTCTCCACCCCCCGCCACGTGGGCACCCCCACCCCCACCCTCCAGCTTCTCTGGCCGGTGTTGGAATGGGGCTGGGGCGCCCAAGGGTCCAACCCCCTGGTTTACAGGGGAGGAAACTGAGGTGACCCAGGGGAGGGCTAGAACAAGCCTTGGACAGGCCCAGCTCCTCGTTTCTACAGAGTGGGAAAACTGAGGCCAGCAGAGGGGGGATGCCGGCAGGTCTGGCAGGGAGCGGAGCGCAGGTGGGGCCGGGGGCTGAGCCCCGCTTCGCCGTGCTCAGAGAGCCAGGTGTCCCTGCCGACCCAGAGCTGCCCAGCCCCGGGGTCTCTCCTGCCGCCCCTGGTGCATCTTTGGCCACAGCTGGGAGAGCACCTGCCCCCGGCCTGGGGGAGGAGGGGTCTTGGAACAGATGCTCCAAGGGCAGGGGGCATTTGTGATGCCCTAGGTGTCAGGGCAAGGGGGTGTGGGGAGAGGGCGTGACCCTGGAAGCCCACCCGTGGCACTGCTCACGAGACTGGGTCTGGGGAAGTGGCTGGAGGGGCACAGGTGCCCTGCTGCCCCTGGGGGGGGGGGGCGGCGATTTCTATTGGAAGTCAGATTATCTTAGGGGCCAAGGCGGGTGGGGGGGGCGCTCCTTAAATATCTGTGGATGATCTGAGAGGACAACCCGCCCCTGCTTTTTTCAGTGGGTGCTTCCCAGGCAACGAAGCCCTTTCTCCCTTATTGTGGGCGCTGGCACCACTGGAGAGACAGCTGGGAGCTGGCTCCGGGTGCTTGGCCTCTCCAGGCCTGGCACCTGGCCAGTGTCCTGAGTCTTCCTCCACTTCCCACAGCCTGTCCGCACCCTGCCTACACTCTCCCCTGGGCCTGCCAGCCCACTGTCTAGCTACCAGAGAGGAGATTCCCCTGGGTACCAGCCCTTCTCCCTTCTCCCAGGACAGCTGAGGGCTGCCTGGGTAAACTGAGGAGGAGTAGTATGGAGGAGGTGGAGTCCCAGCTTTCCACCTATCCCTCCTTCTCTGCTGGAATGATGTTGTGGGGTGGGGGTGAGGAGGGTCCCCCTGCCTTGGAGGTGTTCACTGAGCTCAGCAGGAGGAAGCCGGGCTTCCAACAGTACCAACTAGTTTCTCATTCAGAGCATCCCCCCCTTCCAGGTCCCCTTCTCTAGGCTTCCAGTCAGAGGACCTGAGTTCAAATCCAAGCACTGACACTGAGGAGTTGCCTCATCTTGGGCAAATCCCTTCCCCTTCGGGAGCTGAGATCACGCAGGCATGGCCTGCAGCACACAATGTGTGGGGTAGATCTTGAAGCACCTTTATAAAGCAATGAGTAGTTTAGGGACCTGGAGGATAGAGGAAGAACTCTCCAGCACCATTCATTGCCCAGGAAGGTGGGTGGCAGGGGAGGGTCTGAGGAAGGGATGGCTACACGGGTCCTGAGAACTCAAGTTATATTTCTTACCTCCTGCACCCCCAAGTTCCAGGGTCACATTGCCTGTATGGCCCACCCAAGGCTTGACTTTTGTGTACTGTGTGCAGCCCCTCCCCCCATATGTGTGTGTGACTGGGGGAAAGCCTTGAACTATAACATGACAACATGGAGAGCAGAGGAGCAGTCCTAATAAGAAGAGCTCCCATTGCCCCTGACTCCCCCTCTACCCTATCACATGATGCCCCAGGCAGATCTGGCCCCAGCTTTGCCTTTCCCCAGCTCTCTAGTTGGCTTTAAAGTAGGGGCAGCTCAGGGAATCACAGACAGGGTGTGATGGTGGCACCTGGGAAGGCCATCCAAGTCAGGGGAGAAGGGAACACATCCGGGCTGGGCTTTCCAAGTGACAGCTGGGCACCTCTGCTCACAGACCTGCTCAGGGAAGGGTGTCTTGGGATCTTACAGGGCTGACAGAGGTGGCCTTCTGTGATTAAGCAGAGAAACTCTAGAAAACAGCTCAACCCAAACAGGCTGTTGATTTGTAAACAAACAAAACCCTATTTGCCTGTTGGCTGCAGGTTCCTCCTGAGAATACTGAGTTCTCTGCCCTGAAAGTACCTGGGGACACCTCCAGTGACTCACTTCAGAGGTCCACACCTGGGGGAGGGACTGGTCACTGGGGCTGGCCCCACTCTGAAGTTATCCTTCAGCAGTCCTAGCCTAAACTTGGTAGATGAATTTACCCCCACTTTGGAGGGACCTCTCCTGTTCCCAGCGGGGGACCCAAGGCTGGGCTGGGTTTTCATTGATTGCATGGGGCACTTGGGCCATGGGTGGGTGGATGAGCTGACTCTGCCGCAGGATGTAGGGAGGAAGAAGGTGTAGCCTATAATTGAGGGAGGCCCCTGCTCTTTCCCTGCTAGGACTACCCAGGGAGTGAATGAAGAAAGGACAAAGTGTTCAGGAGATGCCTTCTGGGTGCTAGGTGCTGTGCTGGGCTGTGCTTTGGGGCTGTGGACAGGAAAGGCGCAGGCTGGCCCTGGTGGGCCCACGAGGAGGGGCAGGACGGGCTGGCCCATGGGGTAGCAGGACCAGGCATGTGGGAGGAAGCAGAAGGAAGGCCTTGGGCTGTGTTCCCACCAGCCTTGGCTGGCCCACTGCTACAGTGCCCAGGAGTCCTAAGCAATTTGATTTCTTCTCCAGCTGGTACTAGTCAGCCCAACCTCAGAGCAGTATGACAGTCTCCTCCGGCAGATGTGGGAGAGGATGGACGAGGGCTGTGGAGAGACCATCTATGTCATTGGGCAGGGATCAGGTGAGCACTGTTCTCCTTCCATGGTTTCATTAGCCAGGAGGGTTGGGGTAGGGTCTCCCGTCACTACTGCAAATTGCAACCCCTTTCTTACCTTAGTAGACTTCTGGCAAAAGACTGACCCCTAGCCACCCCCTTCTAGGCCCTCAGAGGACAAACCCATCCCCCAGTCATTGGGATGGCCTGTGGCCAACTTGTGCTTAGACCCTGGCTGGCATCCCAAGGCTTCCCAGTTGGCATCATAAGGCTTGGGCTCCCCTGGGGTTGCAGCTACTTGTAGACAGGAGCTCAGAGTAGGATTTTCCTGGTGGTCTCCTTTTGACTAAAAAAGTCCCTGTGCCCTTCCTGAAGAGTTCTTTGGCTGTTTGAGTCTTGCTGATTCTAACCCATGGTCATGTGTATTAATTGGACTGGAGGCCGGAGAGTTGGGTAGGTGTCTTGTGGGGTCGTTCATATTGTGAGGGGAAAATGCACAGTTTTCAGGTGATGTCCTGGCTGCATTGCTCTCCTTACCAAGAAGACAAAGAAATGGTTAGTGCTCGCCAGTGTGGCTGTGGTAGTACTGTCAGGTGGCATCCCACCTGAGAGGCCAAGGATCAGTGGGACAGCAGGCCCCCCCTGACGGCGGCTTCCTTTGAAGCCTGAGTCATCAGAGAACAGCAATCTGGCTGCCCATAACCCCTAATGAGGACAGTGATGGGCCAAGCCCTTTCCCAGCCCTTCCCAGCTGAATTGGATTCCTGTTAGTCCCAAACTGGGCCCCGATTTCCACAGTCCTGGTAAGACCCCTGTTTTCTACTGGCTTGTGAATGAGCATCAGTCTATCATTCGAGTTTTGTTAGAGCCTGTTGGGTGGGCTTTGGGGAAACAGAGCTTCTCTGCCGCCCTTAAAAGTAGCTACTGGTGCTTTGGAGGATCAGGGAGCCTCCAGGCCCAGAGGTTCCATCACAGATCTGGGTCCCTATTGCCCTGCAGCAGAAATGAGGCCTTCATCCCTCCTCAGCATCCTGGCATTCTCTTCCCTGGCTAGGATAGGGAGGGCATCTTGCCAGTGACCATAAACAGGCCAAGCCTTGCCATCTGCTGCCCTCCTGCCTTTGATGGAAGGTCGGGGGGGGGGGGGGGGGGGGGGTGGAGAGTGCTTGTTAAAGGAGCAGCTTTATTTCTGACCTTAGTTTTGCACAAGAAGGGCCAGAGTGAGGACATTGCAAGGTCCTGAGTTCATTCACCAAGTCTTTGAGTGGCTGCTGTGTTGAGTGGAGGGTCACAGCCCTCAGATGTATCAAAGATGTGGTCCCTGCTGGGATAGAGCTTGGGATTCAGTAAGTGAAGGGTATCGGGGCCATGATTCTCTCGGGAGGAGCAGTGTAGACAATGCTGGAAGAAGCCGAGAGAGGGGAGAAGCTCCTTCCAGCTTAGTCCTCAGCTCCTCTGCCTGCCTTTTGAAATGTTTCCCTGGTTCTCTTTTTCATCCCGGCCAGTTGCCAGTGACTCTTTCCAACGTTCCCCCACCCTCACTCTAGAATCTTCCCTCCTAACAAACAAGTAAATCCTCATGCTGAATTGGTTTGCAATGGAGTGGGCCTGGTTCCATCCCTGGTGTTGGGGCCCCGTCAGCTCTCCAAAGTCCCCTTGGCTGGCTCCCACCGGCTGGATCACAAGAGCTTTGAGGCTCCGTCCTTACTTCTAACATCTTCTTGACTCTGCTCTGGGCCATGTGCAATGAACAGATGCTCTTCCTTCACAACCTTGGCGATGGTATTGCTGTCCAGGTACCAGAGGACTGGATCTTTCTCTCCAAGGACTCCTCTTTCCTGTGCCACTGTGGGCCATTTCTTGGTCTGGCATGTTCTCCCTAACTTTGAATTTCTGCCTTGCAAAATCCTGTGCGGTCTTTATACCCTGACTGTCATGCCTTCCTCCTTCAGGAGCTTTCTCGGATCTCTCTGTTGGGAATGTGTTCATCCAACATTTGTGAGAGCCTGTTTTGTGTCAGGGACTGGGTGAGATGTTAAAAATGGGAGTCATCTTCCTAGCAGTAACAGTGGATGCCTTGTGATAAGAGAAAATGTGAAGCATGATGCCCTTGGGGCACTCGGAGGAGACCCCAGCAAGGAGCCAGGTGGGTCAGAGAGAGGGGATGAGACTCAGTTTAGCAGGAAGAAAGTTTCACGAAGGAAGGACCACTCTACTTGTCAGGCACTGACCTCATGGCCAAGGGGGATGACCTTTGGTGACCTCCACCGGCCTGTCAGAGGCAGTGGCTATGCTCCTCGTTGCCTCGCTGTCTGGGGCTGGTTTCCTTGGCTTTCAACTCTAGGCCTCCTGGTGCCATGGTGGGTCTTGGTGTGGCCACTGTCAGGAGAGCCTTGTGAAGGCTGGATCTTCAGGACCACTGTGGTGGGTTCTCTTTCATGTGGCTTTCACTGGCTTTTTCCAATCTGGCTAAGTAGTGCCTTGGATCTGAAAGCACCACATGGTGACAGAATGCTCATTAGTACATCCTCATCCTTGTCTCTGCCCATTGGATCTTGTTAGAGGAATAGGATCAGTACTACTGATAAGAAGATTTCTTTCTTTCCAGCACACTCTGTTGGAGTTGGGGTTCTTCACATGGCACCCCTTCTCTCGGCTCTGGGCTCTTTCCTGGCTGTCCATTCCCCATGTCTGAAGTCTTCCCCCTTCTAGTCGTCCTCCCTGGGGGACCCTTGGGGCTGGCTTCCCTTAGGACCACTCACGGTCATGCATGGAGCCTTCTGCAGCACCTTCCTGACGCACCCTGGATAGAGCTTGTGTGTCCACACTGCAGGATGTAGTGGGAGTCTGCTGTTTTTAGCCAGGGCCTGGCCCATACAAACCTTTCATAAATGCTTGCTGGCTGACTGAGCCTGAAGAGGGAAAGACCCCCTCCGACCTGGGGGCTGGCAGATGACCTCGTCCCTTCCCTGGACGGCCTCCCTCCCAGGTCTGGAGCCTAGCTCAGGCTAGTCTAGTGCCCTCTGATCAAAGAGAAGAGGGTCAGCACAGGGCCTTAGGACCTGGAGAAGGATGGGGAAGCCCCACTGCCCCAGCTGGGGCCCAGAGAGGCCTGGCATTCTGGCCATTCAGTAACCATTTCATTAGTGTCTCCTTGTGCCTGGCAGTGGGCTGGGTGCTGGGGAGATAAGGGCCATGATGGAGATGTGCATAAAGCAAGTACAGGGGAACTTTGGGTGGGGGAGCAAAGCTTGGAAAGAAACCGGATTCCAAGAGTTGTAAGTGAGGAGAGGGGCATTCCAGGTGGAGGGGGCATCCTGGGCAAAGACATTGAGGTGGGAAGTGGAATGTTACATGTAAAGAATAGCAGGCCCCTTCCCTCGTCTTTCCTTCTCCAAGCTGTCCTACCAGATTAAAATCTGTGAAAAGTTACTGTGATCATGGCTGTCCCCTGCTCAGGGCTGGAGAGGCGAGGCGGGAGGCTGGGCTCAAACCCCAGGGCCCTCCAAAGACGACCACTCCACTTTGGACAGCCAGAGTAGTCAGTCAGTGTGAGGCTCCTGGGTTTGAATTTGCTGTGCTAGCTAGCTGTGTTTGTGGGTGGTCACTGTGGTTCCTGTAACCAGTCTCTCTCCTGGCTGCTGCAAGGCTTGTCAGACTGGCTCTCCGTGTCCCGCCAGGGCCGCTCTTCTCCTCTGTCTGCCCAGCTGCTTGGGATGGATGGCGCCACCTCTTCCTCCTCCCCTGTGACGGCAGCGCTTGTCTCCGCTTGCCCAGAAAGAGCAGACCATGTGTGAGGCTGTGAAGTAGGAGTCTTTTAAACTTTGGCAAGGGATGGCTTAAGGGCCCTGGCCCTGATGTAATGCCTCCCTTTGTAGGGAGGCTTTCAGACTCATGCTGCCCTCTCTAATTAAAGCCACTCTCTGTCCTTTGGGTGTCTCTGTGCTCACCCCACCCAGAAGGAAGACGAGCCAAATGAGATGAGGGACTGGGACAGGAACAGTAGCGGGCAGGAGGATTGGGACAGAGCAAGGGAGGAAGGAAAACATTCATTTATTTCTCATCACAGCATACCACCCAGTTGGGTCTCTTCCTGCCAGGAGGAGCAGCTCCATTGAACAAATGGGGAAACTGAGGCTCCCTGCTGGGTGTGGCAGGAAATGCGTTCCCAGAGATGTGACTTCTGAGAGTCTTGTTGTCCCTCACCCTCCTGGGTGCAAACAAATGAGCCACAGTGGTCCTTTTTACTTGGACTGGGATGACTGGGGTGTAAAGAAATGCCCCGTGAATACATTTGGGATGTATATGAGAATCGTCTCTTCTCAGCTTTCTGAAGGGCAGGCATGTGCCAGGGGCACCAGACTAGTCCTTCCCACTGGCCTCAGGGTGAATTCATTCACAAACTGAGCTAGTGATGAGGACTATGCTAGATTCTGGGCTCAGCACTAGGGACAAAAAGACCAAAGGAAACCCTGGAGAGGGCAGCCAAGTGGCTGACTGAGTCTTCCAGCCTGGAGGATTGTTCCCAGGGGTGGGGTGAGGCTGCCAGTGGGTGGGTTTCCCCTCCTTTTGGCCTTTCCCTGGAGGCTGCTGGGGACTTTGGAAAGGAAGGCCCTTGGAGCATCTTTCCGGCTTTGGGGTTCTGCAGGTGTTTGTTGTTCATTGTGACACCGCCGCTTGGCCAAGAATAAACAGGGTGATGTCATTTGCTGCCCATGTAAATAGAATGAGAGTTGAGAGAAATTCCCTCTAGAACAACATTTCTCAACCTGTGGGTCATGACCCCTTTGGGGTTGAATGACCCTTTCACAGGGGTCACAGGGGTCGCCAATGGTCTTAGGAACCGAGACACTGCTCCTCTATTCATCTCCAGGCGGGTGCGCCCACATATGAGTGAGTATTAAAGGGTCGTGGCATTGGGAAGGTTGAGAACCACTGCTCTGGAATATCCTGGACATGGATGTGCCCAGCTCTGTGTGCAGGCCTCTCCAGCCACGGAGAACCCAGGCAGACCATTTCACTTCTTTGGTGGATGTTGAAAGTTTTTTTAAGTGAATTTTATTTTAAACCGAGTAATGTTCTCTTTTTTATTCTGAACTTAACAAACACCAAATAAAATGAGTATTTTCGTGAAAGTTGTAGAAATGGAGAGGATGGAGTCATGCCCTCTCTGACACAGGGCTTGCTTTTCTGTTAAGGATGCAGTAAGTTCAGCTCTTCACTTGATCAGAGCCATCCGGCTTGTCTGGGACGCTTTCTGGTTTGGGAACCCTTTCCCTCCCCACTCTTTTTCTTCTCCCTTCCTCCTATCAGGAAAGAAAAAACCCTGGTAAGAAATACACGCAGTCAAGCAAAATCAATTCCCACCTTGGCCGTGACCTCCAGCATGGGCCTCCTCTGGCCTCGTCCATCATGTTCTGGGGACAAGAGCTCTCTTCCTGGTGGTAGGCAGGCATTACAGGGTCGGGGCTCACTTCCACTCGGTTCATTCTGCGTCTGTTCACATGGAACCTTCCTAGGTTTCTCTGAAATCCTCCCTTTCCTCATTTCTTAAGGCCATGGTGTGTGTGTCCCCCCACTGATGGGCACCGCCTGGCTTTCCAGCTCTTCACAGCCACTGCAGGAGCTCTCCCAAGGCTGCCTCCTGTTCATCTCTCACCCATCTCTCGGGGGGCATTGGCCTTGCCCAAGGTGTCTGTTGTTGAGTGACTTTCTGCTGTCTCTGCCAGTCTGGTGAGGGTTACACAGGACCATGGAAGTGTTTTAGTTTGTATTTCTCTCATTATTAGGCGTGTGGAGCATCTCCTCTGTCTCTCAAGGGCTTGGATTTCTTTTGAGAACCACCTGTTGGTATCCTTTGATCATTTCTCAGCTTCACCTGGGGATAGCTGTCATTGTTCAGACTTCTTCCTGCCTCAGTCACTCTGCCAAGACTTCACTCCTTTCCTTTTTGTCTCTTTGTCCCTAGGACTTAGTCCAGTATCTGGCTCATCATAATTACCCAGTAAATGAATTCACAGGGTCCTAGATCTGTAGTGGAAGGGGACCCCGAGGGGCCTCCTGCCCTCCTCATTCTGCCTGCTGAGGCCAGTGGGCAGGATGAGCCCATGACCTGAGGGCAGCATATGACTGGTGGATGGTGCAGAGGCCCTCTTTCAGCTGCCCCACTGCTCTGGCCTTGTCAGCCTCAGTTCTCCCTGCCCAGCTGCCTTTTTAAAACTCTGCTTCCCTGTCTTGTCTTTTCCTTTCTGTCATTCTATTCATGACACAGGCCCTCTCCAGATTGCTAGTGGCCTTCCTAAAATGTACCACTGAGTGTGGTCCTCCCCGTCCTCTCATGTCTCCTCTCTCTGCAGGCCGGCTGAGGGGGCCATGGCTCCCGAGGAACACTGTGACCTTTTGAGTTTGCAGCCCACTTAGAACCTCTAAATCTTTCTCACACAGATTGCTTCCTCGCCATCTCTCCCCCATCATGTACTTATGAAGTGGAGTTTTAAAATCCAAGTTTGAGGCTTTGCCTTTATCCTGATTGAGATCGTTACACTCCATGGAACTCGGTGCTCCGGCCTGTTGAGGCCTAGCTCATGCCAGGGCCTGCCTCTGCCATGTTAGCCAGTCCTCCCACTGTTGCCTTCTGCTGTCGCTTGGCTGGGTACAACTCAGCTCTAGCTCTGGGAATCTCGAAATTCACTTATCCAAGTCACTGATAAGAATGTCAGATGGAGAGAGAGAAAGGAGGAGGGGGAGAAAGAGGGGAGAGAGGAGAGGAAGAGGAAGGAAAAGGAGAAGAAATGGGGAGAGAGGGCAGGGAGGGAAGGAGTGAGAGAGATCCTTAAGCTATGGAGTTGAAGCCTCCTCGGGTGCCTCTGGGTCAGGTTTGGGATGTTCCCCAAACTTTTCACATTATTTCTGCCTAGATGGGTTGTCTCTGAGTCAGTGTTGGCTTGTGTCCAGTCCTCTTCCTTGTCTTAGGACCCCCTGGCTAGCTTTGGACAGATGTCTGAGTTGCCTTTGGGCTCCTTGCTCGGGGTCTGTCTCCTTGGAACCCTGAGGTGCCCAGCAGCCTGCTCTCCTTCCTTGTAGCCACTTCAGGGGTATTGGATAAACTTTGGTTAGATGTGCAACTTAGGGAGCCCAGGTGGTCTGGGCAGTGGCCAGTGGTGTAGGGTGGCAAGTGAAGGATATGCCTAGGGAGAATGGAAATTGAGTGCAACTGGACACCAGGGCAGTGCGGTGTGGCTCCCCCACTCCTTAGGAAGGTGGCCAGCAGGACTTTCCGCTCTCTGGAAGCTACCCCTTCCTGGGCTAATGGGATATTTAGAGCAATGACGCATTTACATGGCTGGTGAAGGTCTGTAGAGCACTTTACAGGCTGAGCCGGGGTCTGGAGGGTGCCATTGTCATGCAGCAGGCAAGGCCCGATGGTTCTCCATCTCACGAAGGCAAGGATGGGAAAGCAAAGGTTCTTCTGAAGGAGGAGGATTGGTCTGATTTGTCTGGAACATCAGGGAATGAGGACAGATGATCGTGGAGGAGGCTGACTCCATGACAGAGGGCCCAGGGATCAGTAGGGGCTGGAGAACCATAGAAGGCTTTGAGGTGGTGATGGGAGGTAGGGACGACAAAGAAGGGAAGGAGACAGGAAGCAGCATGGCTGCAGCTGGGGAAGGAAGAATCCTGGGAGGGGGAAGGGGAAAGCGCAGCCAGCCCCACCTCCTAAGAGCTGGGGGAGCCTGGCCACAATCCGTCACCCTCTTAGCCTCCGTTTCTCATCTGCCAAATGGGAGTGATGATGTTTGTGCTACCAGGCTCTCCCTCCCCGTTTTTATGAAGTTGCTTTGTAAGCTGTGAAGAAGTGAGTTAAGGTTAGAGGAGAACAAGACCCTGGGGAGCCAGGAAAGGGCGGGGGTCGTGGGGGTGGAATCATGTAGGAGGGGAGGAATCTGCTGGTGGGGCTGGGGAGAGGAAAGGAGGTGCTGACTGAGCAGGAGGGCGGGATTTGGCCTCCATGGTGGGACTGAGACGGACTTGGGGTCAGGCCAGGGTAGAAGGCATTCTTTTTTTTTCCTTGTCTTGTTTATTTCTTTTAGATTACAAGATTCAGTTCCACTGTCCCTTGAGTTTCAAATTTTCTCCCCTCCCTTCCCGCCCCCCACAGTGGCATGCAATCCAGTATAGGATCTGCAAATACTTTCACACTGGACATTAGTCTGGTTGTATAGAAGGGTTGTAACCAATGGAGTGAACAATG
>CM053585.1:380170571-380194433 GCA_028646515.1 Pseudochirops corinnae
AAATACAGGGAACCTCCAGAGTGGTGAGGAAAACACCATGAGGAGCTCCTGTGACCTTTGTAATGAGCCTTGTTCTTGTATGGCAGGTACAGTACCAGCCTGCTTGGGAATTCCATAGATGTAGGTCCTCCAGGGAAAATGTGACCCGTCCTGAGTGTGACACGTAAAGAGAGGCCATCTACAGCCAGACAGTGGAATACTTGATGAGATTTAGTTAAATGCACTTTGAAACAGACAGGGACAGTTATAAAAAGTAATGGTCGGGAAACAGTGTAGGTTGGGTAAGATCGAGTAACCTCCTAACTCCCAGGGTGGCACTGGACAAGAGGCCACATAGTGTGGCAAGAGTGCTAGCTTGGCTGTCAGGAGGCATGAGTTTGAGTCTGGGCTTTGCCACTTCCTAGCTCTGCCCTTTGATGCATTACCAGTGGATCACAGAGTGACACTAGATAAATGAGTTGCTGAATTGTCTCCTTGTACCATCTGGGACCACCTGGGATGGCACAGAGGCCCCAACAGATACCAAGACTGAGCCCATCTCCCTCCACGTTTGCAGGCTGTCTCCAAATACCATGGTGACACCCCACAAGAAGAGCATGCTGGGAAACGGGAACTACGATGTGAATGTCATCATGGCGGCCCTTCAGACCAAAGGCTATGAAGCAGTTTGGTGGGACAAACGAAGGTAACTGAAGCCAGATGTGGCTGGCTGGAGACTGGCCCTGTGTATTGTGGGGAAACCAGTTTCCAGGCCTTATGGTGGATGGTGTGAGCAGAAGGTGACCTTGGGGAACAGCCTGTTTCAGAGCCTTGTTTAATTTCTTTCCTCAGGGACGTCAGTGTCATTGCCCTCTCTCATGTCATGGGCTTCATCATGAATCTCCCCTCTAGCCTCTGCTGGGGTCCCTTGAAGCTTCCGCTCAAAAGGCAGCACTGGATCTGTGTCCGAGAGGTGGGAGGAACCTACTACAACCTTGACTCCAAGCTCAAGGTGCCTGAGTGGATTGGAGGCGAGAGTGAGCTCAGGTGGGCCCTTCTGTTGCTTTTGGGGGGAGAAATTGCTTCCCACTTTGGGGAACTGACCAAGGAGGGATTGTAGTGAAGGTCCCATGCCCTTCTTAGCTCCATCTTCCCCGCTGGCTTTCCAGAAGGCCATAGGAATAACTTTAGAGGCTTGTAGGGCTTGGAATCTCCTCTCTACAGTAAGCCATAGAAAACGTTGCTTTGGGTTGTGATGCATAAACGTTGGATGGGAATTTCCCTATCACAGGTGAGACTCCTGCTATTGCAGACAAGCATCAGGCTGGCCAGATGCTGACCTCCCCAAGGGCAAAGCATTTAGGGCTCCCTCAGTCTTGGGGAGTGGACCACCCTGAGGTTGAGGTTGGCCCTCCCTGCAGCCTCCTCTCTCTCATTAGTTTGCCTTCTTCCCACAGGAAATTTTTGAAACATCAGCTCCGAGGAAAAAACTGTGAGCTGCTGCTTGTCGTCCCAGAGGAGGTGGAGGCCCGCCAGAGTTGGAGGGCAGACATCTAATCCAGCTTGGCCTTTCTTTCCCTCTTCCTCCTTGCCTTCCCCTCTCCCCGAGAGCCTTCGTTGTCTTGTGGCCTGTGTCACCATAGGTCTCTCTCTCTCTCCTACCCCCACATCTTGCTGGGTTTGTCCTTCCCAGACTTGACAATGCAGTAGGTCAGCTGGGAGGATAGCCACTTGTTCCTGGAGAAAGAAGTGAGGACATGGTCCAAGTTTCTCTGAGTTTGCTCTCAGAGCACAGGGGAGAAAGAATGGTCTCTTTTTCCTTCCTTAGTGAGGTCACATATTGGACTTGACACAATGGAGTTAACCACCTGCTGCCTCCACTTTCCCTTTCCTGTCAAACTAATGGGTCTGAAGAGACTCATGAAGCCCAGGTGACTGGCTTGGAGGACCAAAAGTATAGGGGTCTCTCAGGAAATCATCTTAATAACCTTACTTAGCAATGGTACAGCATGCTGAATGACTCGAACCCTCAGCCCCACCTTCACTGAGAATCTATCTCTAAAGGAAAGGGGTAGTCCTCTTTTTCAAAAGGAAAATTTCTTTAAATTGGGCATTAGTTGAATTCTGCCATGTTTAGGAGGGGCAAAGATGGGGTAGCTACAACATACACTGAGGGGGGTGGTGACCTGACCTTTTGGGTGGCTTGTTTCATGAAGTCCCCAGCATTCCACTACATTGTGTGGAAGTGTCAGAAGGACATTGTAGTAGGAAGGGAAGTGGAGGTCTTCAACTTTACCCCCAAGTGTCTCAAGAGAATGAGCTGAAAACATTGTTTTACAAAGGGATCCTAGTAGAGGACTGGAACAAGGAAGGTGTTGAAAGCCAGCAGAAGGACTGGGAATGGAGGCAGCTCCAAGAGCCAGAGCCCTCAGATCAGTGGCGTGGGCTTGCTGGGATGTGGCCTTTGTTAACTCAGGAATGACCTTTATTTGTCAGCTGAGAGTCTTTTCAGGTGGCCACTTTTCTCTCTTAACTCGAATATGAAAGAGAAGGCAAGTGATGGTGATTGAATGGATTCTGAGTACAGTTGTGGCTACCCTGGAAATGAAAGCATAGAAGCGGCCCATTTGGCTGCTAATTGGTGATGGTGTTGACAGGTAAGAGAGCCACATCGGGCAGACTTCTTCAGCATCAGAACTAGGACCACAGGACAAGGCTGATCAGGCCAAGCTGGCCTGAACCATCAGTAGCTTCTCCCACCTGTGACTGGAGCGCATGTTTACACCAGCACTCTTCTGCACACTTACCTACAATCCAACAAGGCCATTGTTAATGTTGAATGATGGTGGCCAGAAAGCAGTTCCTGCATCATACCCTCCCAGCACCTTGTCGCTATGTCTCCTGTGCCAATTTCCACATTCGACTTGCTGCTTGGCCCCTTGAGGAGCTCTTTACCCCTGCCAGATGACATTCCACTCACCACCAGCCAGGAGATCCAGCCAACTTTGGTGGGCCTGTAGGAGGAGCTCTGCCCAACAGCAAGCCATTTCCTGGGAAGGAACCTGCTTAGTTCCATGCAAATGGCACAAGAGGCCTCATGCCTATGGAGTCCAAGAGCCAGTGGAATATGCAAAGATGTTTTACAAACATTTCAGGGCTGGTTTCTCTGTTCATATCCAACTCTGGTGCTCAGGAACAGGGACCCATGCTGATGCCTAAGGGCATGGAGACCCCTTCAAGAAAGGGGGTCCCCTGGCCCTATTGCCCATCAGTGGGCAACCCTAGGCTGTTTATTTTTCTTGCTTCCCTTCCTCCCTTTTGTTGGCCTTGTGCTGGGTTTGTTTACAGAGGATGTATTTTGTTTAACCAAATATTTAAAAAAAAAAACGCAAAACTCCACATATAAATCCCATTACTTGTCTGTCTGCCTGAGTTCTGTAATTGAGTATGTAAAAGGAAAAAAAATAAACCCTTTTCTTTATTGTGTTGTTGATTGGTGAAAGGGTTTACTTCTCAGGGGTAGATTTTTCTCGTTGCCCATTTTGGGTCATTAGCTCATTTGTAGCCCATTGTAGCCAGGAAGCCCAAGGTGTTTTCTAGGCTTGGGCCCAAACCTGGCTTTTCTGTTTGTCTCCTGGTGTGACCTTGGACAAATCAATTAACCCACGTGGACTGCAGTTTCCTTATCTGTGACTCCAAAGATCCTTTTCAAATGTAAATCTTATGGTCCCAATTCATAAAAATTTACTTATAAGTGGGAGATTGAATCCTTTCCAATAGTGAGTTCCCACCATAGATCTGAAATGCAAATAGATTTTTCAGAAACAAATCTATTGTGACATAGGCTCTGGTGGTGGTGAGTATCCCCAGGATGTAAGTCTTGGTAGGGCAGGAATCACATCTCCCAAACTATCCTCCTGGAAAGACCTTCTTCTGTGAATCTGATTTCTTGGGGGTGAATCCTGTCTCCATTTTGTGATCCCAAGCTATGGGAAGCCTTTCAAGTTGCTAGGGATAAGGAAAGAAAAGACTGGTAGCCAGCCCTCTGGACACCAGCCTCTCTACCCATTGCTGGACTGGTTCTTGGAAGGCAGATATTTTATTCAAAGCTTTCTAAACTTTTTAGGTTAATATATGAAATAAAGCCAGTATCTAATCAACTTAACTGGTTACCCTCTGCAAATGGCTTTTTAATAAGGCTGTGGCAAGCTCTGGGGCCTTCTCCATGTATCTGACAGCAGTCCCTGGAGAGCTATAGATGGACCTCCTGCCAGCCTCCACCCAATGCAAGGTGAATACAAGCCACTAGGTGAGAATGTTACCTAACAAAGGAAAACATGGAACAGAGAACCTTGACCGACTGGCCTTTCAATGACTTCTGGAAATATCTAGCTTGGGGGCACTGGGTGATTGTGCTACAGGCAGCATAAGTAACCTCTAACCTATAGGAGCCACTGGGGAAAATCACTGCCCCAAAGAGGGAGATGGATGAGCCATGTGGCCTAGCCTTGAAGTTGGAATCATTTTTAATATTTGATACAAAACAGCGCTGATTTTCTCATACACACGTTGCTTTACAGGGCAAACAAAAACAGCCAGCATACCAGGAGGAAGCCGTGACAACTTCATCCTGCACTCTTGCCCCCTGGCCTCCAGAACACAGAGATTCACAGTGACTCTTGTCAACCCCACACTTGCTGAACTGGGTCTGACTTGAGCTTCTCCCCCAACAGTTCTCAATGAATGGTCAGGAGCACAATCCTGCTGACTTCAGTTCCCCCAGCAAAAGGCAAGCCTTTGATTGACAGCAGCTTAGCCATGGGGATGGGGAGGCCAGAGCTAGGGTCACTGCGTCCTTGCACTCGCTCGTACCAGAGGAGGAGCACTGAAGAAAAACCTCATAAACGTGTGGAGGGCAGAGCTGAAAGATGGACACCTCTAGAGAAGGGGTGGGGAGGATTCTGCCCATAGTGTTCAGATGGTTCAACATGCCCCCAAAAAAACCAGAAAAAACAAAAATGTTTCAAATAACCAACAGTGGGCAAACAGTCGAATTTGAAACTTTTCCCTCTCAAGCACAGTCGGCTGCTGCGAATTTTCTCTAAATCTTTCCCGGAAGGGATGGCAGGGCCCCTGGCATCCCTCCAGACAGCCCCGTGTTAGGCCCAAGGAGTATCTGCAAGAGAAAAGAGGGAGTCACAAGGAAGCTGAGGGCATCCAGGGCCCCCAGAAGATCCCAGATGGCCTGGCTGGTCCGGCCAGGACTCTGCTGCTGGGGTGATCCTAGGGGCTCCTGGGCTCACAGCCTCAGAGTGTGAACTAGTATGGGAGGGACTGAGCAGAGCAGGGCCTCACCTGACGCTGCTGTAGCTGCTGCTGCTGCTCCATCTGCAGCTTCTCCGTCTCGAAGACTACGGGGAGGACAAGGATCATGAAGGAGGTGGTGCCGATCCACAAGGCGGCCCTGGAGAACCTGCCCGAGCACAGAGTGGAGTGAGCTTGGCAGTGGGGGCTGGGAAGGAAATCCCCAGGGAGCTGAGCTGAGTCGGTGGGGGGCCCCCCTCCCGGCCTCACGGGTAGGGGGCTCACCTGTACATCTTCTGAGCCACGGTCAACGACAGGTCAAAAGTGGCCCCGGCCGCTGCTCGCACGCTCTCGGGGAACATCTCCGTCAGGCCCCACAGCCTCTCGGCCAAGGTCTCATCGAGCTGCGGGATGGGGGAGGAGTTTCTCAGACCCGGCTCTGCGCCTCGGGGCTGACCTCCCCTAGCCCGAAGCTCTGGATTCAAATTTGGCCACCTCCTCGGCTGCCCGTATGACCCGGGTCCTCTTTCTTCCCCTGCCTGGGTTCAAATCCCAGCTCTGCCACGAGCTCACTGCGTCATCCAAGGGCCTCCTCCCCTGAGCCTCAGTTTCCTTATCTGTCATGTATCAGACAGCCTCGGGCTATCATGACCCCGGAGTATGCGCCAAATAAATGCTCGCCGCATGCAAAAAGAGAAGTGTTCAGAGTCAGAGGGCTGGGGGGGCTGTGTTGCCTGCGCAGGCTCTCAGGGCTTCAGTCTCCTCCTCTGTAAAATGGGCAAGACTCGGTAACCTGGGGCCCCGCCCCCCCCGCCCACGCGCTCCCGTTTCCCCGCCCCCCATCCCCTTCTCTCGGGCGCCTGGTTGGCGCCTGGTCGGTCCCGGCCGCACCTCGTCGTCGTCGTCGTCGTCCTCCAGCTCCTCCTCAACCTTCTCGGCGTTGCTCTTCTGCAGCAACTCGTCCGCCGACCCCGCCGACCCCGATGGCGACACGGCAGAAGTAGCGACAGAGGCAGCGGACGAGGCGGCAGCCATGGCTCTAAGGGACACCGGAAGCGGAAGGGAGGAAGCGAGACGCCGACGGTCGGACAGATCGGCCGGGGGGGGGGGGGCGGGGGAGTGAGGGATCGCGAGCGCCCCCGCGCGGCCCGGAGGGAGGTGGACTCCTCGTGGTTCCAGGTGCGTCACTTCCGCCCTAGTGCTGCACTAGCGGCCTCGAGGCCACAAGAGGCCCTCTAGGTCCTTAAGCGCAAACTTCTCAGAACAAGCCCCCTTTGTAAGATAATTGTTCGGCAAAAC
Source organism: Pseudochirops corinnae (assembly GCA_028646515.1). Classification (NCBI taxonomy): domain Eukaryota; kingdom Metazoa; phylum Chordata; class Mammalia; order Diprotodontia; family Pseudocheiridae; genus Pseudochirops; species Pseudochirops corinnae. The sequence continues at coordinate 380,177,154 of CM053585.1, forward strand.
TTGGACGCAGCCAGAAGGCCGCACCCGAGGACCTAAAAGGCCACACGTGGCCTGGAGGCCGCAGTCCCCCCCAGCCCTGGAAGGCTCTGATAAACAGCTGAGCCGAGACAGGGCCCACCCCCTCGTGGAGCCCCGGCCCCCAGTGACATCTCAGGGCGGCCCTGCCCCTGGTGCCGCTGCCCACCCGAAGCCAGTCTGGCGAAAGTGGGCAGTGAGCCAAAAATGCCTTGGCTGGAGGCCTGCCCGCGGGGAGCTGACCTTCTGCTGGGCCATGCCTGAGGAAGGAAGGAATTAATAAAGCATTCACTGTGCTAAGAGCTGGGGCTACTATCACATGGAGAAGCCAGACAGCCCCTGCCTTAAGGGAGCTCACCTTCTAACGGGAACCACAACATACATGGGAGGTTTCAGCTGCAAATCCAGTGGAAAGGCCCCCTGGTCCTTAGGGTGCCACAGTAAAGCAGATGGTTGGGCCTTGTCTCTCATGTCATTTTTACTTATATTTTTTAAAATTTAATTTTCAATTTATGGAATAAAACAAGCATTTCCTTAACAAAATAATAAAAGATGATTGCTCACTAAACTGCATTATGTACAACTTGCTTTTCCTTTCAAATATTTTATGTAACTTTTCCCCTCTCCCTCCACCTGAGATGGCTATTAGATACAATTGTGTGCATATGCATATATGTTATATATATATATATGCAAAATCATTCTATACATACACCTTATCAATTCTCTCTCTGGATGCAGAGGGCATCTTCTTTCATAGGTCTTTTGTAGTTAATTTGGCTATAAGACAAAATGACTTATTTTCTCAGTTCTTAAAACAATATTGTCATTACTACATATGACATTGTTGGTTCTGCTCATTATTTCTTCCAAGTGTGAGAAATTAATTCTCTTGTATTTAATAACTATTGTATTAGGACCAAGGTTTTTCCCCTTTTTCTATTTCCTTACCCAGAACTCAACCAGTGTGGGAAATCTTAGGCGGAGATTTACCCAGGCCAAGATCTAATCAGTCAGTAAGAGAAATTCTAAGTTTGGGCTACTGGGTGCATTCCTATTCATTGTTTGCTCACACAGGTCTGGGGAAATGTGAATCCTGCCTTTTGTCAGACAAGTGATACAGAAATTGATGTCTCTTTTGACTAAGATTTAGGTGAGCTAAGTCACATGCCCCAAGACCCTCATTGTAATATGTAATACTGTAATATTCATTTTTCCATTTTTAACTGATCAGTGTTGATTGCCACCCGGAGGAACATCTACTCTTCCATGGGTATATAAATTGTGAGCCCAATGCCGTGAAGGGTCTTTGGTGGCTTTATTCATAAAATGAAATTTCTCAGAAATGGTCTCTCAAACCTTTATCTAACCATCACACAAGTCTATCCGTGTTTTTCTAAGATCATTGAGCTCATTCCTTCTAGCACGGTAGCCCGTCCCATTCATATTCCACTCTTCTTCAGCCCCTTCCCAATTGACAGGCAACCCTGCAATCTCTGGTTCTTTGCCACCACAAAGAGCTGTTATAAATATTTCCATTGATAATCACAGGCCAGAGCCAAGGGCTTCAGTGATAAGAACTCTCCTTTCTGGTTCTTCTGGAGCTGTGGCCATAGCTGCTGCAGGATGGAGCTGTCCCCAGGCTGCAGCCTGCTTGGGGCAGCTCCCCAGGATCATGGCAGAGGGCACTGGGTTGGTAGCACAGCTGTTCCCAAGGCTCTTGGGCTGAGGTTACTGGGTTGTCTCCCTCAGGGTCAAAGGGGACAAGGTCAGGGTGGTGGTAACCTGACTTGCCCAACTCTCCCTGAGGGTGCCCTGATGCTTCAATAAGGCTGGCTCACCAGCCCTAAGAGTCAATAGGGAGCAGAGATGCATTTGCAGATGGTCACTGGAAGCAGGACTGATAGTTGGGGGAGCTGCCATTTCTGGCCTCTGCTGGTGGGATCTGGTCAGCCGTGTTTCTGGCTCTCCTTCCCCTTCCCCTGTGTGGACAGGAGCCCGAGCCCTAGCTGCCATGATGACATACAGCCTTTATGTTGTCTAAAGCCTGCGAGGCTTGTCCTTGGATTTCAAGCCACAGCTTCCCCCCGCCCCTAAGAGACGTCACACCTCGACCTCATCAAAGTCACCTGGGTGGCCTCCCACCAAAGCTCTGGCTCCACCTGTTACTGAGGCACAGAGATGGCCAGTGTCTGCAACCAGGCCACCAAGGGCAGAAGCACATTAGCCAAGAGCCTAATTTCACTGTCTTTAATAAAACTGGAAATAGTAAAAACTAGAAATGCAGTCCTGCCCTGGGAGCAGCCAGAGGAGCTAGATGCTGGATGAGCCACTGAAGCCACCAAGCCATTAATTTAGGAGAAGGACAGACCAGGCCATGGGGCAAGGGGCCAGAGCCAGACCTCAGGTCACCCCAGAAATTTTCACAGTTGGGGCCAAGCAGAAATATGCTTTCGACCCGTCTGAACACACACCTCGTAGGGAAGAAGCGTGAGGGGCTACTCTGCCACATCACCCCTAGATTGCAGGGCTCTGGATCGAGTCCCCACCCTCTCCTGGGCCAGATGCAGGGCTCCAGCCAGTCCTACAGGACATGTCCACCAGGGCCAGCCCTCCCTCTTCCCTGACCCTATATATTGCACCCTGGGGCTTGGCGCCTCTGACATCACTTTCTCCTCCGGCTAATGCTCTTCAGTTCATCCAGCTCCTTCTCCATGAGGTGGGACTCTGCCGTGGTCTCAGAGAGCTGGAAGGAACATGGGAGATAATCACCAGGACGCCGTCTGGAGACAGGAGGCGCCTTCAGTATGATGCAGCCATCTAAGGGATCTAGAAGCCAAGGAATGGGTAGCTACCTTTATAGGGAGATTTTCTGACCACCTGAGGCCCACGCCAGGGACAAAGCCAGAGATGGGGAACATCTGAGAGGTTTCACAAAGTAACGCTGATGGGATTCTCATGGGGCCAGTGGGCAGACACTAGCCTGACTCACATATTAGCATATCCAGGTAGAGAGTGCTGTGCTCATCCTCCCCTAATAGCCAGAGTGCTCACCTGCAGCTGGCAGGGGCCAGGCCTGTCTCCTCCACAGCAGGCCCGGCCCTCCCCACACCAGGCAGGACACCCTTGGCCCAGGCCCCTCACCATGTCGAGCAGGATGTCCACTTTGAGCCGCAGGAGATTGTTCTCTTCTTCCAGCTGCTGGTTCCTCTTCCGCAGTCGCTGGGCCTCCCTACGGTCACCGCCTCCACAGGCTCCTGACTCTAGGGGGAGAAGAGTAGCCAAATCCATGAGGGCCCCACTCCCCAGGCAGGGCCCCTAGGTATAGCCTGCACTGCTCACCTGCTATCCATTGGCCATTTTCAAACTTGAGGCTCTGGCCAGCCAGGTTCATGGTTGGCGTCCCATAGTCCAATCCCAGCTCAACCTCCCGAGTAGATCGGTCCAGCTGTGGGGGGACAAAGAGAGCTGAAACCAGAGCTCAGTGCACCAGGAACGCTTCATAAAGACTGCCAGGGGAAAGCAGGTGGCCTCAAAGATAGTTCCAGAGTGCCAACACAGATAAAAAGTTTCCTTCCTTGGAGCCTTGGACAACACAGCTCTTCTTTCTTTCTCCCTCCCCTTCCCTTCTCTCTGTCCATAGAAGGCATACCCTTACCAGCAGATGCTCTACCTAAAGGAATCTAAACTTTGATTGCTGAAACCTCCTAAGATATATTAGGAGTTAAGGCTAGATTTCTTCCTTAAACCCAAATTACTCTGGCTCTCCCAGATTGGCCAAGAGTAAGTCCCAGATCAAGTCCCACTTGGTCATTGTTGCCCCTCCCCTCTATTGTAAATAGCAATTGTTTCTGTTTTGGCCAGAAACCCTGAGGTTTGGTCTTCCCCCCCATCCTCTGTTCATTTCTTACCTAGCTTTAATCACTGAATGGGTGTTGCCTCAGTCAGACTGAAACCTGAAAAGACCTGAGCTTAAAAAGACCTCCTTCAGTTCCCCTGAGCTATTTCTTGCTGTGAGGGAGGATGAGACTGGTGACTTTGCTCAGCCCTCCCTCACTAGAATCCAATTGATTTGCAAGTCATGGCATCACCTCCCCAGGGTCAAGGTCCTATGGGACAACAAAGGACAGACAACAATTTTTCTTAGGAAGAGGATTGGGACAAGCAGATTTCCTATTATTCCCCTTCTTCTGCTCTTGGCACTGCCTGGGGTGTGTGTGTTCTGTTCCAGAGCCACCTGGAGAAGGAGGATGCCAAACTGGACAGGGTTACCGGGATGGGGAGGGAGATTCCAGGCTCGAGGAGGGACACCACCTCCTTTTACCAAGCAAAGAAGAGGGAATGGAAATGATGAGGTAGATTTGGGGGAGCTTCCTTACAACAGAGTAGGATGCTCAGAAAGTTAAATGAGTCAATAACAGTTAGGCTTCATGTGGCATGCTGAGGTTTGCAGAGAGCTTTGCAAAGTCGACAATCCTTACAGTAACACTGACATGCAGGTACTATCCCCGTGCCCATCTGACAGATGAAGAAGCTGTGGTAGAGAGGTCTGGGACCTTGCCGGGAGCTCCCCAGCTACAACATGGCTGAGGCCAGGTCTGCACTCTGGGCTCCCTGGCACCACCAGCTGCCTCTTCCTTTCCTGTGGCCCAGAAGGATATTGACTGGTGATGTCTTAGAAGAATTCCAGTTTGAGAACAAGCTGGGCTTAATGATCTCAGGGAAGAGATCCTATCATTTTTATCCCGTGATGCTGGGAGAATGACTTCTCTAAGGTTTTGGGGCAGCTGGACGCTGGACAGATAGAGAGACAGAGGGACACGGGGAGGGGGGGGGCAGAGGGGGCAAAGGAGGAGCGCTCTCTGCTCCCTACCCTGGGCCTTCACGGATGGACATGACCTCTGTCCTTAGAGTATTTCCTCCTCAGCATGGTCCCTATTCCTTCTCCAAACTTAAAACAGGTGAGAACTAATTTCAGCCCTGAGAACTCTGAGGAATGGAGTGAGCAGGGAAGAAGCCTGCTGCCCCACGCCTGACCCAAAAGGGACAGACCCCAGATACTCCTGCCCCGGCACGGTCAGTGCAAGAACTGCCTTGGCTTTGATGAGGTGTAGGCTCTGGGACCCCCCTTGAATCTTTGAGGTACAGGCTCTGGAAAACCCCTTGAAGTCTGATTGAATCTTCCCATTTGATGAGGCATTTGCAGAGGCCATAAGTATTTCATTGTGGCTGGGCCCAAACCTCTGTTCCTAGCCTGGCCCTCCATTGTCCATCTGCTTCCCACCCTTGAGCCTATCACAATATCAATCCATTCTTGCATGGACCTCATTAACTCCTCCTGAAGACCCTCCCCAAACTCATTACTGGAGTCTGACCTCATTGACTCCTCCTGAAGACGCTCCCCAAACACCTCCTCTAGACCATTCCTAGATTCCTCTGTATGTGAGAATCCCATCTCCCTTCTATGTGGTGTGAGAGCGCCACAGAAGGCCCTAGCACAGACTTGCTCTGCGTCCAGTACAGGCGAACTTTCAATAAACTTTACTTTTGTTTGGCTGAGAAGACTTGAGTCGAATTCTTTCAGCAGGACCCGGCATGTTGGTATTTTGGGGTCTCAGGCAACCCTAACCCTAACCCTCTTTGTGGGTAAACCTCTTCAGCCTGACTAGGCATGTTTGTGACAAGGGTTTTCTTTCTTTTTCTTTTTTTTCCCTTGGAGGGAGAGAAAATAAATGCTTATTAATTGAAAAAAATTTTTAAAAAACCTTTTTCCCCACAGAATCTTAAGGGTTCAAAGGAACCTTAGCAATTACTGGAAGCCTTTCTACCAAGCAGGACCATAGCTATGTGACTGATTTCTTTACAGGCTGTGCAGCGTGGGGAACCAGCCTCAAAGCCACCAAGATCTAGGTTCAAGTTCTGCTTCTGATACATTTGGGCTGAATCACATAACTTCTCCACGCCCTAGGCAACTCTCTGAAACCACAGGCTTCCCACAAGATACCACCCACCGTGTCCCAGGCTCTAGCAGCTCCAGCCATTATCCCTGCCACATCCTGCCCTGGAGGCTGGGAGACCTCATGTATTTGTCCCAAAGAAGCTGCTACAACTCAGATCATCTCTGAAATACATTAAGGTCCTGGACTACGATCTTCTGGAGATCTGCCATGATGTTGAATCTCCATCCCTTCCCCAAGGTTAAGTTTGATTTTCTGAAATTGTCAAAGCCACTTGGGACCAAGTCTGGGGAACAGAGTTAAGTGATAAAGCTGGGCAAAAAATACTAGTTTTATTTTTTTTAACTGATCAGCTGGGACTATGCTGCAATGAGGCCAATTTTCTTATATGACAAATACGATCTAAAGGTAGTGCCCTTCTGGGGCGGCTAGGTGGTGCAGCGAATGGAGCATTGGCCCTGGAGTCAGGAGGAGCTGAGTTCAAGTCTGTCCTCAGACACATAACACAAAACTAGCTGTGTGACCTCAGGCAAGTCATTTAACCCCACCTGCCCTACCTTCCTTCCTCCAAAAAGCAAATAAATAAGACAGTGCCCTTTGAAGGAGGCCGCCAAGCTCTCTGAGCAAGAATCCCCTTATTAGAAGGAGACCTCCCCATCCCTCTTAGGCCTGCCGGGCAAGGTGTATCTGGCCTCTATCTCTGTGGTCCCTCCACCTGGTCTAGCTAGGGGAATCTTGACCCCTCTCCCTACTCACAGAGTGTAGATTGGAGAGAGAGGCTGACTTCCGAGGGGGTGTCTTCTTGGGGCTGAACGTATTCCCAAAGAGGGGCATCTCTGGTGGGCTCCCAGTATGGCTCCGCCTTCTCCTAGAGCCCAGGGAAGAAAGCAAGGAGATATCCGGTGACTACCTCACAAGGACACAATGCCCAGAACCCCTGACTGCCAGTCCTCTCACTGATGGGAACCCCCTTGACTCTTCTCCCTAGATGAGGAATTTACCTGAGGCCGTAAGCCTTTCATTATCACCAGATCCAGCTCTGTTACCCCTAAACTAGCCTGGCCCTCCGCTGTCTGTCAAGCCCAGGTAGCCTCCAGCTACTTCCCACCCTCCATCTCTCACTACTGGAGTGAGACCTCCTTAGACTCCTCCTCTAGATCACCCCTAACTCCTCCCACAATCTTTCTGTATATAAGCTCCATCTTGCCTCCATGAGAGCCATTATCTAGTGCAGGCTCACCCTGTGTCAGATGATTCTGGCCCGTTTGTCCAGTACAAGCATCACAGATACCGAAGCTCTTTAAGAGTCTACCCATTATGGTGCATGTCTAATAAACTTTGCTTTACTTTGGCTAAGAGAAGACTTGAATAGAATTCATTTGGCAGAACCTTATACCTCAACATCGCCGCAAGATGCTTTATTCTATTTTGTTTAGGACCTCTCCTGGAGTGCAGATGGTGTGTGGCAAAGGGCCATTCCTTCATTAATTATCTCCGGGTCTCAACAGCAGGCACTCAGTATGCCATATGCCTGGCAGATGGGAGAGGCTCAGTCTGTCCATCACTGGACTTAAACAGAGTTATGTTTGCAAGCGGCAGAGAAAAGAAAAAGGGACTCCCTTCATCTTTCAGCTTTTTCATCTACAAAGATTAAAAGGCTTTCATTGTCCACCCCACAGGATCATTTGAGGGCTATTCAGAGGCAGCCCAGGACAGTGAAAAGACCAGGAGGCCTGAGAGCCAGAAGGGACTTTATTTTACAAATGAGTAAACCAAGGCCCAGAAAGGTTGCCTTACCTTACGTCACATGGGTAGTGAGTGGCATGTCTGGGATTTGAACCCAGGTCCTTGTGCTCTACATCCCGTGTGGGGGCTGCGCACTGGCTGCCACCTCAACACTGCCCTCACCAGGTTAAGAGATTTTAATTACTGGTCATAACAATGGCTTTACTATCTATTGTGCCTGGAAGAGTGCTACCTGGGACATTTAAGTATAACTGGGCATGAGAAAGGCATCATCACCCAAATTCTCCCAGGACCCACTCAGGCTTTACCTCATAAAGGAGCTGATGACCTTGACAGGCCACAAGCCTCTCAGAGTCGGGATGGCTCAGCCCCAGACTCCCCACTGAGGAAAGCTGCCTCATTTACCGCTATGGCGCCCCGCCACGTTCATCCCCTGCCTTCCACAAGCAAGGAGGGCGTGTGCTGGGCACCACAGATCTAAGAGGGGATGAGCAGGAGCCGCCTGGAGAACGCCCCCCCATCGAGTCCCAAGTGCTCCACACTACAGAGGAGGGTCAGTGGGCCGGGAAGGGCCTGAGGCACGCTCGGTCCTCTGTCGCCCCTGGCTGGGTGGCCCTGGACAAATCGCTTTCCCTCTCTGAAGCTGCTTGAAGGAGGGTGGTGAAGGGAGCAGAGAGAGCCCCTGGCCTGCTCTAAGGCACTAAGCTGAAAGTCCTTTGCCAAACCCTGCACACCAAGCGTTCATTATGCTCCTAAGGGAGCGAGGGAGACAGGGACAAACATCACCACAGCGCTCCTACCTTCAAGAAGCTTCCCTTCTGTGGAGGAGACAAGACAGAAACCGGGCACTCTGCCAAGGGCGTCACGACTCTGTGAGATGGGTGAGAGTGTCCTACCCAAACTGAGGCAGACTTGCCCAAGGTTACACGGCTAGGAAGTGTCCCAAGCTGGATTTGAACTCAGATCTTCGGGACTCCGGGCCCACTGCCAGTCATTTAAAACACGAATAGTAAGCACTTGTGTGCCGGGCCTCTCCCGGGGGACTGGGGATGCCTCTTAAACACCTGCTTGCCTACTAGGAGAGAAACGCGTACACGCAAAAACGTCCACGTGCAAGTATTAGGTGCCTACTGTGTGCCTGGCCTGGAGCGGACAAGAACAGACCTTGCCCTCAGAAAGCTCACATTCTTTTAAGAAAACCAGTTCACGAAAACCCATCACTGCCCATGCACTGATTAGGAGCCTGCAGTGTGCCTGGCCCAAGGCGGGGTGCTGCCTGGCTCCCGGGAGGGACCACACGTAGACCACCATAAAGGGATCCAGGCCCACATAAGAAAACTCACGTACCTGCGAGGCCCCGCCTGCGCCCGCCCGGCCCAGAGTCGCGTAGACTAACGGCCCGCCGCTGGCGCATGCGCAGCCCCGCCTCGGGCTCTACCATTGCCTGGTAGCGGGGGTGGAGGGCAGATTGCGGGAGAGGCGGGAGTTTGTTGGAGAGGACGTATCTACTCTAACTGCCATCGGACCCTTCGTAGAATGAAAGCTCTAGCCTCAGCTCGGATATGCTCCCCAATGCAAACCGAGAAACGGGAAAAATGTCACCTTCTCCTCTGTGCCCCCTACGCCCATTGCGCTAGTCCCTATGCCAACAATAACCGCTCCCCGAGGCGCGACCTTGAGGTCGTCATGGTAACGGCAACGCGGCGTTCCAAGAGGAACTGGAGTGTGGGCACGTGCGCACAGACACAGAAGCCAAGGAATGCGGCTTTCCCTGGGGAATAGTGGGGCTCCCAGGGGCCGCGCACGTTCTTCGCTCGCGCGCACGACGGGGGCCGCGAAGGGCCCACGCCGGGGTCGCCATGGGAACGTCAGAACGCACAGTAGGCCGGAGCCACGATGGACGTCCGTCTCGGCGGCCCCGCCCCTATGGGGTCCCATCTCTCGGCCCCGGGGAGTCCTGCAGGGTGTCGAAGGAGACGCTCTGTCGGAGGTGCGGGGCTGGGCTCGGAGCACACCCAGTCCTTGAGGGATCCTTGGAGGGACTGGCCTCGGGGCAAATGGCGGCTGCCCAGGTCAGGTAACGGCACGCTTTTCACGACAGCGCCGCACTTTACGGCTCATCTCCCGCCCGTCTCAACGCACACAAACGCTTCTTTCCCCCCATTTTCTGGCGAGACAAACTGAGGCCTAGAGAAGCTTAGTTGTTGGGCACGATCGGGGCCGACTTTTAAAGCCCGACATCAGCCGGCTCCTCCGGGCGCTGCTCTACTATGTTCCATCTCCTGCCCCTGCGCCTTTGTCCCGATATCTAGTAGTGCCTGCCTCCCTGGAAGACACTGTATGTGTGTTGGTACAGTGGGGTCAAGAAGACCTGAATTCAAATCCTGATTAACCCTGGGTGAATCTTTCACCCTCTGTGGCTCTTCCTTGTTGGGAGAATCTTTGTAAAGATGCCTAGCAGACAGTAGGCGATCAATATGTGCTTATTCTCTGCCTTCTGATAGAATGGAGTTCCCTGGGGGAGCCCACAGTAGGCTCTTTGTGAGGGCTCATTGGATGAATGTGTGGGGCATTGCCTTTGTCTCTCCAGCCTGAGCACAGTGCTGGCACACAGTAGATGCTTACTAAATGTTTCACAGAGAATCTGGTGCTGGAGGTAAAGTGAGAATCCATGTCCAGAGCCGCAGGACAGTGTGTGGGGGTTAGGTTTGGACTGGAAATGCACATTTATTAAGCACTTACTGTGTGCCTGCACACTGCACCAAACACTCTACAAACATGGCTTTTGTATCTTGGATTCCTTCCACATCTAGCCCAGGAGCCCCTTCCTGTGCAACCCGTCCTTGGGCTAGTTCACACCTCATGAACAAGGACATTCCCATTCTCCATGGTCTCCCAGAAAGGGCTGGCAGGGAGGAAGCTTGTTGACCAAAGGCACAGACCCCCGTGGTTTTGTGCCTTTGTGTTTCTCTGGGGCTAACCTGGGTCAGCTAGGCCTGGCAATGGGATGAATGAATGAGTACGTGAATGAATAGTGCTTAACCACCAGGCTGTGTGAATGGTACCAGGTCAGCTAAGCCCCCAGGAACAAACTTCTCTGTGCAGCCCACACGATAACTCCTGACCCATCAGGAGCTGTACATGAGCCCACCCACAATCTTCAGGAAAAACATCCAAAATGATCTCGAGGAGAGGAGAGATGAGCCAAGGACTGGCCAGGGAGGGGTGAGGGGAGCAGCGTTCAAGAGTGGAGGGAAAGGGACCCAGGCATGCTACAGGGGAGCTTTGGGACATTTCTCCAGGCTTCAGTTTCCCCAGCTGTTAGACAAATGGCTTGGATGGAATGTTCTCAAAGGTCCCTTGGAGCTGGTTGGTTCTGTTTTCAAACACAGCAGGAATAGTCCATGAGAAAGTCCCAGCATGTGTCTGTGTGATTGGCCTCCTGACTCCTTGTGAGAGACTATCCATTGTGGAGGGTTCTTTATAGTAGGGGGCTCTCCATAGCGGGGGGCTCTCAAAGGCTGGGCCATGGGAGGAGAAGTATGCCCAGCACCTACTGCCACATCTGTTGGATCAGTTTCCAGGGTGGGCCCAGGGTTGGGCCGCACCATGGAAGGGCCAGTCTAGCCTCACCACAAGGTGATTGACCACCCAGGACCTCTGCTCCAGAATCACAGAATTTGGGGCCGGAAGGCAGTCATCCCTGTTCCCACCCATCCACAAAAGGAATGTGCCTTATGTGACAGAGCAGACCAGCGGAGAAGGGGAGCCCAACCCCTCTGTCAATGCTCTCGGCCTTAAACGACCTCTTGGCCACGTCCCCTGTGGCCCCTGGTCTGCTCTTTGGGACCCAGTGGAACAAGTCTCAGCCCTTCTCCAATGTTAGCCCTTTAGTACCACAGAGGCAGCTCTCGAACCCCCAGAGTCTTCTTTTCCCCAGCTACTCCAGCCCATCTTCACAGATTGTAGACAGGAGGCTCTTTCCCATCTGACTGCATTCCTTGGGGAGGGGGCGTGGGGGCCTCCGTGCTGGAGGCAAGCATCCTAACATGTTAGTCTTACCGTGACAGAAGAGATGAAGTGCGGAGGGTTAGGCAGTGGCTAGTTTCCCTGGGATGATGGATCCTGATTAGGAGGGCCTTTAGAAGGGGCAGGGTAGAATGGGGAGTCAGGAGATGGGAGCTGACCTTGCTGTTGCCTTCAGCTAACCCTGGGGACTCTGGGAAAGTGCCTACCACCCACTCGGCCTCAGTTTCCTCCTATATAAAATGAGAGGGTTGCACACACACACACACACACACACACACACACTTTTTACTCAGAACTTAAACACCAAGTAAAATAGGCATTTTTCTCTGTACAGAATAGAATATGAAAGAAGGGTTATGCCTGAAGCTGAGGATTTCTCTTCCGGACAGCTTGTTTCTCCATTAACTTTATAGCTGGAGTAGTTATCAAGTATAACAGCAGAAATTAAAAATCCATCCAGACACGCCTGAAGCCAATGCCTTATTATACAGAATGATGGCAAGCAGAGCCAGGTGGTTTATGCCACAGTCCTCTGTCTGACAAAATACCCCGTGTCACTACCAAGCCGGCCTGCTTGGCTCCGGTTACTTCTGGCCTTCTCTGTTATGCATTTAAAATCTTTAAACATGTCAGTAGCCCTCTGGTTCTCTCTCTCTCTCTCTGGCCAGCCCCTCCAGTGGAAAAAACAGAAGACAAAATCCTTGGAACAATTGCCCAGTCGGAGTGGCTTCCTGTAACACACAAACGTGTGACACTCACTGTGCAGGCTCAGGGTCCTTCCAATTCTACACCTGCTGCCCGCAGGAAATGAAGCCACAGGACCCTGAAATGCACAATTTGCCTAAATCACCTTGTTTTGTTTGCTGTCATTTTTACATAATAAGAGATAGGGATTTTCCGTGTATATGGATTTTTAATTTGTGCTGCTGTATTTCATGACTGGCCTCGTTGTTGCTTCCTTACCTAAGAGGAAGGTCAGAAGGTGTGAGAGGGGCTGTGATCAGGGCTGAGTCGTGTTTGTGGTAGCAAGTGGCCTCCATGAAGGGCCCACAGGTGGCCTCTGGACAGACAGCCCCTCCCAGCCTCCGGGCCGTCTGGATCCAGGTGTGTGTGTGGACTTGGAGAGGAGAACAATTATATGCAGAGTCACTAGCCTTGGGTTGCTTTTCTAATCCCATGGTTCTGAGAAGGGGCGCACAGGCTTCTCCAGACAGACTGTCCCCAGGAAAGGTGTGTCCTCTCCAGTCCAACTGCTCCATTTTACAGATGAGAAAAGTAAGTCTCTAAAAGCTGACATGATGTGTCCATAATGATGCACAGACTAACTAGCAGGGAATTCAGATCTACTTCTGACTCCAAATCCATTGCTTTTCTACACATTAAGCCCCACTGCTTCAGAGCCAGGGCCAAGGGTATGACATAGGCTCTAGTTTTAATGTCTTGCTGTCTTCTTGCACCTTCTCTCCTTTTTCAGATTTTTTGAATTTGAAGAACTCTTAGGGATCTTCAGCCCTAATGTCCCCATTATAGAAATTAGGAAATGGAGGCCCGAAGTGAGGAAGGGGCTTGTCTGGGTCACCGAGCCAGCTGAGTCTGCTCTGGGATCCAAGTTGGTGTCTCCCGGCTCTCTTCCCAGTTGAAGGACCAAGTGCTTCATGCTGGGCTCTCCCTGTGAATGCTGTCAGCTCCCCCTGCATGTGAAGCCGGAGTGCCTCTGCACCGTGGAACTGCCTCATATCCTGAGAAAGAAAACACACACCACCAGGTCAGTCTGCTGTGAAGCCAGACCCACCGTGGCCCAGTCTGGGTCTCAGGCCTCTGGCCCCAAATGCTCCAGTAATGGCACCTGATAGTCGTAGCTTCTCCTAAGGCTTAGTGTAGTGCCTGGAACAGAGTAGGCGCTGCATAAAGGCTGCTTCTCGAGACTGGTAATGATTGTTGTTTCTGCAGGGCTTTAAATCTGGTTTACAAATCCCTGTCAGGTGGGCAATGCCAATATTATCCCCACTGTGCCTATGGGAAAGTTGAGGGGGCTTTCCCCCAAAGTGCATAGCTTGTAATAGGCCTTGAACCCAGACCCTACATCTGTGGACCTTTCCTCTCTGCCACATTGGCCATGTGGGGGCATTAAGGGGCTTTTCTTATGGAGCCACAGTGGCCTTGCTCACTTGACATCTGCCTTGTTTCTCCTGAGCAGATGGATCTTGCTTGGTCTTTCCCACCTCTGGTTTCCCCAGATGGTCCTGAGTTATTTGTGACTCCTGTCAGCTGGTGGAGCAAACATTGGGGGGGGGGGGGGGCTGGCAGGCTTTCTGTTTATTTGTTTGATCTTCACAGAAACTTTCTGTGCATGTGCAGGAGCAGAGATGCCGCTCAGCACCACACAGATGGAGGCCATCAACTTGAAAGCTCTCCCCATGGTCCCTCTGGACGATGACCTGTCAGCTTTGCCCATGAAGAGGCACAGGCAGCATGAAGAGCTGAAGACCCGAGTAAAACAGAATCCTCCTTGTATCTTCTGGTGATGTTCCCCACCTCGGGGCCACAGAGCCAGACCCCCAGACTTGGCCGGCTACCAACCCAGACGATGGCAGGGGCTTTCACTGGCTCCCTTTCCTCCTCTTTCTTCTGGGCTCTGGAGAATGAGAAGGAACCCAAGGGGATCATTGACCCAGTCAATGTTGGGAGGCCAGAGAACAGGGCTCCAGGGTCACTGTCACACACTGTGTGATGATTCTCCTCATGTGGGAAATGAGGGAGCTGGACAGATGAGGTCTGAGGGCCCGAGACCCCACTGGCTCAGCTCTGCTACCTCCTGAGGGCTGCTCCCACTGCCTCTCTTCTCTCCTCTTCAGTTGCCCACCCCATTAGACAGGGTGACCAGCCCAGTGTTAACCCTCTTAGACCTTTTTTGTGGAGCCTTGCCAGATAGGAGATACAGGTATGGGGGCTAAGGGTGAGTGGCCCTTCAGGCTCCCCGCATGCTTTGTCCACAGCCATCCTCCCTCCCATTCCACCTGTGAGTTGTATTAACTCCACTCTGCAGGTGAGGAAACTGAGCCTGAGGAGGCCAGGACCCTGCCTCTGATAATACCCCCACCCCCACAGGCTCCCAGGGCACTGCACCCATGGCTGGCCTTCCTGCCAGCCCCTCCCCTCTCAGCCAGTGGCAGCTAAGCTCATCCCCCCCATCTGCTTCCTCACTGATGCACGGAACCCTGTGTCTCCCCTTTTCACTTCCTCTATTCTGTCAAACCCTCAAAGGTAGTGACTGACAACAAGGCCAGATAACAAACTATTGGAGGAAAATAGGCCTTCCCCCAGGATAGACCTGGGGACTAGAGTTGAGTAGAGACTCTCAGGTCATGGTGTCTGTCATATGTTCCTTAGCTGTGTGGCCTTGGGCAGGTCCCATTCCCTCTCTGGGCCTCAGTCTCCTCATCTGCAGAATAAGGGGGTTGGATTAGGCTGGTTCTGAAGGAGGCTCCTTCTAGCTCTGAATCCCATGAAAAGAAGCCCAGCTCTCTCCAGTGCTAAGAGGTTCTTTAACAGATGTGTCTCGCAGTGTGCATTGTGGGCTCCATAGGCAAGCTGAATAAAAAGATCGCCCAGATAGACCTGAAGACCAGACTCCACAAGACCAGCATTCACAACAATATCCTGGTGAGGGGCTGGCAGGGAGGGAGGG
Organism: Pseudochirops corinnae; assembly: GCA_028646515.1. Taxonomy (NCBI): domain Eukaryota; kingdom Metazoa; phylum Chordata; class Mammalia; order Diprotodontia; family Pseudocheiridae; genus Pseudochirops; species Pseudochirops corinnae. The sequence goes on from CM053585.1 coordinate 380,192,589, forward strand.
GAGTCTCTAAGCAGGGGAGGCCCTAGGTTCCGGTCCTAGAGCTGTTGTGGCTGAGAGAAGAAGGGCAGTCAAGCCTCCAGCTTCTTTAAGCCTCCCTTTGGGCACTGCCTCTGCTGATAGCAGTTCTGTCCCTTTTATGTCTTAGAAGAAGCATGGCATCCTTATGGATAGGCCTGGGTTCAGGTCCTGCCTGACACATGTAGGTTGTGCAACCCTGGGCAAGTTACTGAGCCTCTGAGCACTCTAGGCCAGGGCCCTTTTCCCCTTTGGTAGTGTTTGTTGGATGGCCCAAGGGCATGCTCAGGGTAAAGTGCAGCTGCCCTGTGTTCAGAACCAAGGCTGCAGTGAAGCTGCTCAGTGCAACCTAGATAAGCGCTGCTAGAAACTTCTCGGGTGCATTGTTTGGTTTGGGATGAATTTGTGGTTTTTGCACATTCAGAAACCTTTTACTGTTGCCCAGTTTTAAGAAGTGTTGCTCAGGGCAACTAAGTGCTAACCTGTAGTGGTGCAGGGACTCAGGCTCCTGGTGACCAGCTGCATAGGACAGGCACAGGCCAGCAGCAAGCCTGTGCTGGACCAGCCCAAGAAGCAAGGGTGATCTCCATAGCTGTCCAACGCTTCATGCAGGGAAGCAGTGAGGCAAGGGACTTTTTAATCACCAGTAACAGGAGAGTCATTTTCTTCCTACCCTCCCCCCACATTGGCATGGACCAGAGCTGGGCAGTTTAATCCGTAGCCATCCATTGGCTCCCTCCTGGGAAAGGGTCTTGAGAGGAGGCTCAAAAGGGGTCTCAGGACCAGATTAAGTCACACTGAAAAATTTGATATTGGCCAAAGCCAGTGGTACTGTCGAGTGCTCTGATTTCTAGTACTCACTTGTGTTGGGTTGTAAACTTTCCTCTTCCCTTGTAGTTAAATCTTTGCCAGCCACAGCTGTGACTCAGCTGAAAGGGAATAAAGGGGCCTGTGTTGGAGCAAGAAGTGTCAGACATGGCAGCCCCAGCGTGGTGGGGGCTCCAGTGAGAACCAGAGCATGGGCAGTGGGGCATCAGTCTATCAGAGCTGCTCAGAGGAGGAGGGAGGCAGGGCAGCTCCTGCTGCTTGCTTCAGTGACCTTGGGCAGGTCTCTCACCTCCTCAGGCCTCTCTGAGGATTCCTCCGACTTGGAATTGTCTGAACCTACCCAGTGTCTCAGGATACTATGGATGTTGGGCCTACGGGTGATGCCAGTACTGTTCAGGGCACAGGTTTTCAGAACCTTAAGCCCTGCACATCCTTGTAGAGAGTTTAATGATTTGCTGTAGACAAAATGCATCTTTCCTGGTGTCTGATTAAGGAGGTTCAGGATTCGCGTGAATGGAACACTCGGCACTTCAGAAGATCCAATATAGTTTATTTAGAATATAAGCAAGTGGGAGGGAAGCCAGAGACAACAGAGTAAAGGCTTAGGAATAGTAAGATAAGAGCAACAATAATTATATATATACATATTTACAATCATCACTGCTGCAGGGAAGCACCAACACCTGACCACCGGTCAGGGTCCCTGTTGGGACAGGCAGGGTTCCACCTGCTTAGTGGAATATATCTATACATATTTACAATCATTCCTGATGTGGGGAAGCACCAACCCCTGACCACACAAGCTGGGGAATCCCGGGTACAGCCATCAAGGTTCTGCTCAGGAGGGTCCCAGGCAGGACATCTCTTCCATGGGTGAGATTCCAATTTGGGGTCTGAATCTTACAGTTTAAGTAGTGCTGAGAACAAAGAAGGCGTACTGCCAGGTGTTTTTTAGCAAGCATTGTATCTTGTGTGAGTCTGGGGAGGGAGGCCAATCCCTCC
>CM053585.1:380194933-380212564 GCA_028646515.1 Pseudochirops corinnae
ATAGGAGAGAATAGACTGGGGGAGGGGGGACACACTGGGATGGCTGTTTTGGGATGGTGTGTGGGGGAAAGAGGGGGAGAAAATATGTAACTCAAAATCTTGTGGAAATGAATGATGCAAACTATAATAAAATTTTAAAAAAAAGGAATAAATTAATTTGGGTAGTATTGTCATTTTTATTATGTTGGCACAGCCAATATAATAAATTTAGTATAATAAATTCAGTTCGTAAGAAAGGACTATTCCTCCAGCTGTCTTCAGGGTGGGGAATCTTTGGCTTCCAGGCTGTATGTGGCCCTTTTGGTTCTCAAGTGTGGTCCATGGACCGATTCCCAAATACTTTATGCATTTTGTATTTATATGGAATGGGATTTCCCTTCCTAGTATTGCTTCTTGCATTTTGTTTTTATTATGTGGAAATTGTATTTGCGGGGTTCGTTTTGTAGCCTGCAACTTTGCAGAAACTACTACTGTCTCAGTTAGTATCTGTGCTGATTCCCTAGGACTTGCATCAGCAAACAAGGATGGTTTTGTCTCTTCTTTGCCTCTCTTTATTCCTTCAATTCCACGTGGCTTCCTGCTATGGCTTCACACCCATGTTGGCTGGAAAACGGTTTAGTGTATTTCCATTGCATATGATGCTTTCTTTTTGGTTTGAGACTCTTGCTTTTTTGTAGTTTTTTTTAAAAAGAGGCCCCCCTATGCCTTTGCACTGTAGGATTTTCAGCATAAAAAGCTGCTGTGCTTTGCCAAAGGCTTTTTCTACATCCGTGGAGAGGATCATGTGGTTTTTGTAGGTTTTGTCTTCTAATGTGATCTATTGTATTGATTGTTTTCCGAATATTGAATTATTCTTGCGTTCCTGATATAAATTCCATTTGATCATAATGAATTATTTCTTAGATAAACCACTGTGGTGTCTTTGATAGGATTTTGTTTTAAAATTTTCAAGTCAATGTTCATTAATTATATTGGCCCGTGTTTTGTTTCTGTGCTTTATCTTTTTCTGATTTAAGTATTAGGACTATATTTGTCTTATAAAAGAAATCTCATAGGGTGTTTTCTTTCTCAATTTTTGAGAATAATTTGTAAAAATATGATGAGAATCATTAAATATCATATTTTTGGCTAAAGTCTGAATTAATCATGCAGACTACCTTGCTTTGCTTTAAAAAGACCTTTTCCTATGTCAGCAACTCCAGAGACCAGATAAGGCTGAAAGTAAGATTTCCCCTTAACTTGGGACATACTCCTTTCAGGAGGAAAACAGAGACATCCTGAGATCATAAATTCCAAACAGACCCAACAGCTTCTTTGTTCTCTGAATTTACTCTCTTCCTATGTAAATAACCCCAGACGGGGCTAACTTAAGAGCATTCTTTCTTCTGCCAAGGATGAGACCCTGAACCTCAGACACTATTTTAAATAATGGAATCTTTTCTTATCTAAATACTTTGTGGGCATGTATTGTTATGGCGTGTTAATGATAAAGGAAATCCAGATGTTCTAGGTCATAAAATCAATCCACACCTCATCAACTCTCTTATCTTACTAGGAAAATTCCTTTCTTATAATCATAAAATTTCACCCTGAATTGGGCTGGCTCTAAAATGTATTTAAGCTTTCTCATTCCTTTGTGTAGGCAGTTAGACTTGGCTGCTAACTCCTTGTACAAGTTTGCTAGTTTTAAGGGAATAAAATGAAATAACTGTATATTGCTAGTTTGTCTTCTTTAACCAAATTTTTCAGATTAACAATGAGTACTATTTATTCTTTAAAAGTTTTATACAATTCTTATGAATCCATCAGGACCTGGAGGTTTTTTGTTTTGTTTTAATTTGTTGTAATCCTTTACAGCTAGGTCTGTTGAGGTTTAAGGGCCCTAGAACCCCAAAATAATGATACATGGGGCCTGCTTGAATGAATTCAAGCCCAAGCCTTCTTTCAGCCAAAGACAAGGTTTATTAAAACAAATCTGCCATATTGGCCATATTCTTAAGGAATCGAAGCATTCGTTATCACTAATGCAAGCAGGCCAGATGGAATCTGAGCACTTTAATGGAAACAAGATGGATCTTATATTCAGAAAGACTGTGGGAAGGTGACTGGAAGAGGGGTCTAGGAGGGTCATGATGGGCCTGGCCAGTAGTCTGGGGTGACTGGAGGTCGAAACCCTAAAGAGAATGGGGTCTAGATAGGATCGGGGTGTAGTAGCTGGGGTGACCTGGGGGTAACAGAATGGAGGGCTGTCCAAGGGAGAACTGGGATCTTGGGCCTAGGCCATAGGGAAAGGCCAGTGGAGAGGCTACAGGCCAGAGACTTGATCTTCGGGAAAAGTTCAAGGAGAGTTCTGGGGGGTTTCCAGAGCCCTCAGATCTCTTTCCTTATCTGAGATTGGGTTATTTCAACTCTTTCTCTGGTCTTCTCTTGGTTGGGGAGTTTCAGTCTGTGAAGGTCTTGCCCTTTCATTTGCTTCTCAGTTTTGTTGGCACATAGCTGTGCATTCCTTCTCAGCCTTCTTTGTCATCTGCTTCTGCTGTGATTTTACCTTGCTCTTTTTCAATTTTATTGATTTGATTTTCTGCTCTCCCTCATTTTAATCAAATTAGCTAAGAGTTTGTCAACGTCCTTGGTCTTTTCAAAGAACCAGCTTTTAGTTTCATTACTCATGGCTGTAGTTTTTCAATTCCTCTATTCCTTCTCATTTTTAATATCTCCTCTATTGTACATTCTTTAGGTTTATTTTCTTGTTTTAAATGCATGTTCATTTCATTAATCTTATCTTTTTTTCTATTTTGCTAATGTACAGTTTTAAGGCTAGGAAATTTTCCCCCTGAGGGCCGCTTTAGCTGCATCCCAAAAGATAACCGTGGGTTAGCTTTCTAGAGGCTCTGAGGTTTACATACTCTTCCCTGGACCATGTGAGGAAAGGACAATTGCCCCCATTTTGTAGGTGAGGCTCAGAAAAAAGATAATACCTTGTGCTGAGCATCAGAGCTAGGGAGCAAGCCTGGTTTTCCTGACTCTGTCCTACTTTCCTTCTACCACCCCTGCCGTGCCCAGGGTAGTAGACAGAAGGAAGATGGACAGCAGGCGCACCCTGGGGGGTCCCTTGGAGGCCCTGGCCCCAGCAGGGTAGGAGTAGCAGTGCTGTGCATGACTCTGGGGTCAGCCAGCTGGATGGTGGTGAACCCACCAGGAGGGACTGACCGTGACACCTGCTGCATTTTGTGTTTGTTCCCAAAGGTCATTGAGAAGCTGGAGGCCGAGAGGAAGCTGAGAGAGCAGCAGCGCATGTTGGGAGAGAAAGGCAAAGCCCCTTTAACAGCCTAATGCTGGGGGAATGAGGGAGGGAGGCCCCCCCCAGCCGCCCAAGGGTAATCACCCCGCCTCCCCAGGCCTGTAGAAATGAGCAGGGGAGGGGCATTGAACCCCGAGGGATCCTGGTACAGCTCCTTCTGCTCAAAGCCTCTTCAGTTACTTTTCTACTTGGAACCTTAGTCTCCTCCTCTGTACCATGGAGGGATGGGAGAAGTTAGGTGCTCAGACCCCTTCCAGTTCTCAATCCTATGGCCCTGCTCACTCTTTCCAGGACACGCCAAGAGTTCTTGGGCACCTGGGCAGCCTAGGGCGGCCTTCCCCCACTCTTCACCTCCTTCAGGGTCCACCTCGTAGAGTCAGAGACTTCTAGAATTAAAGTAGATGCACGGAGAAGCCAAGGCCCAGAAAGGTCGAGTGATTTGCCCAAGATCACGCAGCTTGCAAGGGGTGGAGCCAGGACTCCAGTGCCATCAGCCAGATGCCACCATCTCCATGAGGTCCCCTGCGATTATGCCAGCCTGTGGTGATGCCCCCTGCCCCAGTCTGCTGGGCCCTGTACCCCACTGGCATGTCCCACCTGCGATGCTGCATGGGGCATTTCCTCTTCCCCAAATCCTAGCTGTCCTCTGTACACAATAAGTGCTTAATAAATTCTGGGTGGAGATTCAAATGAATTGGGCTTGACTAGAAGCCACAAGGATGAGGGCCATTGATTTCTTTCTTTTATTTTTTGCTTTTTGGAGGGGGGAAGGCAGGGCAGTTGGGGTTAAGTGACTTGCCCAAGGTCACACGGCTAGTTTTATGTTAAGTGTCTGAGGCCGGATTGAACTCAGGTCCTGACTCCAGGGCCGGTGCTCTATTCACTGTGCCACCTAGCCACCCCAGGGCCATTGATTTCTGCTAAAGGATCCTGGACGATGGCGTTGGATAACACAGCCATGTCCTCCCTCCCTCACCCCCTCTCTTCTCTCTGCCCATGTATACATTATGCATGTATGTATATACATATACACCTTTTAAATCACTTTTTTCCTGTGTATTCCCCTTCTCCCTCCCCCCCAACAATGTAGGCCGCTTGAAGTTGGGGGCTGTTTCCTCTTTGTAGTTCTAGCACTTGGCACACAGTAGGTACCTTATAAATACTGAATACGTGAAAGAAGGCTCTCCCCCACACCCCATGGCAGCAGGAGATATGTGGAGGATAGCTCCGTAAATGCCCATGTACTCCTAGGTGTATTTTGGTGGGCATCAGCTAGGGATTTGGGGAAAGCACCCTCCAGAGGGGTTCCTATCAGTGAAAAGACCCCCTCCAACTCCAGTCTCAGCTTTCTCCCTTTGTTGTTTGCAGAGAAGTCAAGCAAAACCAAGAAGCTATACAAGTTTTTACCACTGACTCTGTCGACTTCAAGTGTTCCCTATCCTGGGTCAAAAAGGGTAAGAGGACTGAGCTGGGGTGGACTATTCCCCTTTTTCTAGTGGGGACAAATTCAGTTTCATCTCTAGGGATCGTGTGTATGCTGGGGCCTTGGCCCCCAGGGTTAGAGGAGCCCCTAGCAAATGAGAACAGCCGTAAATAGATAGAATCAATGGTTTCCTGTGCACTGGGATACCTGTTCTTGATTGTGAACCCCAAAGATTTGCTGTGATGTTTGTCAGGCTCACAAGCAGCCTCGCTTGGCACCCTTCAGTCCTCTATGTTCCTCATTGCAGCTTGATGGGGCGGGGAACCAGTCTGCGGTCCTGCCGCCACCTCTGCCACACTGGCCTTTTGCTTTCTGTACCTGGGGATGCAGCAAGGCAGACCCTGGAGACAGGAAGCCCTGAGTTCAAGTCCTGGTGACACGGGTGATAGAGGACAAGTCTCTTCACCTCTCAGGGTCCCCAGCCACTTTCTAAGACTCTTAGGTTGCAAAGAAGGTAGAGGGAATTTTGTCCTGGGACTCCCCTGCAGTCATAAAATCCCCTGTCTGGTGAAGAACTAACAAAGCCATACTTGTCCCACTCTCTCATCCCACAGTCAGGTGTCCCCAGGAGAAGGTCCTTGGACGGGGAAGCACCTTTAAGGCTCAGCCTCTGCTCTGTGTGGCTGCTCCCCTCCATGCTGTGACCCCCGCATGGGAGGAGGGCATTGCCCCAGCTCACTGTTCTGTGAGGACCTCTAGGAGAGCCAGGCAAGGCTGGACTCCGGGGGGCACCACGAGCTGCCCCATGCTTTACAGAGCCCCTTAGTGACACAGGAACTATCCCTCCTCTCCCCCAACTAACAGGGTTATGCTCTAAAGGTTTGTTTGCAAGTCAGAATGCATTTTTCCATAGAAACAGTGTTATAAATAGCAGTCTGATTCCAACACTAGCCCACAAAGGCTTGTCTAACTGCTAATCTTGCCGAACTATGTAACCAATAATAGCACTGAGTTCTGCCACAGCCCTGGCACAAATAGAGGTGGTAGGAACATGGGGAGGGCAGGGTTGGAGCCAGGTAGGCAATGGGAAATTCGGGTGGCCGAGAGCTGGATAGGTAGAGGCAGGAGCTCGGGAAGAGGTCTGGGGTAGCCGCACCCATCTCCTGTCTGTGTCCCTGCAGGCCACGCTTCCCCTCCCAAAGGATCTCCCTTTGGAAAGGAACTGACCCTTCCTTTTCTCAGGCTTCTAAAGGAGGAATGAAGGAGAGTGACATAAATAAATCTTCAAAGGTCAGTGGGTAGGACCTGGGCTATGGTCGTCTGAGAAGTTTGTGTTTCAAAGAGCCCGGAATCCTGGGAAGTCTGTGGAGCTGGGCAGAGATGTGGTCAGACACATATCTGGGGAAGATCAGGGGCAGCTATTTGAAGGCTTAATTTGGGAGGGGAGAGATTGGAGGCAGGGAGACCATCTTAGAGTGGTCCAGGTAGGAGGGCGTGAAGATCTGAAGTCAGCGTGGGTGAGGGTGTGGTTGCAGAACGATGGTGATAGAGGCCAACAATAAGTCCGTGGGGCTTGTCTCCTGAAGTAGGGGGATCTGCAGGTGAGAGAATGGATGTGAAGTGCTTTGAAGCCCTAGTGCTGTATAAATGTCACTGTTACATTTTTAGGACAGACAAGACTTGACAAGGGATTAGCTGTGGAACCTGAGCCTGTGAACCTCAGTGATGGGTGGTGCCCTCACCACGCATAGGGGGCAGGTTTAGGGGGTGAGACAGCCAGAGGGAAGAGATGGTGGGCTCCCAGCCTTGTGTGAAGCAGTGGCCAGGGTATAGGGACAGTACCAGGAGAGACATGTTTCAGAAGCCCCAGCGGGGGAGAGGGGGAACACTCCAGGGAGAAGAGGCAGTCGGCAGGGTTGAAAAGTCTAGTTGGACGCAGACTGAGGAAAAGCTGTTTGTTGGAGTGGTTAAGAGAGCCTCGGCACCTGGAGAGAGACAAAGAGAACGTGCGTTCATATGCCTGTTGATGAGTTTAGATTTCTTCCTTTGAAAACTGCCAATTCAGGGCAGCTAGTGGTACCAACCGTGGAGTCAGGAGGACCTCACTTCAAATGTGGTCTCAGACACCTACTGGCTGTGTGACCCTGGGCAAGTCACTTAACCCCAATTGCCTCCTCTCCCTCCCCAAAAAAGAAAACTGTCTATTCATATCCTTTGACCATTTATCTGTTAGAGAATGACTTTTATTCTTATAAATTTAAATCAGTTCATTACGTATCTTAAAAATGAGACCTTTAGGAGAAAAACTTGCTGCAAAGAATTCCCCCCCACCCATCTGTCTGCTTTCCTCCTAATTTTGGCTGCATTGATTTTGTTTGTGCAAAGCCTTTTTGATTGCATGTGATTAGAATTGTCCATTTTATCTCTTGTGATATGCTTTTTCCCTCTTCCCTATCCATGGAGCTGAGGTAATTTCCTTCCTCCATTAATTTGCCTATGATACCTCCCTTTTCGTCTAAGTTGTATGCCTCTTTGGAGCTTATCTTGGTGTAAGGTACGAGGTGGTGTTCTGTGCCCAGGGCCTGCCAGCCTGCTTTCCAGTTTTCTCCGGTTTTTATCAAATAGCAAGTTCTTGCTCCACCCTTGGGCCGCTAGGAGGCGCTGCAGCGGACAGAGCGCTGGGCCTGGACTCGGGAAGACTCATCTTCATGAGTTCAAGTCTGGCCTTGTGTGACCTTGGGCAAGTCACTTACCCTGTTTGTGACCCTTTTTCTCATCTGTCAGTGAGCTGGAGAAGGAAATGGCCAACCTTCGCAGGATCTTTGCCAAGAAAACCCCAGATGTGGCCATGAGGAATCAGACGCTGCAAAGGCGCGGGCAGCGCCGTGTGCGTGATGGCCTGCCAGGCCGTGCAGACGGCTACACTTGGCTGCGGGGTTTGAGCCCCGGGCCTGCCGGGCCCCACCCTCCTGCCTCTTGTGCTCCCAGATAAATCTTTTTGTTCTTTTTCCAGCTTGTAGTCTGACTGGTGTTAGCTCAGCCCACCCACGAGCTGTTCATGTTTTTCTGGTTATTTACATTGGTCTTAATTTGTTTAGAGAATATGTTTAAATTGTGTTCACCTAGTTCCTGCGTGTGTCTTGGCAGGTAAAACCTTAAGTTTTTTATACTACCTGTAATTCTTTTAAATGGAACTTTTCTATCTCTTTCTACCTGCTGGATTTTGTTTAGTAACAAACAAAAATGCTAAGGATTTCTGTGGGTTTATTTTATGTCCAACAACTTTCCCGAAGTTATTGTTTCACTTAGCTTTTTAGTTGGCTTTTTATAAGTAAACCATCACAACATTGGCAAAAACAGATAGCTGAGTTTCCTTTTTGCCGGCGTCCATTTCCTCAGTGTCTTTTTCTTGTGCTGTTACTATGGTGTGCTTTTCTGGCACAATGTCGAGGAGGAAGGGTGATAATGGTCCTTCCATCTTACTGGAGAGGCCTTGTTCAGCTCCATTACAGAGAAGGCTAGCTCTTGCTTTTAGATAGATATGACTTGCCATAGTGAGAAAAGCTCCATTCATTCTTATGCTTTCTTGTGTTTTTAACAGGAATGGGTGCTGTATTTTGTCAAAAAAAGCTTTTTCTACGTTTTTGCTATAGCCACATGCTTTTTGTTGTTTTTGATATTAATGTGCTCAATTATGTTTATAATTTTCCCAATATTGAACCAGCCCTGCATTCCTGGCATCAGTCCAGCCTGGTCATATTGTGATATATTGCTGAAGTCTCTTTGCTAATACAGGATCCCATCAATGAGAGATCATACTGGTTTGAGTTGGGCCTGAAGAGCAGAAGTGTAAGCCATGGGTAGAAGCTGTAGAAGGGCCGATTTCAGCCCCAAAGTGGAGCCTCAGGAGCCAACACTTGTCCTTCACTTGAGGTTTCCAAGAGGAGGCCGGAGAACTGCTTGTTGGGGAGGCTGTTGGTGGGGTGAAGGGAGGACTTGCCAGGATGAAGGATAAGCAGGTTCCTGCTACAGGCCATCAGACTTGAGCATTCTCAGACTGACCCCATATTTACCCAGTGACTCTTTGCTTCTTGATCCTCTATAGAGAGCCCAGAAGGACGGGCTAGCTGAGCTGTACCAGGCCCCAGAGTACAATGAGACCCAGCCCAATGTGCTGCCAAACAGGGTGAACTACTGTGACATGGTGGGCAACGTCATCCGGGCACAGGGGAACATCATCAGTGGCAAGGTAATTAAAGGAAGCAAAGACAAGGTGCGTGGGGCCCTGAGACTTCAGGAAGACAGCTCTCTCAGCTGTCCAGAATGCTTCTGTCCATTGTCTCCTGTGGTCTCAGCCAAGGGAGGCAGCCTTAGAAATACCCACTACCCAGAGACTTCCTGCTTCAGTGGATTGAGGAGCTCCTCAAGGGGGTACTCCCTCCACCATGCAGATCACAGCCCTACCAGGCCTCTTTGTGACCACACACACATACACACACACACACCCCAAGTCTATCTCAAGGTCCCGTGACCCATGAGCTCAACTAGTAGGATTATGGCCTGTGCTCTCATACAAGGAAGCTGCTCCAACATGCAGAGAACTTCCTCAAAGCCTGTTGGGACTGCATGAGTATCAGGCCAGTACCACAGGGTCTGCCTTCTGCACCTCCCTCTCAGTATGTGCCTGGCCCACAGCCTCCCCACTGTTCCTAAAACACTGGGGGTGAAGTGGGGGCAGACCCTCTTTAGGCACAGGTGGGATCAGAGGCCCCAGAGGTTCCTACAGCTTTGAGAACCAGTGATTCTTTGGGAAAATATTCACACCTTCTATTTAAGGAAATAGCCACTCCAGTGTGTCTACATTTATGCCTTTCCACTTTGGGGAGGGCAGAGAAATGGTCTCATCCCTCTCCTTCCTCCCTACCCTCCCCAGAGGACGGCTGGTGCCCAGATCTGAAGAAGAGAGGCCCCTGATTCCTTAGGGAGGGCTGCCTGCTCCAGGAGTGGGCCCCTAGCCCCTGGCCCCAGCCAGAGGAAGTTTCAGGAAGCCATTCCACACTTGGGACTGGGGAAGGGACAGGGAGAAGGAAGAAGAATGTCAGAATCAGATTTGGCCCCAATTCAGAGTGAGCTGCCTGATTTGCTGTGTGTCCCCAAGCCAGTTCTTCCCTTTTCTGAGTCTTAGTCTGCACAATAGTAAAAAGAGCCCAAAAGGCTTATGAACCTCTCCCCCCAGCTCCAAAATGCTGGAGCCCAGCTGTTCTACCCAGAACCTCCATGCCTGCTCAGGTCAGGAGCCTAGGCCAGTGGGAGACCTCTGAGGGGCTTTGTCTGGGGGGCTCCATCACCCCCCCCCCCAGATTTTCATCCTCTGACATCTGAGTTGGGTCTGTGGAGTCCCTCCTGACCAAGGTCAGTGCCTCAGTGGAACTCAGTGTGTTAGGGAGGAAGGAGGGGTAGGAGGCTGTGGGCCCCCTCTCTGGAGGCTATTGGAAAGGATAAGCTGGAGCCTGAGGAAGAGGCCAGGGTGGTACCCTGGGGTTGGAGTCCTCACATCCCTCCCTTGAGTGGCCCTGGACAGGTCCCTTCATCTTTCCAGCCTCTCTTTCCTCTGATGTGCAGTGATGGTGTTGGACCAGGTTATCTCTCAGTCCTTTCCAACTTGTGCTCCTGTGGTCCCCAGACTTCTCAGTCATGAAGGGCTGCTATCGGGGCTTGCTTTCTTTGGCCTCTGAGGGCAGAAGGAGGAGCTTAGGAGTGGGGGTAGGGGAAACCACAGAGAGAGGCTGTCAGCTGTCCCAGAGTGGAAGGGGACTGCCTTGGTGGGAATGAGCTCCCCATCACTGGAGGTTTTCACGAAGAGGCTGGAAGCCCACTGGTCAGGAATGTTGACAAAGGGATTCATTTTCTGCTGTGGTTGGACTCAGTGGGTCTCTGTGGGCAGCAAAGAAAGATCCTTTCTGGGCTCAGGTGGAGAGGAAAGGAAGGAGGGTAGATTCTCTCCAGACTCAGCTTCCACAAGTGGGCAGGAGCCAGGCTGAGAAAGAGATAAAGGAGGAAAAGGCTGCCAGTCCTATTGCAGGTGTCTATGAGAGCAGCCTCTGCTCCTGGGCACCAGGATGCCCCACTGACTGGACTGACCCTTCTGGGCATAAGCACCTTCTCACAGCCTCATGTGCTCCCCTGGGGGGCCATCTGGCCATGAGAGAGAGCTGGCTCTGTGTTGGGGTTGGGGGCCCATGGACTCAGCTTCCCAGTCTGTCACACACTATCTCAGTGACCTGGGGCAACACCTCCTAGTCCGGTCCACTGCGACCATCAGCATGGGATAGCACACATCCTCAGCCCACTACCAACAAGGAAATCTTTGCTTTGCTGACCTCACCCTTTGTCCCCTGTCAAGAGCAACATCACGGGAAAGTATCTTGTCCACCCCTCTCCTTTTCTAGGTTAGGAAACTAAAGCCCAGATGGGGCTGCTTTAGAGACATGGGAAGGATGCAAGGAACAGTCTCCTTTAACCATATCAGTTTGGGTATTTGTTTCAAGTAAGTTTTATTGTTGTCTTTAGTTTTTACATCATGATAATTTCTGGAAATATCCTTCTCCTCCACCTCCAAATTGGATGCTAACTTACAACTAGGGAAAATAACTAAGCAAAATCCCTTGTACCTGACGCCATTCACCTTTTCTAGCCTGCTCACACCCTCCCTCTCCAGAGAGGATGCTCCACAGGGCCATTGTCAGTTTTCAGGGGCACAGACGCTGGCTTCCTCGGGGGGAGCTTCTCCTCGTTGGCACAGCCACTGTGCACATGGGGCCAGTGGGGTAGCTGGCATCGTCATCACTGTTACTTTTGTGCTCTCGGCTCGTACAGACCTTCCCCGGCTTCTCAGACTCCTACTCATGATTTCCTAACACACAGAAGTATTCCCTTATCCTTAGACTCTAGTTTTGCTGGTCATTATGTACTCATTCTGTTGCCAGTTTTTTGCTTGCACAAAAAACGTGCCATGAATATTTTGGTGTGGCTCGGTTGTTTTGGTTGGTGACCCTGTTGGCCTTTATGCCCAGGACAGGGATCACCACTTTAACAGTGATGGACAGTCGAGTGACTTTTTGTACATCATTCCAGACTGACTTCCAAAACCGTCAGAGCATTCCTGGCTCCCCCCGTGGCTCCTTAGTGTCCCTGTCTTCTCATAGCTCTGACAACATTATCTCTTGTCATTATTTGTCATCTTTTCCAGTTTACAGACTCTGAGGTCTGAGAGCTTATGGGACTTTCCCTGAGTAGCACAGCTAAGTGGTGAGATGCAGGACAGTCTCCTGACTCCTGGGGCACAAGATGGCTGGAGTATCCTGGTCTCTCTCCCCAGCCGCTACCTACCCCCAGAACAGGATTCACACAGGTTGGGCTCTTGAGCAGTGGCCTCGTCTGACCTTTGGCATTTGGCCCACTTTAGTGCTGTGAGCAGAATAATAACAGCCATGATGTTATGGGCATTCTGTGCTGCTGCTGCTGGTGCAGACAGCATAGAACAGTAGTGTTATGGGCAGTACATAATAATCATGGTGGTGGTGATGCTGCTGATGGAGTCATGGGCAGCAGGTGACAGGAAGACCAGTGTTCCAGGCCCTGTATAGTAACAGCATCTCTGGATTTTATTTCCTCAGGCCTTCTGTGCACCTGAAGAAATGACCAGATTCTTTACATCTCCGTTTTCAAAGGCTATTGTGCTGGATTGTTTCTGGTGGATCTTTCACGAAAGATATGATGTAAGGAAGGAGCTGATGAAGGCTGGAGAGAAGAGAGGAGGAAAGTGATGAAAACTCCTTCTTGATGTTGTGTCCCTTCGGTGTCTCTGGGGTCAGGGTCCTTAAGACTTCCCAACAGTTTGGCAGACAGACTCAGGGTTGGGCTTGTCTTCCCCTGAGGCCTTGTCTTAGGTGAAGGTGACCCTGACTTGTTAGAAGCAGCGGACAGCCAAGGCAGGTCCCAAAAAGCCAGAAAGGCCTGTAGCTGCCTGGCAGTGGCTTATGCCTGCTGCCCAAGCACTGTGCTGGCTATGAGTGCCTCCCAGCTCAAGTTTTTGTCTTCCACACCCCAGGAACAGTGTTCGTGCTGGTCGGGAGGGTTGAAGCCTGTGATTACAATGGTGGAGGGGCCAGTGATACCTGGGAAATCCCAGATCTCTGGGAGGGGGCCAGTTTTTTATGCCAGAGGGAAAGCTGTCCCCAATCAGTCACTCCCCCAGGCAGCCAGTACCAAGGGTCCAGGCATCATTGTCACACTCCATCTTATAAGCAGCCGAAGACGCTTTCTTTGTTCTCACTGCATCCCTTTAAGGCAGGAGTTCTTAACCTGGGGCCACAGACCCTAGATTTCAGGGGGCCCATGAACTTGCACGGGGGTAAAAAATTATCTTTATTTTCACCAACTTTTCATTGAAATTGAGCCTTTCTTTCAATTATGAATTAAAAACAAACAAACATGTGGAGAAAGGATCCACAGGCTTCCCTAGGCTGACTGCCCACAGGGGTCATGACCAAAAAAAAGGAAACAAATAAAAAAGGGAAGTCTCCCTGCTCTGAGGGGAAAATAGGATTTTCCAAGGCCGAAGAAAAAATGAAATTAATAGACTTCAGAGTGGAACCCAGGGCTGCCTGCCAAATCACTGCAGGGGTTTACTATACAGAAAGTCCCTTTATAGCCAACTCTGTTGGTATCCATCTGCTCCACAAAGTGAGGCCTACCTGTGAACAAGAGGAAGGCTCCCAGTGTTGGGCCAGTCATTCATCTGGAGCAGCATCCAGAGCAAGTGATTTGCCCAAGGCCATGCAACAGGCTGATAGCACTGGGAAGGGAGCCCAACTCTCTTGCCTGTCAGCCAAGGGCCCTCCCACGGCCCCCTCTTTCCATCTTCTCTTCTCCACCCAAAAGATGCTCTTCAATTTTGTAAAATGGATCAATTAGTGCAGTAATTTAGAAATTACTTCATTCTTCAAAAGGTGGAGGAAGCAACCAGGGAAACTGCTCTTTGGGAGCAGCTAGGAGGAATTAGCTGCTGAGGCAGAGATGATGAGAAACATGGAGGAAAGTCTCCATCCGTTTTAGGAAATGTGGCAGGGAAGGAGAGGAAATCTGGGCCTGGGTTCTGGATTTGGAGTCAGGGAGACTTGTCACCTCTGGCATTTACTAGCTGTGTGACTCCCCTGTTCTCAGTTTCTTCATCTGTGAAATAGGAAGAAGAATGCTTTTAGGCACCAGCCCACACCAGGTGGTGGTGAGGCTCAGTGCTGAGAGGACAGATGTAACTGTCAAGCCTCAGCCAGGGAAACCAGCCCCCTGTGGCTGGGGGCTCTTAACATTGAAGTTCTGAAGTCACAAACAGAAGCAGTTTAGGAAAGAAATCCAAAGAGACCAACGTGGATCAGGCACCCTTCTCCAACTCTAGACTTCTAAAGGCATGAGGAGAGGGTCGAAGCAAGGGCAGGGAGCAGAGGACCCAGACAGAAACCCAGCCTGCTCCTGGGATAAGCCATGGAGCTCACAGAGGTTAGGAGGACCAAGGGGTCAAGATGGCCCCCATGTGCAGAGAAAGCAAGGCCAAGGAGAATAAAACAGAAGGCCCGATGGCCAGTGGGGCACCAAGAGCCAAGACTAGTAAGGCAAACATTCAGCCACCCTCCAGGAGTTCAGGTCATTGGGATGCTGGGCATGAGTATTGAGCCTCCCCACCAGTGACCTTGAAAAGGGCTGGATTTGTAGTGTCCTGATTTTCACAAAAGGGATGGTAAGCCAAAGACCTTGACCTCATTCCTAGCGGGATTCTAGAATATCTTCTTAATGGGCTAGCAGGTGAACATTGTGAAAGAGAATCTGTGATTGCTGAGTACCAGACTGGCTACCTCCTTTGGTTGATATGGTTCCTAGATTAGGGTACCAATAGAATACCTCTGTCATGGTGCCCTGGTGGACAAGCCAGGATATGGGACCTCCTTGGCAGGAAGTCTCCAGCACAAGCAGCCCAACAACCTCTGCTCTGTCCTGTCTCCCATTTTTATTACTGACTTGAAGGCCTAGAGATGAGAGCTTCTCAGATTTGCACAGATCAGGAAGCTGAGAGGGCTGGCTTACTGGTTGGATGGGGGTGCCAGGATCCCAAAAGATCACTAGGCTCAATCTAATAAGTTGAAATTAATAGAGATTAAAAAAACCCCTACATTAAGGTCCAAAAGCATCAATTTCACACATCCAAGATGGAGCAGGCATTGCTACCAAGAGTTGGTCTGACAGAGACCTAGGGTTTGGGTAAAGCTCCAGTGTGGTGTGAGAAACCTGGAGGCCCTCAAAGCCAGCACCACATGCACTAAGCATGAGGGAGGCCACATACCCACTGTCCCCTATCCTGATCAGGCCACCTCTGGGACAGTGCTCAGTGCTGGGTGCCACATTGATGAGCTTTGGAAGATCCAGAGGCCAGGCTGAGGCACGATCAAGGGAAGGATATTGGGCCTGAAGTCAAGAAGGCCTGAGGAGACCACGAGAGTTGTTATCAGCTGCTTCCAGTGCTGTCCCACTTAAGATGGCTTATACCTTCCTGCTTGATGCCCAGAGGCAGCTATGGAGCAAGGGGGCAAGGTTCAGGGAGGCTGGTGGAAAGCCCCAGAGGAGAGAGAATCTGAGGGGCCATTTTGGGGTAAGGTAGTGGGAGTCTTGGTCGGAGTGGTGGGGGTTAGACTAGATGGCCTTGGAGATCACCTCCAGACCTGAGGTCCTAAGAGGCAAATGCACTTAAAATGGGAAATACTCATATAAGCTGCTCCTTGGCTGGATCAGCCCAGATAGTCCAATAGTCCTTTTCCCATTTCCATCTCTGGCAGCCAAACAAGGAGATCCAGAGGAAGCTATTTGACCGAGTGTCAAAGAACTACGCTCATCTCCTGATGAACATGCCCAAGTCACCACACGAAGAAATCATCCTAAGAGTGAGTACCCAGAGCATGGGGGGGGAGGGGGGGGAGGATCCGAGTGGCTCATTTGTGCTGGGAGGGAGCCCCAGGTGAGACGGATGAGGCCCAAAGACAGGTGGTAACTTCTCCAGGATACCACGGGGAGTGAGCAGAACAGCAGGCCTTGGTGTTGAGTTGGAGGTCTCCTGCCTCACAGAGCCCAGCTCCCTCGGGCTGCTCTCTGGCTTTAGGAGGGCACCATCCTTGTCAGAGCTGGGAGGCTTGGCTCTCCTGCCTGGTATAAGCACCAGAGCATGTTTGTCCCCATCCTGGCACCCTGCCACACCATGAACCACGATTTAAATTCAGGTCGTCCAGCCCCAAGCCCAGCCTGCTTTTCATTATACCTGGCCATGAGAACTGGCACAGCAAAGTTGGCTGGTGTCTGCACAAACCAGAGGCCTTTAGCTGGGATGTCACCAGCAACAGGAATTGACTGGAAAGTTTGTTAGTGATGACTGTGTGGCTCCTTTGAAAGGTCAGGGCTTTGGCAGTTTTCTTAGCATTTTGGGAGTCAGGAGCTACAATTTGATTGGTAAGGGAACCCTGCCACCCACACAGTGGGCATCTCCTGTGGCTTGCAGTATTGAGGAGTTTGCTGGGGTATGTTCTTTCTTCTGGCAGCAGTCTCAGGACAGTGAGTTGGCAAGTGTTTCTCTGTGTGCCAGGCATGGGGGATGCCAACAAAGGCCAAAATGTGACCCTGGTCAAGGGTCAAAGGGCCTCAAGTCCTAATGAGGTGGACATCCCACAAATAACTGGACCATGCAAGTGAGACTCAATATCAATGGAAGATGATCCAAGGGGGAAGGATGGTTAGTCCAAAAACAAGGAACAGGTCAAGATAGCTGGCTCCTAGGGGGCATGGTAGAGAGTATATCAGAAGAGCACTAGAGGGGGCTGAAGGGGTTTAAATGCCAACCAGCAGGATCGATAGATGATCCAGGAGGTAATAGGGAGCAATTGAAGTTTTTGAGGGGGGGGTATCACAGTGAGAGCTGCGCTTCAAGAAAATCTCTGAGTGAAGTCAGGGGCGGAGCCAACATGGTGGAGTTAAAACATGACCTTCCAGCAGCTCTGGCTCAAACCACCTCCAATACATGTAAAAAAATGACTAAACAAATTTTAGAGCTACAGAACTCACAAAGTGACAGAGAGAAACAAATCTCCCACTGAAGGCAGCCTGGCAGGCCAACCGGAGGGGTCCATCACACTGGGCTGGGGGCTGAGCAGACCTGCATGAACCATGTGAACCCAGACCCAGGGCGCCCTGCCCAGCAGCACAGAACAGCTGGAGTAGACTTCAGGGAGTGAATCACCAGCAGCTTTGGTGGTTTCCAGACTTCTCAACCCATAAATACCAAAGACAAAGTAAAAGGTCAGCAGGGAACTCTGTTGGACTGAAGAGCACAGTCCGGCCCCTGCCTCTTGGGCAAGAAGTGGTGTAGCCCTGGCTGCTGCAGCTGCTGCCATGTGGCTGCCTCCAGAGCTCCTGGCCTGCAGATCATAGGGGGACCAAATGATCATTCAG
Source organism: Pseudochirops corinnae (assembly GCA_028646515.1). Lineage (NCBI taxonomy): Eukaryota > Metazoa > Chordata > Mammalia > Diprotodontia > Pseudocheiridae > Pseudochirops > Pseudochirops corinnae. The sequence goes on from CM053585.1 coordinate 380,212,204, forward strand.
AGGTAATCCCTCTTGCTTTGACCTGCTTGGATCTGGATCGCAGTCTTGGGTGGTGGTCCTGGGGTGTGTGGCCAGTGTGCCAGAGCCTGTGGGGGCTGTAGAGAGGGCGCCCTCCTCATAGCTCCAGCAGCTGCAAAAACATCAGTGATTTGGGACAAAGCTCTCTCCATTCTGGAAGCAGAGTTCTACCATGGCAAAGAGCTCAAAAGTCAAGTAATTGACTGGCAAGATGAGGAAGCAGAAGAAGCACAAACAGACCATAGAATCCTTTTTTGGGGATAAAAAGGATCAAAGCAAGGAATGGAAGACAATGAAGTCAGAACTCCTGCATCAAAAGCTTCCAAGAAAAATATGAACTGAT
>CM053585.1:380213064-380272849 GCA_028646515.1 Pseudochirops corinnae
AGTGTGGGCATATGTATGTTCATGTATACATAGAGGGCACAGGATGAGTTGAATAGGAAGGGATGATATCTAAAAAAATAAAATTAAGAGGTGAGAGGAATATATTGGGAGAAGGAGAAAGGAAGAGATAGATTAGGGTAAGTTATCTCATATAAAAGAGGCAAGAGAAAACTGTTACAATGGAGGGGAAGAGCAGGAAGGTGAGAGGGAATGGGACAACCTTACTCTCATTGAATTTGGCTTAAGGAGGGAATAACATACACACTCAACGGGGTATCTTACCCTACAGGAAAGTTGGGGGGAAGGGGACAAGAAGGGGGATGATAGAAGGCAGGGCAGATTTGGGGAGAGGGTGGTTAAAAGCAAATACTTTTGAAAAGGGACAGGATCAAAGGAGAGAATAGAATAAGTGGGAGGCGGTATAGGATGGAGGGAAATATAGTTAGTCTTTCACAATATATCCACTATGGAAACTGTGGACATGTTTTGCATTACTACACATGTTCAACCTATACTGAATTGCTTATCTTCCCAGTGGGGGTGGGCAAGGAGGGAAGAAGGGAACAAATCTGGAACTCAAAAGTTTTAAAAACAAATGTGTTTTAAAATGTTTTTTAAAAAATTGTTTTTTACATGTAACTGGGAAATAAGATATACAGGCACTGGAGTATAGAAATCCATATTGCCCTACTAGAAAGTTAGGGGGGGAGATGGGGGAGGATATAAGAGAGAACAGATTGGGGAAGGGGTATTCCATAAGTTTGCTATTTTGGGGTGGGGGTAGGGGAAAGACAGGGAGAAGAATTTGTAACTCAAAATCTTGTGGAAATGAATGTTGAAAACTAAAAACAAATAAATCGGGGGGAAAAAAAAAATCCCTGAGTGGGGAGAGGCTTGAGGCAGGCTGACCAGTCAGGAAACTCCCTACCTCAGTGGTCCATGTGAGAGGGGAGGAGGGGTGAGAAGGGGCTGGATGAGAGGGAGGCCAGGAATGGAAAATGACCAAGTGTGACAGCTGATTGGCTCTGGGGGGTGGGTGCAAGGAAGGAGCTGAGCCAGGGTGACTGGGAGGATCATTGGAAAATCATGAGAGGAGGAGAAGGTTTGGGGAAAAATGATGGAGTTGGGTTAAGCATCTGTCGGGTTGGAGATGGAGGCCTTGGCCCATCGGAGGTGTCTAGGAGCTACGTAGAGGTGTGAGCCTAAGCCTCAGGAGAGAAACAAGGACCATCTATGCAGATTCCAGAGTCAGACCCCTAAGGACTAAAGTGGGCAGGGAAGAGCTGGCAGGATGATGATGTTGTGGGCTTAGGGCTGGGTCATGACATCCAGCCCTCCCTCATTTTACAGAAGAGGCCTCTGAGATACAGAGAGGGCAATGGTCTTGCCTGTGGTCACACAGCTAATAAGTGTCTAAGTCATTTTCAAACCCAAGTCTCTTGACTCGGGTCCAGGGTTCTGCTGCTGACACACAGATGATGTCACTGGCTGTGGAGTTAGTGGCTCAGAGAGCTGGAAGCCCCATTCTTCACCTCCCTTATGCCCCCAGCGGGTTTCAGTGGGTGTGCCTTTTAGAATCACCCCCAGGATGTGGTCACAGGCCCCCTGGGAAAAAGTCAATGCAAAAAACATGTTTCCTTTTAAGATATTAAATATGATCAATCCTCCATTTAGAGTTGGAAGAACCCTCAGATACCATCTTGTCCAAGCCCTACCTACCCATTTTAGAGAGGAAAAAACTGAGGCCCAAAGAAGGTGAGAGACTTGGCCAGAGCCCCCCAGCTGGCAAATAACAGGGCCACAATTGGATTCTGGCACCCTGATCACCCTGCCAGGTTCTGGATAAAAGACTTTGAGAGCTTTGAGAGAGTTCTGAGACCATCTGACCAAACTGTCCCTCATTTGAGAGGTCATGGGTGACCTTTTTTTCTATATGAAAACAGGCTTAATTTCTTTTCTTTGATTCCAAAATTTCTCCCACCTTACCCCACTCTGTCCCGAGATTGTGCCATTTTCCTTGGAGTTCCATAAACCAAGATTTATATTTCTTTGTTTTAATTTGTGTATCCAATGGGGAGTATTGACAGACTTCCTCCTGTTGGTCTCATGACCATGGAGAGCAGGTGGCCAGGTTCAGTCTGAAGTCGAGCTGCTCTTGTTTATAAAGAGGAAAACCTGACTTCTGATTGTCACTGGTCTATAAATTCTTCCCTTTCCTGTGGCTCAGAGGCTCTGCAAGTGGTGCTTGGCTGAGGGCAGAGATTTTCTGGATTCATGCTTGATCTTCAGGTCATCTCAGCCTTGGCACCAACTAGACACCTCCATTTGTCTGGACTCAGGTAGCTCCAACCCTGGGGGATCTGTGCCAAATCATAAGTAGCCCAGGGAAGAAGCGCATTCCGTAACCTTGGAAGTACCTGCTGTCTCAGGATGGGTGGCTGGCCAGGTGCAGACACTAATAATTACAGTGAGGAGGGCCTCGGAAGAAGCTGCTGCTGTCTTTGATGTGGGGGAGCTATGTATGTGTTGCCAGTCTGTTCTGGGCCCTGAGGTAGGCTGTAGCCAGGTGAATGTGCAAAAACATTATCTTGGCCCATCTGGAGGCTGTTGGGAGGATTTTGTTCTCATTGGGGGACAGAGCAGCTGAGAGGTAACCAGGACAAGGCAGATTGTTAGAGATGCTCACATCAGATTCTCCATTCAAGGAAGAAGAAGAAAATTGCCCCGCGTGATTTTCAGCTGAACAAAGCCTTCCCAGGGGTCAGGGCCTCGGCTTCGGGGGCTGGGGATTTCATGGATTGCTCTCTGTCTCTTTCTGATCCTCAGATTTTCCCGTCTCTCCTGAGTCAAGTCCTGTATACTAGCTTCTGCACCTGCTTCCCACAGTCATGGTTTGACAATCACGAATTCAAATCTTCCATCTGTAACACAATGAGTCAGTGGATTGGAGGTGAGAAATTCCATCTCCACTTGGGGGGAGGAGGGAAATGAATGTTCTTGATTCTGTCCAATTCTCTGTGTTTTGGCTTGGCCACAGCAAGGCTTCCTGCCTGTCCTCCCTCGATGAGTTTATTTGGACCCATACCCAGAAGGTTGCTCTTTCCTGATCCTCCCTGATGGGTTCTGGGTACATCCCTCTCACCAGCTTTCACATCCTGAGAATTCCTTTCTAGAAGCTGGCCTGTATCACAGGACTCCTTATCTCAGTGAGCTCTCAGCCTTCACTGTGGACTGCCTGGTCCTGTCCTTGATGGCCCTCACTCGCCAAGGTGTAGGGTAGTGTTGGATAATGACAAGGCCAGACTTTCTGTGGACATTTTTCAGAGGGCATGTTGGGGTATCCTCCTGTCAGGAGCACTGTAAAGTGTGCCATGAGATTTTCACATTGAAGGAAATTTCTAAATAATTTCATTTAAAGTACACTTGCAAGTAGGATTGGTGTGGTTGGTATAGCAGTCACAAAACAAAACAAACTTCTCTGGTACGTGTACATGCTAAGATGATAATGCAGCAGGACATGAACTCACCCAGAACTCCACAGAATACCTGCCTGGATCCCTAGGAAGCTGTCCCAAGGCGAGGCTCCTTTCCCACTGTTGCACCAATTCAGACATGCACAAATCTTCACTGTGGCTGAGCAGGAGAAAGTCCAGGGTCCCTAGGACCACTGTCTGCTCCTATCGTTTCACTTCATTCCCACAAACGGCCTGGCTGCAAAGACTAAGAAGGGCTTGTTATCCCCATTCTACATGAGTGGAAACTAAGGCTCAGAAAGTGGCCAGAGGCCAGGCCTCTGCACATTCACAGAGGAAAACAAACAGCAGCAGACACAGACATGTTCCACGTGCCAAGAAGAATAGAAAAGGGCCTCCGCTGCCCCGTGGCTCTGTGCCCCTGGGAATGCCCTCCCCTTCCCTTTTGTATGTCTTTTAAATGTCGTGTTGCTCATTTCTTTCTTTCTTTTTTGTGCATCTCTCGATGCCCAGCCACTCCCCCAACAACTTGCTCCCTGTATCCCACCCTTCCAAATTAAAAGCCCTCCTTTGTGAGGATTCTGGTCAAACAAAACAAATTCTCTCATTGGCGGTATCAGAAAATAGGTCTCATTTGCACCTGTGGTCTGCTTCCGTTCTGCCAAGAGGTTGGAAGCCACTTCGTTGTCTGTCTCCTGGGGCTGGGGCTGGGGCTGGTCACGTTGGTTGCCTTGATCTCTTCTGACTTGCAATCTAGAGGGTGTCCCATTGTACCCCTGGTATTGTGACTAATCCCAAGCTAAGGAATTGCTACGGGTGTTGTCTGCATTTGACAGATAGGGAAACTGAGGCTCCTAAAAGGAAAATGCTTTTTTCCGGGTTCTCCCAGGTGGTCCACATCAGAGGCAGGGCCAGGCCCTAGGTGGTCTGGGCCTCCAACACCCATATGCCCCCTGTTCCAAGCTGGCCTCCAGTGCTTCCTGAAGAAAGATCTCATGGTCCTTTGCTTCCTTCCTCTTGGAGCAGAGACCCTCTCACCTGCCTTCTGTCCCCCTCAGGCATGTTCCCAAACCCAAGGAGCTATGAGTATTGGAACTACTTTGAGCTGGAGCCAGTCCGATTCCGCAGAGAAGAACTGATGAGAGGCAAAGAAAAGTTTTCTGGTGAGAGAACCACCCAGCGTGGGCCCCTCAGTGCTCTGAGACTTCTCTCACCCCTTCCCTCTGCCCCCAAGGCCTCCTGAGAGCTTCCTGCTCTTGGGGTTACCCCAGCCCTTTCCCTGATTTAGCAGAAATAGCAGGATAAGACAAGATCACATCTGAGGCCATTTAAGGAAAAAGCATCTAGTCTAGTTGGTAAGGTAAGTGGGGGATGGGAAGGGTTTGGGAAAAAAATTGGTCTGGCTGGAGATAGCAGCAACAGCGTGGCTGGATTGGAGTCCCCAGGGCTCTTGGTAACCTGAGAGGACTCAGGAGGCGGCTTCAGGGCCAAGGCTTGAAGGAAGGACTGGGGTGGATGGGCAGTTAGGTAGCAGAAATCCTTGAAGACATAGGGGCAAGAGAGGGTACAGAAAAGGGGGTCTAGGCTTATCTCCTGTGCTGGCCAGTTTTTTCCTCTTGCGTTATTATTTCACTTTTTGTGTGTATGTCTTGTCTTCGCAACTGGATTGTAAGCTCCTTGAGGGCAGCCTCTGTCTATATTTTTGAATCTCCAAAGCATTAATACACTGCTGTACACATAGGGGATGCCTCATAAATTTGTGATAAATTTGATAGATGGATGGACACATCTATCAATTAACCTTTCTAGAGCTTCAGAGGAGCCTCTCTAGCTGAGGTCTGCTGGGCCTTGGTGAATCTGCCCAGGGCCCTTCAAACAAATCCACTGTCTAGCTGGTTTTCTCTTTGGAGACTAAAAGCTGCTCCTCGTTCTCTGTGCCCACCTCCAGCACGCCTTCCTTCCTTCCTCCTTCCCTTCCTCCTTTCCTTCCTTTTTCCCTTCCTTCCCTCCCTCCTTTTTTCCTCCCTCCCTCCTTCCTTTCTTCCTTGCTTCCTTCCTTCCTCCTTCCCTTCCTCCCTTCCTTCCTTTCTCCCTTCCTTCCCTCCCTCCTTTTTTCTTCCCTCCCTCCTTCCTTTCTTCCTTGCTTTCTTCCTTCTTCCCTTCCTTCCCTCCTTCTTTCCTCTCTCCCTCCTCCCTCCTTCCTTTCTTTCTCCCTTCCTTTCCTCCCTCCCTCCTTCCTTCCTTTCTTCCTTCCCTCCTTCCTTTCTCCCTTCCTTTCTCCCTTCCCTCCTTCCTTTCTCCCTTCTTCCTTCCTTCCTTCCATCCCATGGCCACTCTTTGCCAGACCTTCTCCAGGTTCCATCTCCTATTTCTTGGGAGCTATCAGCCAGAACAATTCCCTGTGTGGCAGGCGTGGCTTCTCGAGGCTTTATGCTGGGGGATAACATTCTTTTCCTGCCCCCTGCCCATCCCCAGGAACCTCAGCCTTGGTGACAGCCACATAACATCTCACAAGGGGGTATAGCAGGGGTGCCCAGGGCTCCCCTTGCATTTCCTGGGAATCTTAAATGAAGACAAGCATTTATCCACATCCCTGGATGTGCTTCTTTCCATTCATAGGGAGCAGCAGGCAGAAGATTGCCATGCAGATCTCAAAGTCAGAGCCTTGCTCGAAGAGCCAGAGACAAGCCTCTAAGAAGGCCAGGGAGATCACGGAGATGAGGGTCTTGGAGAGGTCGGCTCAGAACGAGGTGAGCCAGTGGACCAGTGGAGGCCTCGTGCTGCTGCTTAGAGGCCCAAATGACTGGTTCCATGGCATCTTGTAATATGAAAAAGAAAATCCATTAGGCTTTTTATGAATTGTTACTTGGCCAAGTGGTGCAGTGAACACAGACCTTGGAGTCAAGAGGCCCTGTGTTTGAATGCTGCCTTAGATGCTTACCAGCTCTGTGACCCTCGGCAAGTCACTCAGCCTCTCTTTGCCTGTTTCCTCATTTGTAAAATAGGAATAATAATACCACCTCCTTCCCAAGAACCTTGTGTAAATCCCTTCGCCACAACACTCCACAAACATTAGCTCTTATTCTAGTTAATATCCCTGGTCTCCCCTTTGCATCCTGATGCTCAGGGAGGTGCTAGGCACATATCCTTCCAGACAACAGGGGGAGGGTCTCTATCCCTGTTGCAGTTTTTGATACCTCTGGAAGAAGAGCTAGGGGATCTCTGAAAAAGGGCCCTGCTATGCTGTCTAGGCCAGGCTGGACCTGAGCAGGACTGAGTCCTCTCACTAGCTGCTGCTGGGAGTCTTCCACAGAGAGTCCCCCTGCATCCCAGGGCTGCCCACAGCCCTCTGGGGCAGCTCTCAAGGTAAAGAGCTGCTTGTTGATGTTGGCCAAGCCCAGGTTTGCCCATCAGTCAAACAGCCTACCGCTGTCCCCTCCTGGCACAGTTGAGGGGCTTGGAAGTGGCAGGGAGGTGGCAGGTTGGGGGCTCTGCTCAGCTCCACATTTCCAGGATCAACCTTTATGCCTATGCACCCGGCCATGAGGTTCATTCAGCTGGAGCACTGGAGACCCGAAGGGGACCAGGCCTTGGGGCATCCATGTCATGGTGAGGCATCTGCCCCGACATCTACCCAGCTCTTGGCATGGGTTAAGCTGTAAGCAGGATGAGCGGGGCCAGAGCTGTAAGGACAGTGAGGGCTGGGAGAGTGGGAGTGGTCCACTAGACTGCCTGAGCATCAGTTTGCTCACTTGGAGATTGAGGGGATTGAAGAGATTGAACTTTGAGTCATCAAAGACTGTCCCGCACAGTGCCCTACAGCAGGTGCCCTGGCATTTGAAGACCTGGGCTCCAGCCCTAACTCTGCTGCCCACTCACTTCATGACCCCTGTCTGGGGTGCCCAGGGAAGAACAGGGACCAGCACCAGGGCCTCACATACCAATGCCTACAGGCATTTCTGGGGCTACAGCAAATCTTGGCTGCCCCAGTGTTCATGGCCCTGGTGGGGAGGCAAAGCTGGCTAAGATATGACTGGTACCCACTCCCCTTGGCATGGCACATACTCGGGCTTCTGAGGATGGAGTGCTTCCCGCCTCCTGGCCTCTAGCCCTTTTCCTGAGGCACTTACAGGCATCTGGTAGTTCTGGCTCCTCAGTGGAAGATGCCCGGCTGGGTGGGGGTGGGGGTGGGGGTGGTCTGCCTGGGGCAAGGCTGGGAGGTGCTCCCCTAATCCACACTGGCTGCAATCACAGTGTCCCCCTTCCTCTTCTCAGTCTCACCCAGCATGCAAGGGACCTGAGTTTACGAAAAACCTGTTCAGCGTCACTGGCAACAGCCCGCTGATCGTTCACTACCTTCAGCAGCATAATGCTTATCGACAAGCTGGCCAGGACATCCTGATGGTCCGGCATGATATGACCAAGACTATGCCATATCCTTACTACTGGTTAAGACATTTACTACTCTGGATCTGCTCCTGCCTTCTTGGTCACCTGCCAGGGACATCCTGCACCCTCTGGAGGCAGGGTCTAGGTAGGGAGAGCCTGGCAGTTGTGTAGATGTGGAGAGGAGAGCTGCCGTTGTGACTGGCTTTGTGGACAGTCCAAGGCATTTAGGGAGTACCTACTGTGTGCATCACCCTGGGCTACAGCTGGAGGCAGGGAATGAGACCTAAAGTTTAGCTAAGGCATCCCCCTGCCCTCCTGAGTCTCTGTGTCAGCCTTCTTCTCTAGAAAATTGAAGGGCATGGTCCCCCTGCCCACCAGAACTCGATGAGGAGCTGGCATTGGGGAGAGTGTAGCAATGAAATCACAACTCCATCATCAGGTACCTTGGAATCTAAAGGGCCCTGTCCTTCCAACCATGATTCAGTAACTCATGACTCAGTGGGCCCAAAGGAGAGCACATTTATGAAGCTCTTGACCCAATGCCTGGCACATAATAGGCCTGATAGAAATGTTTATTAACTATTGCTGTCTCTAAAAAGAGAGGGCACTAACTCAGGAATGCAGAAGAGGGGATTCTGGGCCCTCCCCCAGCACTTTCCTCAGGTACACACAAGGCTTCAGGCCTCTCATGGCAGATTGGTAGGGTGGTTCAGGTAGCTCCGTGTTTTCCTTTATGATCAAAACCACAGAGGGCACACCAACCTATAGAGATGTGATACGGCAGGTCCGGGCTAACATGATGAAGCTGAATAAGGACACCACGTACCTGCGTAAGATGCACTGGAAGGACTGGAAGGTGTTTGACCAGAGTCAGAAGGAGCTGCAGGCTGAGTTCATCAGGTACCTGAGGGGCGGTGGGGAGCGGGGGTTGGGTAGCAGGGCCTCCTCTCTGAAAACCGCCCTGCTGGGGTACCATTGCTCTGTCACAGTGCCTGCTCCTCTGCACGGGCCTGGAGGGGCTCCCTCTCTGGCCCAAAGGGAGGTGCTCAGACTAGCTCCCTGATATCTCTTCCAACTCCAGGATCCTATGAATGCACAATCCTTTAGCTTGATTGAAGAGACTTCAGGGGCTCACCTTCAGGTGGTAGCCACCCTAGAGCTGCCAGAGGCCTTAAGGTTCTCACCATTAGAATCCCTTCCCTGGGTTGGGGTCAGAAAGATCTGGGTAAAATAGAAGTATCCAGTAACCAGACCCAGAGAGCACATTGTATGTGTCATCCATTCAAGAAATACTTCTGCAGTGCCTTCTGGGTGGAGGCCACTGGGTGAGGTGCAAGGTCTGGTGGAAAGTGACCTAAGCCATGGTCCTTGTGCTCATGGAGCACAGTCTGGTGGGAGTACAAGAGGGCACAGAGGGGTAGGGGGACGCAACCATCAACCCCAAGGTCAGAGCCCCAGAACTCTTGTCCTGGAGGTGGAAGGGACAAGCCTTGGATGCCATAGAGCCCAACCTCATCCTCAGGTACAGTGGATTGAGAAGAGATACCCACCTGGCATTGGAAGGATGGGTTAGTGGGAGAGTGTAGGCAGGAAGCCCTGCAGGGATGCCTGGGTGGGCAGGCAGAAGAATGTGGAGGTGGAATGGATGGGGACAGCTGGTTCCTGGTACAGAGTGACTGAGGGGCTGTCACCCGTGGACGATACCAGTGAATGGCCACGCCTCTGAAAGGAGAAAATCTGAGCAGGTTTGGGGAAGAAGAAAGATGACCTTGGTTTTGGACATGAGGTTGATTCATTAACTATTTAGTGAGTATATGGCATTGCTTTCAACTCTGAGAACATAACAGTTCCTGACTTGGAACTGCTTCCAGTCTCACTGTAGGGGTGCTGGGGGATAGGCATGGAGGCAATGCATATTCATCTCTTAGAGGAGGAGAGTGAGATGGAAATTCAGTCTGATCCACTGAAGTCCAGCCAGTCTGGGATGAGTGCTCATCCTTGCACTTCAGGGCCATGTGCTGGACCCTCTCCAGGGAGAAGCCTTTTACTTGATTGCTAACTGGCAAATTAGGATACATTTCTCCCTCATCCTATAAATAGATTATACAGTTTTGATTTTTTTTTTTTTGTCATCACACCAGGAAAGTGAGAGACGTCAGCGCAAATGCATTAGAAAAGAAGAAGATGAATCAGTATTTCATCCCCGCTCCGGTTTCCCAGGAGGAACTTTATGATCAATTTGGAAAAATCTTTAAAGTGAATGATGTATACTGCGGCACCACGCACACAATACCTCAGTTGAAGATGAAAAGTTAGGCCTGAGACAATGAGCTAACAGTCACTAACCCTTCCTGGCTCCTTCAGCCGTGCACATTAAAGTTGGGCCCCATCCAGGGCTGTGGAGGCTGTGGCAAACTGGGGCCTCAGAGGCTGAGTTCTGGGAGTGGAGGCTTTGGGAACCAGGGAAGAATCCCACATCCTGAGGTGGTGAGCTCAGGCCCCACGTCGAAGTGTTTGTTTTAAAATTCAATAGATTCAGAAGAGAACTTATTTTCTTTCTCAAGCCCATCCTTTCCTTTCTAAACTTCCCGATTTCTGTTGAGAAATGCACCATACTCCTGGTTACCCTAGGCTGTCTCAGTCTTTTCTCTCACCTTCACATCCAACCTATCCTGTTGATTGGACCCCCTTGTTCAGAGCTTTGTTACCTGGCCTATTGCAGTGACCTCCATCCTCTCTCAAACTTAAACTCTTTAATAGGTTTTCTTCTGATTCCATATTTTGATGGCTAGACCCCTTCCAGCAGACAAGGAAAGCTACTATAAAATGCATTCTAGAAAACCACTGGGCTGCTTGGGACTGCCCTGATGTCCAGGGCACATCCTGTTTCTGTAATTTAGCTGCTGGTAGCAGAAAGGAAGAGTCTCTGTGTTGACTGTTCCTTGAATTTCACCTATTAGTGCTGACTTTATCTGCCTTATTGTAGTCCTTGTGGATTGTGGTTTTCTTAGCTTTCTCTAGCCTTTGTCTTTTTTCCTTCGACATGCCCCCAAATTCTCCCTTATCGTCATTGTTGAAAATGTAGCGATCCACGACATCCCACAAATCAAACTTTGTTCCGTCATTTCTTAATTGTGGGGCATGTGGTGGTGTCACAGATAATGCTGCTATGAACACTTATGTGCACAGGGGTCTCTTCTTGTTATGGTTCATTTCTGGCATCTCTGTATTAAATGGTCTGAACGTTGCTGTTACCTCCCCTTGGCCTGCGCTTCCCCCACCCACAGCTTCACTTTCTCAGCCATCCTGGGACCACACACGCCCTCTGTGTAATTCTCATCTCTCCCCTCTGCCTTACTCCTTCTAAACCTGCTCTCCATCCTCATTACAACCTCCAGGGCTTCTGTCCTTCCTTTTTCTTGAAGTCTGCCAGCCCTGCTCTAGATGCCTTTTCCTCTCTTCCCCATAGCTGACCAACAGCTATATGCTATTCTCTGCTCCACTTTCCCTGCTGCCATTAGAGGTGTGCCAGGTCTCAGCCCTGGACCAGCCCCAGCTTCCACCATCCTGACATTCTCAACATCACAGGAGGGAGACACACTAGTGCGTTGCCTGAATCCAGCACAAAGCCATGCTAGCCAGTCTCAGTTGGGTCTTCACTGCTACACAGCAGATCATGTAGTCTTCCTTAACTGACTCTCTCCCAAACTCCCCTTAGCAGTCCTCAAACCCCCAAGCTGCCTCCAACTCTTGTCTCTGCAGATGTTCTCATGTCCCGCTGTGCAGAGGCAGTAGAAGCCGGCTGCTGTGACCTCCTTTTTCCTACTCTGTACCTCAGAGTGCCCTGCCCCCCAGGATATTCTCACCCATCCTCTCCACTCATTCTCATGCCTCTGAGGAAGTGGTGGTCCTTCTTACGAAAAGCCAGCCGTTTGTTACATGTGTCCTTGAGCCCATCCCCTCCTGTCTCCTCCAGGAAGGAGCTCATCCCCACAGATTGTCCGCTGCCTTTCCCTCTTTTCTCCTCAAGCTGGCGTCCTGCACGTCACCTCCCCTGCACTGCCAGACTTCCCAAGACCAATTGCTTAACCTCATTGCCTCCTCTTCCTTACCACTGGGACTCCAGCCCTTCACATCTTTTACCTAGATTATTGCAGTGTCCTTTCTGGCAGGCTTTCTCCCCTCTCCAGTTCATCCTTCATCCAGCTGTCAAAATAATCTTCCTAAGGCACAGGAGCGATTAAGTCACTGCACAGCTCTAGAGTCCTCATTTGGCTGGCACTGCCCCATGATCAAAGCCAGACTCTTAGGCAGGGGGTTGTAGCCCTACTCCTTTTCACAAACTTTGTTTTCACTAAATTGGATTGTTAGTCATTCTCTAAATTTAATATTCCACATCCCACCTCTGGACATTCACCCAAACTGTCCTCAGTCCCTGGAATTCCATCCCTCCTCCTGGCTCTCAGAATACTTATCTTCCCTTAAGGTTTACCGCCAGTGTCACCTACTAGGAGAAACCTTCCCTTTTTCTCTTTTTCTCCCTCTCTCCTCAGCTTTTCTTGTTCCACACTTGCTTGTGTGGGTGGTATCCCTAGAATGTGTGCTCCTTGAGGACAAGGACTGCCTTATTTTTGTCTTTGAACCCTTAGTCTTGTAAAATGTCTTACATGTATAGTAGATTTTTAATAAATGCTTGAGTCAGTTTTCATGAATGATTCCCAAATATTTTCCAGAAGGTTGGACCAGTTCATAACTGACAGCAGTGACGAAGTACGGCTGTCTTCCCCACAGCCCCTCCACGATGGAACTTTCCCATCTTTTACCCTCCATGACATTTTGATGGGCATGGGGGTAATGTCTTGTTTTAATTTGCATTTCTATTACTATTATTTATAAGTTTGAACATTTATTCAAATGTTTAATATTTTGTGCACTTTTTCTTTTGAAAACAGTTCATATTTTTTAACTACTTGTCTTTCAGGAAAAAACTTTTAATCATGTAAATCGTGTTCTTTACATATAAGTTTTGACTGTTTGACTTTTATCAAAGACGGTTGCCCCCATCCGTGTATTTTCTTCCTATTCCAGCTGCATTGATTTTGTTTGTGCAAAGGCTTTTAAATTTTATAACCATAAGATGGTTGAGAGGTCATGTGAAAACCAGTTCTCCCTTAGCACCTCAAAACAATGAGAAATGTGCCAAATTAAGTAAAAGACAAGTAATATGAAAGTGATGTAAAGAATTCCCCACAGAAAGCCAGTAGAGGTCTGTTTCCTCCTCCCCCGCCTCTCCACTCCCCATGGCTCCCAGTCTCCTGCTTGTAGGAAGCAGTAGGTAGCAGTAGCAGGGACACAGAGTCATTCTCCATGCCTCAGGCCGCCTCACATTCAGGCAGACCCCAGCCATGTTCTACCTCATCATGCCTTTCCCCCCTGCTGTCTCCCTGTCACCCCAGGGGTGCTCCCTGCCCCCAGCTCTCCACTTCTCAGGTCGGTTCTGTCATTGTTTCTGGAAGGGGTTTGTCAGTGAACTTCTCTATGGCCCCACTCACTATCCTGTAACTTTCAGGACTGACATGACAGAGTGGGGATGACAGAAGGAGCAGTCTTTTGGAGAAGGTGGGATGGAATGGGGTCAATTCAGCTTGTAGAGGGGGTTAACCTTGGTAAGGAGTTAGGCCACCTCCTCATGTGAGAGGGGTGCAGGAGGAGAGTGACAAAACGCATCTTCAGGACAGAAGAGGAGAAGGAGCTCATGGCAAATGGCCTCCCTTTTTCCCCGTAAAATATGAGGTAGGGGTCTCAGCTGAGGGGGAGGAGAGGTGGAGTCTTAGGAGGTTTGAGGAGGGATAAGAAGTTTTGGAAGAGCTACTGGAAAAGGGAGTTGATGAAGGAGGCAGAGCGGGACTGCCGAGCAGCAATGAGGGCCCACTTAAGGATGTGCAATGTCCACCTGCAGTGGACCCGGCCATCGTGGTGGTGGTGGTCAGCGCACGTGTAGGAGCAGAGGTGAGGTTAGCGAGAGTGATCCACGGCTGAGGCTTGGCAGGGCGCAGTCGGTAGTCCGACTAGGGAGGACTGACGTGTACAGGTGAATTGGTTCGCCAAGAAGTCGAGGGATTGGCTATCAGTGCGGACAGACAGCAGGGTTTGTAAGGGAGGGCCACAGCGGAGGCGAGACAGCGAGGGGTTTTCCATGCTGCACTATCCGAGGGCGTCTTTGGTTCTGCGCTGGCTGGCATGGTTGGGTTGTCCTCTGGAATGCTGACCAGATTGACCCAGGTGAGAGATCTCCGAAGAAAGCTAACTCTCACTTCCACGCTTTGTGTGAATCCAGGTGTCTATGGACAGGTCATTTCCCCGAGGACAGACGTTATTGGCCCTTTAACCCAATATACTCTGGCTATAATTTGGGTACAGGACATCCCTTGACTCCCTCCTGCAGCTGTCGGCTGGCATCTTGACACCTACCTGAATGAAATTGCTCGCGAACTCCAGACGCTGCTGGGTTCTCCACTATTTATTCCATCAGCGTGCCTCGGACTGCGAAAGAAGGCTCCAACTTGTCCGAGCATCTGCCCAGACTGGCATCCAACTAGCACGCCCCAGCACATGCTCCCTTTCGCACGTGCCAGGCTTCTAAACAAGAGCTTGCAGGGGCAGGCCCTGGGGTCTGGGGAGATTGTGGGCACCCCAGGCACGGCAAGAAAGCTGGGCCCTCTTCTGACCCTCCCACCCCCCCAGCAGCACTTTATACGGGAGAGGGAACTAAGACGCGGTGCAGTCACCAGGGAACGGAGGCGCCGACCTAACTGGAGACTGAGAACCTAAGATTGTGGCGACGAGGACTCCAGGGAACCACCGCCAACTGCGGCCCCCACCCCTCCGCAGCGCTCCCACTTGTGGAGGGAGGGGCCCTTCCCCAAAACACGCCGCAACACGACATCTACCTCGCCCAGATCCCTCCCTCCCCCGTCAGCATTCCCACTTCAGCCCCCCCCATTCTCCCCTCTCTCAGCTCCTTGGCGGGCCCCGCCCCTCTCCCTCCAGTTCCTTTGCTGGCCCCGCCCCATACTGCCTTCGCCTCCTCCCGGAAGCTGCTGCTTCTGTGGGCTGTGCGCAGCCTGTGGGTGCCTCTGCGGCCTGGGGTGGGCCTGGGGGATCTGGGGGGCCTGGAGGGGCGGAGAAGGGGGCGGCGCAGATCCAGGAGCCTCTCCAGGCCAGAGCCGGGTGCCGACTGGGAAACAGGAGGGTGAAGTAGGGGCAAGGAAGGGCTGAGGTGGAACGCGGGCCTGGGAGGGGCCCTTCTGGCTGAGTTCCGCTCCCACCCGGGGCGGCTGCCAGGGGGCGCCCGCGTGTCAGTGACCCTGGGCGCTGCTGCCTCAGTATACCCCTGCAGTACAATGGGATGAGAGGAGCCCCTCCCCCGCCTTAAAGTGTGCTATACTAAACCAGCTGACTTTTATTGTCATTATGGATAATTATTAGTCATCAAGTGGTCCCTGCAGGGGCCCCGCCCAGAGCATCCTAACAGGCCCAACAGGGCCCTGGGATTAAAGACGGCAAGGGCCAGTTTACCTCGCCTCCCGCTTTACAGATGGGGAAACTGAGGCAGGCAGCTGCGTCACGCTGCTGGTAGGCTGGATTTGAATTTGGGTCCACTGGCCCCGCCTAGCTGCCCCTGTCGTACAGGCTTCTCCTCTGGCTCCTTTGTATGCGGATTATTTTTACTGCAACAACTCGGGGGGCGAGGGGGCCTTTATTAACCCCATTTTGCCGAAGAGAAACTGAAAAGTTCAGGGGGAAAGAGGTTTTCTAAAAAAAAAACAATGTTTGAAAAGGCTAAAAGGCATATAAGTAATAGGTTTGTAAAGTGCTTTACTTGGGTTATTTCATTTGATCCTTGCTACAACTTTTGGGAGAGGTATTATATCTCCATTTTACAGATGAGGAAACTGAGGCTGGCAGAAGTCCTGGGGGAAGACTTGGCAACTGGGGGAATATAGAAAGGCTTTAGATATAAGGTGGTGTTTGAGTGTAGTTTTAAAGAATATAAAGATGCTAGAAGCTGGAGGGGAGGAGTGCATTCCAGGCACAGGGAACAGCTAAAGGAAAGGCAAGGAAATAGGAGACAAAATGCTGTGTATGTGAGGAACAGCAAAAAACCTGGACTACTTGGATGGCAGATTGCAGGAAGGGGAGTAATCTCTAAGACTGGAAAAGCAGGTTAGGACCAAGTGGTGATGGCTTTATAAGCCAAATAGGAAAGTGGGCAGTCATGGGAGTTTCTTGAGCTGGGGAGTGCTGGGGGTGGATCTGTACTTGAGCAAATCACCTTAGTAGCTGTGGGAAGGATGGTTGGAGCTGAGGTGCACAGAGAAGCTAGTATAGGAGGCTGCATCTGCAGTCCAGGTGAGAGGTGATGACAGCCTGAACCAGGATGTTGGCTCAGTGAGAGGAGATGGATATTAGAGGTAGAAATGGCAGAATTAGGAATTGATTTAAAATTTGGAGCTAGGGAGTGAGAACTTGAAGCTAATATGGCAGTTGTGGACCTGACAGGTGTCGAGGCCAGACAGTGTTGCGGGAGACAGACATGAGGAGGTCTGGAAGGGTAAAAAAGTCTTCTTTTGGACATGGGAGTTTGAAATGCCCATGGGATATCTGATAAGCTTTATGTAGTAGATACCACGAACAAGAAATTAGAATGAGTGTCTTAAACCACGAT
This sequence comes from Pseudochirops corinnae, assembly GCA_028646515.1. NCBI lineage: Eukaryota > Metazoa > Chordata > Mammalia > Diprotodontia > Pseudocheiridae > Pseudochirops > Pseudochirops corinnae. The sequence goes on from CM053585.1 coordinate 380,229,655, forward strand.
AAAAAAAGGTATGCACAAACCCTATTCCTATGGGAAAGCCCCAGAGGTAGAGGCATATAGGCTGTGGGGCAGGAAGGTACCTTAGAGTTCACCTAATGTAGTTCCCTTGTTTTATAGATTCCCTGCTAGGAAGCAAAGTCAAGTGGACATTTGAATATCATACAGAGTGGAGTCAAAGTTAGGGTTAGAATCAGAGGTGCATTTAGGGTTAGGGTTAGAGTTCTCCACCCCTCTAGGACATGTAAGGCTATGGGGCAGATAAAAGACAAAGGTCTCAAGGAGCTTAGGATCTAGATGGAAAGAGAAAATAAAAACACTATCATGGCCTTGGAACTGGAAAGGACCTTAGAGGCCATCAAGTCCAACTTCCTGTTTTACAAATGAGGAAAGTGAGACCCAGAGAGGTCATGGATCTAGAACTGAAGAGCCCTAGAAGTTCTAGAGTCCAGTCCCCTCATTTTATAGACAAGGATATGAAAAACTAAAAAACCATATGAAATTTAAATGTGTGTTTAAGATAGCACAAAAGAAATCATAGAATCATACAATTTTAAAACTGATAGGAAAGTTAAAGACCATCCAGGATACCTCATTTTCCACAAAGAACATGAAACTTTAGACCAGGAGGAGATTGAGTGGCCCCACTAGCTGGTGAGGCTCCTCCTATAAGTAGACTTTGTTGTTTTTCCTTTGTTCTCAAAGAGGACCAATGACATCAAGAGAGTGATGCCATGGCATGCAAGTGAATTGGATTTTAGTGAGGCAGGGCTGTGCAAAGCATCAGCCTAACTCTCCTAAGCAACCACCTCGGTCCAGTGGCGAGATATAGAACAGGACGACTGGAGACAACCCAGGATGCAGAGGGACACCTTGGCCTTTCTGAGCTAAGTTCTTTCCCAGGTCTCAGTTTGACTGAGGCAACACCCATGAAGTGATTAAAGGCTAGGTAAGAAAAGAGGCAAAAGATGGCCCACTGTGCCTTAGAGAGAAGTCCCCAGTTCCTGAGCTCCCTAGCAGGCAAACATGGGACAAAGAGCTGAGGAACATCAGAGTTTCCCTTGTAGCAAGGTTGGAGGGCAAGAGGGATTCTTCAGAACAGCAGAGCGCCTGTTATGTTTGTGTGTTTCCCATCACCAAGCAACCACTACAGAGTATGGGTTGGTCACCTGTGTAGTTATGAACTTGCAAACTCCAGGTTCATAGTACAGGGGATTGTCCAGGATGGCGATGTATTGCTTAAAAGAATGGGAGAAGGGTTTCAGGTTACAAAGAAGGAGAAGAGAATCCTGGAAGTTGAAGGACATAGGAATGTAATTCAGAGGAGAAGTAGGTGGGGGCAGCTGGGTGGGGAAATAGATAGAGTACTGGGCCGAGAGTCAGGAAGACCTGAGTTCAAATTTGACCTCAGACGCTAGTTGTATGACCCTGTGCAAGCCACTTACCCGTGTTTGCCTCAGTTTCCTCATCTGTAAAAGGAGCTGGAGAAGGACATGGCAAACCACTCCAGTATCTTTGCCAAGAAAACCCCAAATGGGGTCATGAAGAGTTGGACGCAAGTGAAAATGACTGAGAGCAGTAGGGGAACTAGTCTGTCTCAGAAGGAAACGGTTTCGTGTATCTATAGGGGGCATCAGGAGAGAGGGATTAGAGTAAGAGAGAAGAAAAAAGACCAGTAGAGAGGTTGGTGGCTCCCTGCTGTGGGGTTCTGAGACAACTCTATTATTGATGGGAAGGTTTGCTCTTTCTGGGGCATGGTCTAGGATCAGAGCCCTGTCACATCTGATGACTACTGTCCATATCTAGTGCACGTCAGGACAAATGAAGGAACTTAGAAAGCATTCCATTCTGGCAGGGAGTTGACTACCTTAGGGACACAGGTGGTGGTTTCCTCATGGCTGCCAGTTGAAAGTCTCAGATTCAGAAGGGGGAGGCAGATTTTGAAACTGACCAACTGGTTAAGAAGATGGAGTATCCAGGAATGAGATTTAGATTGTTAAAATAGAGGCGTGAGGCTCTTTGCCAAGGATGGAGTGCATCTATCAAGGGCTGATAAAGCTCTCTTTGCCTGAAGCTTGCAAATCTGTTTTGGTTTTGTTTTTTTTTTTTAAAGAGTTTTCAGCTGAAATAGGAAGGGAGCAGATTACCTATATTTATCTGGCAAAGCAGATGCTGTAGGAAGTAATGGAGGTGACATAGAAGGAAAATAACTCAAGGGGCCCAGTTATTCATAAGAGACAATGTCCAGAAAGTAAACCAGCAATAAATCCTGAGCCTTAGGTGTCTATACACAAATGCACAAAGTGTGGCCAGCAAATAAGGTGACTGAGACATCCTAAAAGCAAGGAGGCAAAATTTGCTTCCTAAGTATCCCTGAGATTTTGTGGAACAATGCTCATGCTGGAATGATGCTCAATGACTGGGAATGGCAGTACATCTTTAACAGGAATTTACTATCTTAAAAGGTGTATTAAGAAGCTATGCATATATAATGGAACTCAAAACCCCAAAAGGGAAACTATGTTGGAAAAACATTTGAGTAAAGATTAATGGAGGAAAAGCAGAAGGAGTATTTTGATAGGAGTAGACTGTAGACCTCCTGGAAAGATGATAGATGAGAATTTTAAGAAGTGGATCACAAATCTGGCTTGATAGGATAGAGTAATGATAAAGTACTTCAGTTATCCAGCCATCTGCCCAACCACCTTCTGTCTGCTAAAAATGTCACTGGATAAATTCTGAACTTGAATTAACAATCATTTCATTCTTCAAAAGGGGAAGAAAGCAATGGAGGAAACTCGTTCTGGACCCACATTCTTACCAACCTGAAGGTTGTGACATAGAGGAAAGTGATTCTAGAGTCAAAAGACTTTGGCCCCAAACCTCGGCATCAGCGGTGTGATCACTTAGCTTTTGGGGGCCTTCTCCTCCCCATTTGTAAAATGCTGATAATAATTATCTGCATTGTTTATTACACAGGATTAAATGAAAAATGAATTTAAAATTCTTTGCAAATCCAGCTGTTGGAGGAAAAGTGAATTGGAACTTTGTGAATGAGAGATCTCTTGACTTTAGACTTTTTTTATATAGAAGAAAAGACGAATAATCTGATGTGGTCCCTTGACTTAGGAAAAGTAGATTTCAGTGGGTTCACAGAAAGGAGCGGTAGGATCCTATGGCTTAAAAGTCTGTGAGGGAAGTAGGTCTAAGAAGATAGGAAACTTAAGAATGGACTTCGGAAGAAAAAAGAGAAACATTTCAGATGAGAAAGAAAAGAAAGGAGTTATTTAAAGAGAATGAGATAGATACACAGGAAATGCAAGTTTTCTTTTGCAGATGTGTTCAGAAGATGAAACAAGACAAGGGACTGGATGACTACAAGAGCGTGACAATGACCTCCCAAGAGCAGAGTTTGGAATGCTAAAGCTCAGAATGGGCTGAGGCTAGTCAGCAATGCTGAGCAAGCACAACAAAAAAGACTTGTGATTTTTTAAAAGTGGTTTTTGTTATTAGCTATTTCTTTTATATTTTTCTGAAATTTACATTTTTATGTGTCATTCCAAAAGTATTTTTCTTTTTGAAATTCTGATTTAATTTTCTTTAAAATTTTTAAGAATAAAAGAATGTATATATTTCAGCATCCAAAATAGGATTTCTTTCTATTTGTATCATTGATTTGGAAAGATTGTTGGGAACAAGAGAATTGCTCCAGGACTGGAGATGGGTAAATGTTCCAATTTTCAGTAAAAGGAAAAGGCAGAATATACAAACTATATGTAGACTAGTGAGCTGGGACAGAGGGGGGCTGCTACAGGAGGCTAAGAAGTGAACTGTGTGGGAATTTCCTCTTTAACTAATTCCTCTTGATAACTAGGCTCAAAGCTCTGTTGTTTCTTCTGCTAAAGGACTGCATGTTTTCAGCATTCTCAACATTCTGTACCCTGGAACAAGCTCTCTAGCCCCACCTTAGTTACAGCTCTTATCAAGTGCCACGTTTGGATCTCTATCTATTGCCTAATTCTATATTTCTTTCCAGAATTGGCTGATCTCTAACTAATCTCATACCATGAAAGCCATGGAGGACCAGGTTGTTCAGGAAGAACAAGGATATCAGGATGATGAGGCAAGTTTAGAACATAAGAGTTCCTGGTTGGTAGAAATTCTTTTAAGTAGAAAAGAAAGGAAGAAAGGAGGAAAGGAAGGAAGGAAAGAAAGAAAGGGAGGAAGGAAGGAAAGGGAGAGAGAGGAAGGAAGAAAGAAAGGAAGGAAAGAAGGAGGGAAGAAAGGAAGGAAGGGAGGGAGGAAGGAAAGAAGGAAGGAAGGAAAGAAAGGGAGGGAAGAAGGAAGGAAGGGGAGAGAGAGGAAGGAAGGAAGAGAAACAAGAAAGAAGGAAGGAAGGAGAGGAGAGAAGGGAAAGAAAGAAGAAAGGAAGGGGAAGGAAAGAAAGAAGGAAGGGAGGGAAAAAGGGAGGAAGAAAGGAAGGAAGAAAAAAGGGAAATGAAGGAAGGAAGGAAAAAGGAGGGAAAGGGAAGGAAGGAAGGAAAAAAGGAAGGAGAAAGGGGAGGTGGAAGGAAAGGAGGGAAGAAAGAAGGAAAGGAGGAAGGAAAGAAGGAAGAAAGAAACAGAAGGAAAAGAAAGAAAGGGCCCTGGGGCAAAGGTAGCCCTTTGAGTGTCTGTATTCCTCCCAAGATCACCCTTGTGCAAAGGAACACAGGAGAAACCTTATTTGTCCTTTCCTTAAGCTGCCCATAGCGGGTGGATTGGAGTCATTTGCAGTTGACACATAATGTTGACCATGTTGATTAGCAGAACTGAAATCAGTAGCTTAGAGGAGTAATCCATACTCTCTCTTTTTTCTCTATTTGCCTTTAGGAATCATTGTTTCAAGACATTGATTTATTACAAAAGCATGGCATTGTAAGTAATTCAGTTCTTGGGATTCACGACCTTTCTCCACTCCTTTGTCTCTCTGTCCAGACTGACTTATATCACAGATGTTCTGTCCTGTTCTGTTCTGTAGTGTGTGAAGTGTCTGGATGATGTTGGGGGACAGTGGGCTATTTGGGGAACCTGAGAATCAGAGACTCTCATGATACAAATCACTCCTCACTATTTGAGGGCACTGTAGCCACTCTTGACGTTATGCCTACTGCCATGACACTACTTTCTGGTCTACTTGTTTCTTTTATTACTATTACATATTTAAAATTCTCTTTTGGGGATGCATTTTTTCTTTACATCACACTCCCCTCAAGCTTGAGTCCTCCTGAGGGAAAATTACAATGAACAATTAAGCAAAAACATCCCAGGCAGTGACCACATTGGGCAATGTATACAGCATTCTGACCTGGTAATCGCCACTCCTCCACAATGAGGAAAGAGCTGGGGCTCATGATCTTTTCTCTGTGTCATTAGTTTTTCAGTCGCTCAGAGTCTGCCTTCCTTTGGGGGATCTTTTCATTTACACTGTTGTAATTGTTGTGTGTTGTCTTTGGTCTCTGTTGATTTTGTTCTCAGCATCAGTGCAGTTAAATCTTCCCACATTTCTCTGAATTCTTCAGACTAATAATTTCTTACCACACCATAGTATTCCATGATATTCATGTTCCATAATTTCTAGCCACTCTCCATTGATAAGCACCCACCTCGGTTCCAGTTCTTGGTTCTGCTCTGATGAGTCTGTTTGGAATATCTTGGTCTGTGTTGGATCCTTGTTTCTATCTGACTTTCATGAGGGTATTAGCCTGTATCATAGAAGCACTGTCTGAAGACCCTACCTTACACGGGCCAGGCTGCGTTTTCCTTTAAGGGGACTGAAACCAGTCTTGAGACTCAGTTGGCCCAGGACACTAAAGCCCAAGCTGCTGGCTTCCTGGTAGCCCAAATGAAAAAGACTGGACATGAGGAGTTTCTTGATCAGGCTTCTGATCAGGGCCTAGCACAACTGACCCAGAAACAATGAAGGTGTGCCCAGCCAAATCAGTGCTATATCTTTACTGCTATAGCTAAGTAAACCACTTTTTATTTATTATTAGATGGTCTTCTGGTGACTTACTTTGTTTGAACCCAAACCTGAACCACTGGCCTGCAACAAGTGAATAACAGGATTGCCAGGCTGTTTGACTGAATAATCCCAGATTGATCTTGCTCAGTTCATCAACAAACATATGTGAAGTACTTTCTCTTATGCCATTCACTGTGTTAAATGCTGGAGATAAAAAGAAAACTAAAAACGATCCCTGCCCTCCAGGGGTGTGCATTCTAGGGGGAGACCTGTGTAAGTAACTAGGCCCATAACAAAGGGGGCGGGTGGCAATCTGAGAGGTGAAGGTACTAAGAACTAGGAAGCACAGGAACGGTGCTGCCTGCCAAAGGCGAGACTTGAAAGAAGCCAGGGGAACAAAGAGGGGCAGGAATGGGGGGAGAGCAAAAAGAGGCATTCCAGGCTTGGGAGATGGCCAGTGCAAATGCACAGAGGTGGGAGATGGAATACTGTGTTGGAGGAGCATCCTGGAGGCCAGTGTGGCTGGATTGTAGAATGAGTGGGGAACAGCGTAAGAAACCTGGGAAGGTCCAAAGGGGCTAGGTGACAAAAATCTTTATGTGCCAAACAGGAGTTTATATTTGATCCTGGAAGCAAAAAGACACTGGGGTTTGGGGTGGGATGGCAGAGCAGGAAACATGATCACCTTTTTTTTTTAAGCTTTTACAAAAAGATATCTGCTGAGTAAATTTAGCAAGGGCAGAAGTACAAAGCCATCTGCTTATGTGCAGCCAGGTAGTACACTGTCCCTCTATCCCCTACTTGGTCCTTTGGAAGAGTGGATTCCAAGTGGTGACTACCAAATGTTCCTCTCTCCAGATTCACTTTCATCAGCAACAGACAAATGGCTTCTTGACTCGAAGGACCCCACTTCAGCTGCCAGGAAAATTTCCTGTTGACCTGGCAGACCTGCGCTTTAAAAAAGCTTGGCAGCTGGGCAGAGAATGGACTGGAGTGGGGAGAGACTAGCCTCAGGGAGACCAGTTAGGAGGCTCTGTGATGGTCCAGGGAGAAGGAGCAATGGCCTGCCCCAGGGTGACAGTGGCCACATGAGTGCAGAGAAGGGGACCCAACAGAGAAACAAGACTTGGATGTACAGACAGGCCATGCACAGAGAGCATGTTATCACGGGCCTGTCTTCCCCCAGCCCCTCCAACATGTCACCTTTGCCCTTCTGCCCCTCAGGAAGTGAAGTCTCAGGGTTCTTTTCATTCCAGTGTCTCTTCATCTTAGTGATTTGGAGGATGTTTTCACATGGTCCTTTCTGTGGCCTTTTGAGAAATGTTTGTTCTTGACCTTTGACTGCTTAGGTAGAGCCGCCTCTTAGATGAGTTTCTGGGACAAAAGTGCGTCTTATCTTTTTAGGTCATCTCTCCCATAGAGAAGGAGAATTTAGTGCCCTACAGTCCTTATCTTTTCCTCCAATGTGCTGCTGCTTGATCTCTGCCTCCTCCCCTTTCTCGTTCTCTTTCTTCTCTCTTTCTCTTTCCCTCTCTCCTCCCTCTCTTTTCCTCTATTTTTCTTCTTGGTCTTCTCCCTCTCCCTTCCTCTCTCTCTGTCTCTCTCCCTCCACCTTTCTTTCTCTCTCCCTGTCTCTCTGTCTCTGTCTGTCTCTCCCTCCCTCCTTCTCTCCCTCCCATCCTTCACTTCTTCTCTCACTTTTCAGGCCCTTTCTTCCTGATTGCTGGGCACACTATTGAGTTAACTCCAAACACGAGAGAGAAGGGAAAGTGGGGAAGTGGCCACACCCTCATGACACTAACATTAGAAACCATTGGAACTCTTACAATAGTCAATAAACCCCAAAGCTCTTCTCTCTCCAGCCCATCCTTTGTACCAAGGCCAAAGTCATCCTCCTAACAGGTGGGCCTCTGATCATTTCACCCACCCTCTTCCCTACCAGAGGAAGCTCATGCCTCTCACTGAGGCCAGCATTCGAGGCCTTTCCCACTCTGTCCCTACCCTGCTCTTCCGGGCTCATTTCATGAATTCCTTCTCACACACCCTAACTTTCAGCCAGAGTGGACTACTTGCCATGCCTGGCAGCCTCTCCCTCTTGTGTAAAAGGAATTCCCAATGCATCTCTGGCTGCTGAAATCCTTCCTTCCCCAACCTCAAGCCTTTCATACAATCTTTCTATGCACATCATATTCTAACATGTAAGTTATTTGTGTGTGTTTTATCATCCCATTATTTTATAGGAGGCAAGGACTCTCATATGTGACATCCTCTGCCTCTAGCATTAATGTTCTGCATACAGTAGGTGCTTAATAACTGATTGTTGAATTGAATTGAAGCCTTCCTATTCAGTCTTTAGCTCCTTTCAATATACAGGAGTAGGAGAAAACCCTGGCTCATTGGCAATGTGACAATGTGCATTTTTTCAAGGACAAAGAAAGTTCTCTTCAAGAATGCAAAACCAAACATATTGGCCACAGTTTTTGCCAAAAGAAGGCACTGAACGAAGGGGACAATCAGGTGTAGTGGAACAGGTGTTTGCTTGCTTTTCCAAAGATAGGCTGCTCTTTTAAGCGATCCGTTCATGGCCAGGCTTCCACGCACATTCCTTGGGAGCCATGGCACAGCTGAACATTTGGCATCCGGGCAGGTGGGTTCTCTCCTGATAGCTCCATTGGAGCATGCCTAGTGGGTGGGCTCCACCTGGACACAACAAGCATTCTGGCAGCACAATGGGCTAGGCTGGACATGCACGCAGGCTCATGACATGCTGAAGGCAGCCATTCAGCTTGGCATTCCCTTGGCACACCGTTCCCACTCTTCTCTTCCCAGAATGTGGCTGACATAAAGAAAATGAAGTCAGCAGGGATCTGTACGGTCAAGGGGATCCAGATGACCACCAGAAGGGCCCTGTGCAACATCAAGGGCCTCTCCGAAGCCAAAGTGGACAAGATTAAAGAGGCAGCCAACAAGCTCATTGTAAGCCCCACCCAGCCCTTGGCGACTTAGTCAGTGTGGCCTGGGCCCAGTGCCCGTCAGCTCTCTGGGGAGGGGGAGAGCAGAAGACAGCCCAGCTGAGGTACAGTCATTCCAGGAGTGGGGTGGCCTGAGCCCTGGACACTCAGCCCTCACTCCCGTGAGAAATGATACTGCCAGAAAATCCCAGGGAGAGACGGGCTGGGGTGGTGACCTGAGAGAAGAGTCCTTCCTTTGGCTGGGAGGAAGGGCCTTCAAATGGTGGGACTCTAAGGTCAAGCCTCCTTTGCTGCTGGTAACTCTGGAAGGGCCTACAATCCCAGGCTGATTGAATTCTTGTAACCCAGAGGCTGATCCATTTAAATAGCACGAGGGAAATTCTACTTGTATATAGATGTGTGTTACATCTGTTACAAGGGTGAGGAGTAGAAGTCTGCCCCATGAAGAGTAAATGGTACCAATTAGCTTACCTGGAGTCAAAACCCAATTCGGACACTCTAGATTTAGCACTGGAAGAGCCCTTCAAGGATTATCCAGCCAACCCCCTTCCCCAACAGATCATTTACATAAGGGGAAACTAAGGCCCAGAAAGGTCAGTGCCTGGCCCAGGGTCCTACAGGGGTGGGGAGTAGGAGCCAAGATCAGGCCTGAGCTTCTCCATCCTCAAGACCACCTCTCTTTCTGATCATTGCACCAAGTTTGCAGGCTGTTTCCTTTCACACATCAGGTCCAGACTGTACTTCTTCTAAGCTCAGAATGACAGAGGTGGACTTAGTTTGGATCCTTCCTCCTCAGACTCTGCTACATGACCCTGGGCAAGACCCTTCACTTTACTTAGTCTCAGTTTTGTCATCTGTAAAATGGGATACCAATAGTACCTATTGGTGTACAAGGTGTGAGAACCAAACGAAATTGTGTATGGACCATGCTTTGCAAATATTTTTTAAAGGGCCGGATAAATACTCTCTGTGATCATTTGGGGGTGTTGTTTTTTTACACATTCATTCCTGAAATAATGTTTATAAATAGAAGCCCTTTTTTCCCCAAGCTATTCTTTGATGAAGAAGGGTTTGTAGGTCCCAGCATTGTAGTCTACCCATTGCCCAGACTTCAGGGCAGCATCAACTTGTGTCTAAAAGACCAGACCCACTGGTAAACAGGTTCTTCAACAAGGGATCCCTAATCAGTGCCAGTGCTGTAGGAGTACTTGATGGAAGTACTCTATAACAATCACATGTTCAGCTTTTCCTTTCTCCCTTCCTACCTCTCTCTCTTTCTCTCTATTTCTGTCTCTTTCTCTCCCTCCCTCTTCTCTCCCTTTCCCCCTCCCTCTCTCCTTTCTCTCTCTGGCTCTGTCCTTCTATCTATTCCTCTTCCCTCCCTCGCTCTTCTCTTTCTCAATGTCTCTGTCTTACCTTCCTTCCTCCCTCTGTCTTCTCTTCTTTCTCTCCCCCTCCCTCTCTCTTTCTTTCTCTCTGCATCTCCCTCTCCACTTTCTCTCTCTCCCTCCTCCCTCTCTCCCCTTCCCCTCCCACCTTCTCTGTCTTTCTCTTTCCCTCCATCTCTTCTATTTCTTTCTCTCTGTCTTTCTCCTCCTTGCTTGTTTTTCCACTTGTCCCCTTCTCTCCCACTCTTCTGTATTCTGGCATCTAATGGCCAGTGCTGATCTCCCAAGGCTAAAGACATTACCAGCTGCTGATCTAGACTACCAGATACGAGCATAGGAAAGACTTGGTTAATAGTGATTAGTCTACACATGTGGAATAGAGTTAAAGTGGATTGTTCCCACCATTATTGCTTGTGAGGATGGGCACTTTGGGATTCTCTGTCCTTTGAAGAACAGTTTAGGAGGGCTAGAGTGAATGAGACAAACTCGACCTCTCTCTCACACACACACAATCCGTGTTCTCAGTGGTCTGTACTGACCAAATGGGATGAAACTCTGGACTTGCCCTTTGAGATAATGAAAGGAAAGAGTGTGGGGCTGCCTCTGTTTCTCTGTGAGGATGAGGATGGACTTTGGGGTGGCCCATCATTTCCTTTACTCTTCTGCCCAGAATGGGCTGGGGCTGAAGTTTTTGTAGTGGACACAGTATTCTTTGGGACATCCCCAAGTAAGTAAGCGCTTATCTGGCAGCTTTGGCCAGATGGTACAGGCGATGACCAGCAAGGTGGGACCACGAGGAGCCTTTCTGAGTTTTTCTTCTCCTCTTTTCCCAGGAGCCAGGCTTCCTGACTGCCTTTGAGTACAGTGAGAAGCGGAAGATGGTTTTCCACGTCACCACTGGAAGCCAGGAATTTGAGTGAGTGTCACATTTCTCTCTAGCCCTGGGCCGATTTTGAGAGGGCTGGACTGTGTCTCCCTTCCTCTGTTTTGTGGCCATGTCTTTGGTAAATGCTCTTTCCCCAGAAGGGCCTAGGATGTTTTTAACAGGCGCCAAAGTCAAGTAGAAATCCCATGCAGATTGAGGCAAATACCAAGACCCCAAAGACAGCTGAAGAGCTGCAAAATCTCAAAGGGGTTTGTAAAGTCAGTTTGACTTGCTGCTTCTATTCCCAATTCACAGGGACAAAGTTTTTAAGTGGATTGTTTAAAGGAATTTAGTTTTTACTTTTAAAATAGATAAATAGATTGAAAGGATACACTTTAAGGAATCTAAGCCATTTTCCTTTTTTGCTCTCAACAGGCTTAGCTCCTCTTTTTATCTTAGAGGCAGTTGATGGCACAGAGGACAGAGTGCTGGGCCTAGAGTAAGTTCAAAACCAGTCTTAGACACTTACTAGCTGTGGGATCCTGGGCAAGTCACATAACCTCTGTTTGCCTCAGTTTCCTCAACTATAAAATGGGCTAATAATAGCACCAAATGCCTAGGATTATTGGTAGAATAATACTTCTTATTTTGCAATATTTGCAGACCTTAATACACTTATAGATACTAGTTTTTATTATCCTTCACTTCTCTAAGTGTCCTGAGGGTCAGTCATTCTTTTCCCAGTCCAACTTGGCAAGACCGTACGTGCCTTCCTAGTCAGAAAGTCCCACATCTGCACATTTTGAGGAGTCATTGCAAGGCAAGCTTAGGGACATAAGTCCTGATCCTAGCAGGGGATGAGCTTTTCCTGGGTGAACTGCTGGGTTACCCATGGGATCAGTGTTGCCAGAGTCTGATGCTTCATCTTCAGATTGGTAGAATAACATATGACATTCAATATTTGACATGTTATAAGCTCGGTCTAAGTCAGCAGTGTGATAAGGCAGTCCCAAATCTCCTAGCATTTAGGGTCCATTAAAGGAGGCAGAGCATCCAGGACCAAGCAGATGATGGTCTCATTGTGCGCTGCCCTGGCTATGGTCTGGAAGGAGTGTCCACAGGTCCCCAGGGCAGTTGTTCATCCACCAGTCTGTACACAATACGTCTCATGATCTGAGCAGCTGCGGCTGCCCCTGCCCATGGATGTGCCAGCCTCCGGGAGCTGAGCCCTTGCCTCTTCTTGCCAGACTCTCTGCTTCTCTTACTGCCTAATACTTGCTTGATTTCTGTTTCCAGTAAGCTGCTGGGGGGCGGAATTGAAAGCATGGCGATTACTGAAGCTTTTGGGGGTAAGTAAAACCTTAATATTTTGATGTGATTGAGCAGGGAGGGTCTTTAGAATAGACTCTAGAGCTGGAGTGAGGGGGCTTAGAACAGAGAACAACAGGGCTGGAGGGTCTTTAGAATAGATTGTAGAGCTCGAGGGCACCATGTCAGAACAAAAATGCCATCACCGAGAGGGACCACTGAACATAGACTGAACTGGGAAGGCCCTTAGAAGATGAAATGTCAGAGCAGGGCCCATAGAACAAAGGACATTGAAGCTGGAAGACATAGGATGAAAAGGCCACCTCCTCCATGAAGCCTCCCCGGACCCTGCTAGTGCCAAGGTGCCCAAATGAGCCAGGCTCCCAAGGTACCCCAGCAAATTCACAGGGGTTCAATGAGAGAGTTTACATGTCCAACCAAACTACTTAATGAGCAGATTTGTGTATATATATGTATGTATGTACACACATGTATGTGTATATATGGATGGATATGGATATGTATGTGTATATGTATATATATGTGTGTGTGTATATATATATATGTTTTTGGTTTAGATGCACTGAAAAAATTACTGAGACTCTAAGGGTACTGTGAAACTTGAAAGCTGAGGAGCCTCTGTCCTAGTTGAAAGATCTCTACCCTCTTATTTTCCTCAGTTTCTTTGTCTGGACCTCTCTTTTGCTCCCTTCACTTTCTCCCTTGTATTTGAATTTTCTACGTGCATACTGTATTCTCACCAGTAGAATAAGCTAACATTCTTGGGGATAGGAGCTGTCTTTTCTTTTTCTTTCTTTCTTTCTTTTTTCTTTCTTTTTCTGTCTTCCTTCTGTTAGGACCCTCTCACCTCGGGTTCCCTGTTGGCCCACCGACCTCACTTACCCTCCCCGGGGTCATCAGACGTCTCTGGATTGCTTCTTCTCAAACAGAGCTCCTGGCACACACAGATGGGTTTAGATGCAGCTTTATTGTTACATCTTCTCTTCCCTTCTCTCTCTCCTCTCTCACCTCTTACTTACCTCTTACTCCTACCCCCTTCCTCCCCTCGCTCCCCTTTACCTCCCACCTGGGCAGACTGAGTCATGTGCCTCAGCAACAGGGGCAAGAAGAAAGGATGGGCTATCCCGTTGGATGATACATGCTCAATGCTGTTAATCCACATTCCGGTAAGGCAGACAGCCTTATCAGGGCTCTGGCTCCTAGGCCTTGGAACGCAACAGACCACCCAGAGGGCAGCAGGAAGGAGCAATGGGGGTTGGGGGCCCAACACCTTCCTTCCTTCCTTTCTTCCTCCCTCCCTCTTTCTCTTCTTCTTTCTCTTTATTTCATCCTTTCTTTCTCTTTTTCTTGCTTTCTTTCTCTTTCTTTCTTTCTCTTCCTTTCTTTCTGTCTTCCTCTCTCTCTCTTTCTTTCTGTCTTCCTTCCTTCCTTCCTTCCTCCCTCCCTTCCTCCCTCTCTCCCTCCCTCTTTCTCTTCTTTCTTTCTTCCTTTCTCTTCTTTCTCTTTCTTTCTTCCTTTCTCTTTTTCTTTCTTTCTTTCTCTCTTCCTCTCTCTCTCTTTCTCCCTCTCTCTTTCTCTCTCTTTTTTCTTTCTCTCTTCCTCTCTCTCTCCCTCTCTCTTTCTCTCTCTTTTTTTCTTTCTTTCTTTCTCCCCAGCACTGAGCATGGTACCTAATGTAGTAGTTCCTTAAATAGTAGTTACTTAACAACTTGTTGAATTAAGTGAACATAGAACTTGGACAACCAATAATAAAGCATGTTCAATATTTAATAGTTAAATGTTATTATAGTCATAATATACCAACTTCAAGAATTTACAAGGCAAGAAACTGAAGTTAATCCTTCTTTGCTATCTAGCTAGTATAAAAGAGGGTCATCCTTGGTTATGATTAGAATGCAAACTTATTGCTATGGTAGGCCATTATCAGATATTTAGGAGAAGATAATTTTCCTTAGTATCTTTTCATTTAAAAAAATTTATTTCCTTGGAAAAGAATATATTTTTCTCAGATTTCTCTGGAAGGTAACAGACTGTAGCTCTTATTCTTTCCTTAATATTAGGGAATGTATATTTTCTAGAGGGCAGCTAGGAGAGAATGCCACACCTTGAGTCAGGAAAATCCATCTTCCCAGTTCAAATCTGTCCTCAGACACTTACTAGCTGTGAGACCTTGTGTAGGTCACTTAACCCTGTTTGCCTCATTTCCTCATCTGTAAAAGGAGCTGGAGAAGGAAATGTCAAACCACTCCGGTATTTTTGCCAAGAAAACCCCAAATAGAATCATGAAGAGTCAGACACGACTGAATAACAACTAGGATACATACCAAGAGGCTTGCTGTCATTCTCAGAAGCAGGTCCTCCAGCTATGTGAGGGTGACCAGAAGTGGGGATTCATATATGGAGAGATCCTTTAAAATAAATGAAAGTAGTCGAGGAGTGAGCCTGATGGGAGAAGAAGTCCTTCCTGTTCTCTGTCCAACCCTAGTCCCTAATCTGCCCACACACAACAGGTTAAGCTGTGGCCATGTTCAGCACAGCATTCATGGGGGAAGAGGAATGCCACTCGCATTTAAAACACTAAATAAATGCAATCTCTCGTTGTTAATTTTTATAATGAATAAGTATGTGCTTAACTGATAAAAGGATTTGAGAACAAAACCAGTTGCCATTAAATAAGAACAATTTATAAAAGAGAATACATTTTTGTACATAATTACCTGAAAAAAAATTTAACTTCACTAGTACTCAAGCAGATGTGTGATCTCATCAGTTTGGGAATCCAACAACATAGATCTCAACCCATCCTCTCCTTCCAATCCTGGGCATCTCTTGTCTCCTAAACTTGTCATCCTGGGGGCCTTCCCCCGTTTCTCCTAATATCCACAGGCATCTGTGGGGTGAGCCCTCAGGTTACCTTCTAGTCATCTCTCACCTTCTCCGTGTCACTACTGTCTTTTATATTTCCTCGAGGACCTCTTTTACTACTGTTCTTTGAAGTTCCTCTTTGGTTATATGTTAGGGCCTGCTCATGCCCCCCACATGTCTCTCTATTTTCCTTCTTGGAAGCTGTTATATCTCCTGATAACTACCATATAGCAACACCAATAATAATCTCATTAATAATCAGAGACATTAAAATAACTTGGCCATCTTCCTTCATATCCATCAAATTAAAAGAAAACTGAAGGTGATGAAACAGTAATAGTGGAACAGTGGACATTCTCATACATTGCTAGTGGAATTGCAAATTGGTCAGATCTTTTGGGGGAGAAGTCTGGTAACACATAGAAGTCATCCAAAAATTTCATGCCCTTTGGCCTAAGAATCTCAGGATATGTCAGCCAATAAGTGCGTACTCTGGGCTGTATCCTGTGTAGTATCATGAAAAGAGACATTTGTTTAAAAATAGATCGGTAGGAGGAATATTAGAGATCATTTACTTCAGCTCCTCATTTTATAGACAAAAAGCTGAGGCCCTGAGAGGTTTACATGTGATACCCAAAATAATTAGGTAGTTTGCAAGGCTAGTATTTGAAGCCAGATTCTCAGACTCCAGATTCTCCGAGGGACTCAGTTTTCTCATCTATAATATTATGAAATTGAATGAGATGATCTTGCAAGTCCCTTTCAGCTCTAAAATGCTGCAATCCTATGGCCTTGATGAATGAAGGTTGATGGGAGACAACAGTGTTGATATTAATGAGAAAAATTAGCAAAATTTGGCAAAAATTTCTAAGGGTTAAAAAAAATGCCCAGTTTTCATTAGTTTCTCTTTCTTTCACAGAATTTCGAACAGGAAAAACCCAACTTTCTCACACCCTCTGTGGTAAGTAAATGTCTTTCTACCACATCTGGGACAGTCTTGATTTCAAGAAAACAAACCTTGCAAAAGCCCTGTGCTTTGTCAATCTGCATCCTTATTTTGGGTTCAGAAAATGTGGTTGGTCCATATAAATGTCTCATCCTTAGCAAGTTTCTCTGGTCATGGCAATTCCTCCCACTCCAATCTTCCCCGTTTCCCTACCTCCCCAAAGACTAGTAGGAAGAGAAGCGTTCCTGCTCTCATATCCCCTGCGTCACGTTTGGGAGGAAGGATAAGCGTGTTCTTCCTCTCTCCCACCCCGGCCACAGCCACATCCACACCTGTACTCTGTCATCACCATAGGACAGTCTCTTTTCTCTGAGGTTCATGAAAGCTGTCACCCTGTCCATAGCCTTGGTCTGACACCCCTGGTCTCCACATCCCCCTCCTGTCTTCCTCAATGACCTCAGCACCTAGCTCACCACTATCATTATCCTTGGTGAACTCACTGTAATGAAATTAGGGATATTTGAAGTCTTGGAGAATTAAGTTACTGAAGTAACCTACTTCAGTAAGACTTTTTGAGGTTGGGGATGAAGGGATAAGAAGTTGCCTTAGGGATTATTAATCTGACGGGGGCATATAGCATGGACTGAAGAGACCGAACCTGGGGGCTGGTAGGTCAGTTAGGAGGTGGTTGGAATAACCCAGGTGGGAAATCGTCACAGTCTAGACCCGGGGGGGGGGGGGGGGGATTGGATTGGAGCAAATGGGACAAGGGACAGACACAAAACTGAGAGTGCCTTGTGGTTGACTCTGTAGAGAAAATACAGATGTGGGGAATGTCAGTTACAAATCAGAGGCTTCTGGCCTCAGGGACTGGTGTCATTGGTCAAGACAGGAGAGACAGAAGGGGGTGCTAGTTTGGAGCAAAAGATGTGGTTTTGATTTTCAGTACATAGAGTTCCATTTCTGAGTTTGTCTTTTCCCCTTGTCTTAGTGATTCGGACATTAGAAATTTGTTTTAAAAAACTAAAACTCTAGTGGTACCTTTAGAAGCATTCTGAGAGGCCAAGAGACATAGGGGCAGGAAGGGAGTGCAGTGGATGGAGAGCTTCTGGTCTAGAGTCAGGAAGACCTGAGTTCAAGTATGCCTCAGACACTTCCTAGCTGTGTGACCCTGGCTAAGTCACTTTGCCCTGTTTGCCTCCATTTCTTCATCTGTAAAATTAAATGGAGAAGGAAATGGTAAACTACTCCAGTATCTTTGCCAAGAAAACCCCAAATGAGGTCACAGACAGTTGGATGTGACTTATCGACTAAATAACCACAGCAAAGCGACATAGTGAATGGAGAGCTGATCTTATGTTCAGGAAGATCTGGGTTCAAGCCCTGCCTTTTACACATACTGACTTGAGTGACCCTGAGTAAGTCACTTAACTCCTCAGTGCCACTAGACAATTTTCTCAGACTTTAAGTTACCCAAAGGGTGCAGAACCTTTTTAGAACAGGGAGTGGCCTCACCTGGGAGTCCCCTCTGCTGATTAAATTACAGGTTTAGTCACTATCGTTGATGTCCTTCACCAAAGTCTCCCTCTTGGAGGGTGATGTGACCCTGGCTACTGTAAGCCCCCCCCACCTCCCACAGGCTCCAGATGCTTCAAACGTAGTCCCCTCAGCAGCCTCTCTATGTCTGGTCTGAGAGCTGGCCCAGCCAGGGGCAGAGGCCTGTCCCCCCCTTGGCCTCTGGTTTTCTGGTCACAGGCCGTTCCCAAGGTTACTAGGCAGGAGGGAAGGAGGCTTAAGCACCTGCTCCAACAAGACAGCGATGAGTTAAGTAACGTGATCTGTAAGAAATGCGTGTCAGGGCTTAATTTTATGCTCAAAGCATTTCTCACAGACAGACAGTTAGTCATGTTGAAGTGTCGCTGCTCCAGAGAACCAGGTTGGGTAAGCCTCTCCTTCTGGGGTTCGAGGGTCCGAGGGCCCAGAAGACCTGCTCTGTAGAAGCTAGGATTGGGGGCCTTAGTGAACCTCGGGAAAGGCTGAACAAAGAGCACACACTTCCTGTTGAACTCCGTGTAACTTGCTCCAATGTTCACCTTTGTTCTCCGTTTTCTCTTGCTCTCCAGTGACAGCTCAGCTTCCAGGAGCTGGAGGTTACCCAGGAGGGAAGGTGATTTTCATCGATACGGAAAATACTTTGTAGCCTTTTTTGCTGTTGTTGTTAACGGGGCTGCTGGTGTCATTCAGGAGGGTGGGAATGCCCAGGGAAAGGGGGCACCTTGTCGGGAATGGATGGTAATCTTCCCGCCTTCCAGGCAGTAGGTAACAGTGGGTAGAGAGAAGGGGCATAGTCACTGGCCATGCCCTCCAGTCCCTCTGTGCCCCAAAGATGTGCTTTTTTTCAATCTGGGACATATGTGATTCAGAGACAGAAGGCACAGTGCAGGAGGACTCAAGGCAAGTGTTGCTACCCCTGCTCCTGGCTCTGGGCTTCAGTGACACAGATGGTGACTGCCTCAGAGGCCTTAGCCCTCTTGGAGGTTTCTCACTCACCTTTTAGAACATCAAGTGTGACAAAGACCCCCCTCTCACACACTCATTCACCTGCCCCTGCCCTCCTGGATCCTTTCACGTCTGCTTCATCCCTCCATTGGGATGCATTCCACACATAACCACAGTGATCATGGCAAAGCCGATCTGCAGCATCTGGGCAGGTGGACACTGCCTGCCAAGCTGGGCCTGCGTTCTTTGGCTACATCCATGGGAGGTGACCTGCTGCAAACCCAGGAGTTTCCCTCATCTCCACCTTCTGTCACACAGATACCTAGGTCCTAGCCTCATCCCACCTCCTCCTTCCAAAGACCCAAAGGCTCTGAGCCTCTGTGTTGAACATCAGAGCCACAAATTCTCCTGTGTTGTCAGTGAAAAGTCAGGCCTGTCTCATGTGCGGCAACTCCTAATTGCCATCCTGACCTCAGGGGCTTCTGTGGGCATCTGAGATTCAGAGCTGGAAAGGCCCCCAGAGGCCATCTTGTCCAATTCCATTATTTTACAAAGGAGAAGAAATGAGATCTTGTAGACAAACCACTTTGCAAACCTTGAGGTAGGTGTCTCTTCATGTGAATTAGCAGAATGACAACAACAGAGTAGTTTACACATTTCTGATTGCAGGACCTGGTTTCTCTTCTGCTCAGATGTAGAACATCTGTCCCAACAGGTGGCCTGCTAAGGTTGTTTTCAAGAATAATCCACAATTGAATACAGTGAGCATGACAGGTCCCCGAATGCTTGTCTCCTCTCTGACCTCATCAGAGGGTCATTTCTATGATGTCATCTGTAGATCAGAAAAGCTTGGTGTAGTCCAAAGCACATGGCAGGGGGAGGCAGAGGCCTGGCCTGGAAGCCTGGCTCTGTCTCAGGCCCTTGTGGCACGACTTTGGGCCTTTGGTCTCCTCATCTGTAAAATGAAGGGTTGGACTAGCTGACTCCCAGCTCAAGAGCTCTGCTTTTAAAAGTGGAGCAGTGTCAAGAACAATGGACTCAGAGGCAGGGCACCCTAGTTTGAGTCCCAGCCTGTCCCTTGCTACCACTTATGCCCCTCCCTGGGCTTTAGTTTCCTTATCTGAAAAATGAGAGAGTTGGATTCAGTAGCCTCTGAGATGCTTGGTAGCTGTAGTTACCTCACCCTGCATCCTGTGTGGAAAATGGCCAAGTGGAAAGTATAGGCCCCACAGAAATGCCAGGAGGAAAAACCGTTCCTGCCCAGGACAGAGAGGAGAACTGGACTCATGTCCCACCTCTGACCCTTAGCTGTGTGTCCTTGAGCAAGCACTCAGACAGATGGTCGACCCCCTTCTTCTGCACCGATGACTCTCTCTGGATGTCACCGAAGGTCTTTCTGACCTGCTTAGTTTTTTTCTGCCTCACTTTGTCTTAAATTTCTGACTCCTTAATTCTGACGTGGGCCAGCCGTCCAGACCGCCTTCGAGACATTGCTGACCGCTTTAATGTAGACCACGATGCCGTCCTGGACAACGTACTCTATGCTCGTGCTTATACCAGTAAGATCCTTGTCTCCCCACGACATGAGCTGTGTGACTGTGGGCAGAGCACTTGCCCTCTCTGGGCCTCCACATGCTCGGCTGTAGGACAATAATAACTGCATTCTCTCCCCACCAGCTAATGGAAAGGGGCTGAAGAGCAGCCGGTTCTGCTTGTCCCCTGGGGACAGAAGCTGGAGGGGGAGGTGGTATGGAGATGGTTCTAAGGCAGAACTTGCTAACAGATCTGTCCCAAAGCAGAGTGGCCTCCTGGAGTGAATTATGTTCCCCCTCACTGGGGTCCTAAAGCAAAGGCAGAGTGTCTGCTTGTGATGAGCCTCCTGGATTACAGAGCCTTCCCAGTCAGTCTAGCAGAGCCTAGATGTAAGATGAAATGTGGAGGCAGCCAACTGTGCACCTTCCATGGCCAAAGCAGCACAAAGACCTTTGGGACACCTTGGGCTAAAATCCTGCCATCAAAATCTGTTAGAAACCCAGCTTCCCAGGCCCAGGCTCAGCACCCCTGCCTGGTGGGAATTCATGCTCTGGAATGGGGGAGACCAGGGGCTGCTGAGGTCCCTCCCAGGCCTGCAGTTCTGAGACTTCAAAAATAATACCCAGTGACGCTGACATCCCACTTGGAGGCTGGCTGTCTTTCCCGAGGAATGGGAGCTGTTATTATTCCAAATTTGGCACCACTGATTGACCATGTGAGTGTTCTCTGTCTGCACGCAAGGTCCTCAACAGCCTCTGGCAAGGCAGCTCCAGGCTTTGCCCCTTGGTTTCCTCCTTGGTCCAATGGGGATGAGATAAGGACCCTGGCACTCAAAATGCTTTGCAAATGGTCCAGCAGGATGGAAATGGGCATGATCTTCCTTTTTGTGCTTAGCTTTTAGGTGTTTTAAAATGTTTGTTGATTGACTTGGTGCTTGTGAGCTGCCTCTAGTGGAACTGGCTTAGCCATTAGGCATGCTTGTCATTTCCCCCTGTTCTTCTGACTAGTCTGAACAGCTTTGGGTCTTAAAAGACTCCCCAATGGTTTCTACCCCTTGAAGTAGTAAATCAAGTTATTGACCTTCTTTCTGAAAAAAATGCATCATCCATGCCTAGCACAGAGGCCAAGGGGAAGTTGTTCTGAGAAGGGGAGGGTTCTTGTGGCACAGGTCAGCCTCATCAGGGAGGGGATGGGGGGCTTCTCTTCAGTCCTCAGACTTTCCCTCCCTGTCTTTCCCGCCAGGTGAGCATCAGATGGAGCTGCTGGATTACGTGGCTGCCAAGTTTCACGAGGAAGCCGGCATCTTCAAGCTTCTGGTATGGCTGCTCCACTGCCCTCCCCAGGCTGGCTGCCAGCCCTCGGCCTGGCATTCACTTCTCTCTTTCTGCTCACCCCCCGCAGATCATCGATTCCATCATGGCGCTCTTCCGCGTAGATTTCAGTGGCCGGGGTGAGTTAGCCGAGCGGCAGCAGAAACTGGCCCAGATGTTGTCCCGACTTCAGAAAATATCAGAAGGTAGGTGATCCTTTGGGCCGAATGGATCAAGTCACTCCCCATGTCCGGGCCTGGTTCTTCTGCACAGTTAGAGGATGGTGCCAGATGATGATTGCTGACAGCAGCTTACCACGAGCTTTGCTTGTGTCAGTCAACTTTATTCCATTGGTTTCCTCTATGTAGGTCTAAGTGGTCTGCATTTCCTCACACTGATTCCGCATCTTGGAATAACAATGATAGCTTAACATGTAGGGCAGCTGGGTGGTGCAGGAGATAGAGCACTGGGCCTGGAGTCAGGAAGACCTGAGTTCATATTCAACCTCAGATACTTACTGTGTCACTCTGGGCATGTCACTTACCTCTGTCTGCCTCAGTTGCCTCATCTGTAAAATTAGCTGGAGAAGGAAAACCCCTCCAGTATCTTTGTCAAGAAAATCCCTAATAGGGTCATGGAGAGTCAGACACCACTGAAAAAAATGACTCAAGAACAAAAATGTATACAGGCTTTGAGGCTTGCAAACTGCTCATTGGAGGCAGCTCCACAACCCTGTGAGGTACTTATATTTTATAAATGGAATTTATATATTCAGAGGAATTAAGCAAGGTCACAGCAGTTCTCAACCTGTGGGTCGCGACCCATTTGGGGGTCGAACGACCCTTTCACAGGGGTCGCCTAAGGCCATTGGAAAACACATATTTCTGACGGTCTTAGGAACTGAGACACTGCTCCTCTATCCGTCTCCAGGCAGGTCCGCCCACATGCAGATGCACCCACATACGGGTATTAAAGGTTCGAGGCATTAGGAAGGTTGAGAACCACTGAGCTAGGAAGTGTCCAAAGTGGGATTTGAATCCAGGTCTCTGCTGATGCCAGGTCGTGCTCTGTGACAGATGATGTCTGTGTGTTCACCAGGGAGATTTCTGCTGGGGTGGGCAAGAGCCTAAACCTGGGGAGATGACCCCACTGTCCCTGACCTCTGGGCTTTCCTAGCCTCGTGGCTTTGGGGCCCCCAGCGGGCTTGGCCTCTCCTTTCTCTGTGGAAGCTCAGCAGCAGACCAGACAGATTTTCTGCATAGGAGTCGAGCACCTTTCCTAAAATAAACAAACACTTTAGATACAAGTGGTGACACATTTATGAATAAATACATTTAGCAGGGGCCCATGTCATCAGAGGGGCAGGGCAGTCACACTGATATTTCTAGCTCAAGAAACACTAACCCTGTCCCTTGGAAAGGGCCTAGCATCTGGCCTCGGGGCCCTTTCCTCAGGCTTTATTTTTGTTTCTTCTTGCAGAGTACAATGTGGCTGTGTTTGTGACCAATCAGATGACAGCCGATCCCAGTGCAACCATGACGTGAGCCTCTCCTCCTCCTCCTCTGGGGTTTACTTGGGAACACAGTGCGTGGGTAGAACAGGAACCATAGGGTTGACCGCCAGCGGCCTCTCCGCCTCCTCGCGGGAGCTGCGATTTCATTGGTGGGCTCACTGCTCAAGGGATGCCCCTCCCTCACTCTCCAGACAGTCTGGCTGATTCTCTGGCAGCCCATGGGCCACTGCTGGGCTTCTTGGCCAGCCCTGGGCTGGCTGCTGCCCCGGGGCCGGGCAGACTGGCCCTGGCCAGGTGTGCCTGGCCTGGCCGATGCTTCTGGGGCAGTGGTTCTGAACGCAGGCTCCAGGAGCTTTTTACAAAAGATGTGATCATCATCTTTTAGTACCCTTGGTTTCCTTGGTAATCTTCTGTTTTAGTGAATATATTTAAGCCATGATTCTGAGAAGGGGTCCAGCCAGGACACAGACAAGGGGAAGAGCCCCTTCCCTAGAGCTTGTCCTCCATGAGCACAGCCTTCTAGAGCTTGGGACCTCCTCCAGGCCCTGGAAGGATCATGCGCATGACGGGACTACTACTGGTCCAGCTTGCAGTTATAAGTGCTGGGGACATGGGAATAGTCCTCAGTGAATAACAGCCCCTGTCTCTATAGCTCTTTAAGGTTTGCAAACAGCTTCACATTTCATCCGATTCCCCACAACCACCCTGTGAAATAGATGCTCTTCATCTCTGTTTTACAGATGTGGAAACTGAGGCTGAGAGATAGATAACTTGCTTAGGGTCACACAGTCAGTCAACAAACATTTATTAAGCACTGATTATATGTCAGGCACTGTGCTAAGCATGACTAGTAAGTGTCTGAGGTAGGATTCAAATCCAGATCTTCCTGATTCCAAATTCTCTAGCCACTACTTAGTGCTGCCTTTGTCTGTATGCAGGCAGGGATAAAAATGGCTAGAATCATCAGTCTGGGTGTCAGCACTGAGAATTGAACATGATGGGTCCTAATGATGCGAAGGTGTGATATAGTGGCTAGGGCAATGGGCTTGGAGTCAGGAAGAACTGAATTCAAGTCCTTCCTCTTGGAAATTGACTATTATGAGACCCTGGGAAAGTCACTGACCTCTCTTTGCCTCCTCCGCTTCTAAGTCGTAGGTGACAGGAGTGGACGGGGTGATCTGTTGGAATTTTCATAAAGGGAGTTGACAAAAATTATCAAACCTTCCTAATTTCACATATGTATCTATATACATATATATGTATGTGTATATACACATAGATAGATAGATCTTAATTAGCAATCCATACAGCTTTGGGTCATATAATGACATTATTTCAAAGCTAAAAGAAATAAACTAGCAAGTACTAGATGAAATGAAGCATTCAAAGGACATTTGATATGGTTTGTGAATTCCATAAACTGTACAAAAATGGATTGATCTTTCAAAGAAGATTTTTTTTAATTTCTGAATTTAACAAATACCAAAAGAAAAAAGAAAACTTACATAGGTAAAGTCAGTCAGAAAAAAAGAGGGTTGTATTTGAAGACACAGATCTCTCGTGTGCACTTGCTTTTTTAGATCATGCTACTTTGAACAGTCTTGCTTGTCTGTGTTCTTTGGGAATTTTAGTTCTCCTGTGGGCATTTAAAAATGCCTCAATGACCTTCTTTTCTTTATTTTCTTCATTTTTGTTGGTCTTCTCACTAGCTGTCTTTCTTCCTTCCCTAAATACAAAGGAAAAAATAATTCTTCTAACAAGCATAGTCAAGCAAAACAAACCCTCCCAGTGGCCGTGTCCAGCAGTGTCTCTGTCGTTCTGTACCTTGGGTCTCCACCTCTCTCTCGGGAGGTGTCAGCGTGTTTCCTCATCAGTCCTCTGGCTTTATGTTTGGTCATTGCATTGACCAGAGCTCCCATGTCTGTTGCGATTGCTTTTCTTTACAATATTATCATCTGTGGATACATTGCTCTCTTCATGCTGCTCACCTGGCATCAGTTCACATGAATCTTCCCAGGTTTCTCTGGAACCATCCCCTTCATCACTCCTTATGTGGGTAAGTCTCTGGCAGCTGTCTTCTACACTGGATGTAAAGAGCACTGGTCTTTACACCTTGTACTGGTCAGTGGATCTCTGTGTGAAGTTCCCTTCCACAATTAAGGCCCTGCGATATTGATTGTAAACATCTTTTTACTGTAGGATGAATGTTTCACAGAATTTCAGGGTTGGAAAGGAACCCAGTGGCCCTCCAGGCCAACTGGTGCCTGGTGTAGGAATCCTACATCTACTCAGTGGATATCCACCTTTTGCTCAGAAGCCTCCCATGAGGCAGCTCAGGACCCACTGCCTCCAGAGGCAGCCCTTTCTGTTATGGGGGAGGGTGTGTTGTTAACAAGTTTTTCTTGACATCAAGCTTAAATTTTCCTGTTTGCAAACTTCTCCCCTGACTCTTATTTTATATTCTTGGAACAAATAGGACAAATCTTATGCCATCTTAACAGAACAGCCTTTCCAGTACTTGCAGACAGGTCTCATGTACCCTGTTCCTTCAGCTGATCCTCCTGTGACACAGACTTCAGTCTCTTGATCATTATGGTGACTTTCTTCTGGACACATGTGCCCTGCGTTGGACACAGGACTCAAGTGTGGTCTGATGAGCATAGGAGGATCACCACCTCCTTCCACCACCTGGTAGCCATGGTCCAAGATCCCCATGAGTTTCCTTGGTGGCCACATCATGTTGCTGACTTCTAATGAACTTGGAGCCCACTCAAACCCCCAGACCCTTTTCAGGGATGTATCTATCCAACCACTATCTCCCTCAACCCTCCTGTGAGATTAAGAATAATCCCCCCCCAAAAAAAAACCCCAAAACACTGAAGAAGTGAAAAGCAGGGAAAGAATTGGGTCATCTGGGGGATGCCAAAGACAGTGCTACCTTACCAGAGAACTCAAGCACCTGCCTGGAAGGACCAGGAAGCCATGAGGTCAGTGCTTCCTGGTCTTTGGTCTCTGAAGAGTTAAGTCAGTCTCCTTTTATTTTATAGAGCTTCTTCATACACAAGGCACAAGGCACTTCACACAGAGATTAATTTAAAAACCTTCCATTTCTATTTAGCTTAAGGCTAGCTTTAAAAAGAGAAAATGACTCATTGGTTCAGGAGGAAGAAGTGAGCTGTGTTCCAATAAAGAAAGCTAAGTGAAAAGCACCGTGAGGCTCTTTATTCAGGACTGGGGAGAAGCTGTGAACAGGCCCAGCCTGTCAGGATCCCGGGAGACAGGGGGTGAGATCCTCAGGAGGCGGGCTAGTTAGGGGCTCCAGATTTCCAAATTCACGTGCCTGTGTACAGGGAAGTGCATGTATGTATAGACATGTATACATGTGTGTCTACATATTCATGGCAAACTTAGAAAGCAAGAAAACCACTTCAAACTGATATGTAAAATAATAATTAATCAAAGGGAAATAGTGAAATGAAAGGGAAAGGGAAGGACTGAAGATGGCCTAGGAAAGAGGAAGGAATTTTCAAAGGAGTGAGCTAAGAACAGGGCTAGAGAAGGTAAAAAGGCTCACACTTTTAGTTTGTCAGCTGTCTTATGAAATAAGGTCTCTTTCCTCCCACTGACTTTTGGGAAAACCAAGTTCACTATCATTAGTATATTTGAAATATATTAAATCACAATGATATAAATTCAACACATCTTTGACCAAAGCATACAACCTGCCTCAGAGAAAACTCTGCACTTTAGATGTTAAAAGGATTTCAAATGCAGCTCATAAAAATACCCTCAAGGCAGCAGGCAGTCTCTTTGTTCCTCTGGCTGAGGAGCTCCAAGCTGCAGCTTGTCTCAGGCCTGTCAAAGAAATCTCGCTGTAATTGGTATGAGGCCCCAATTACGCTGACAATAATTGAGGCTTATATCCCATGTATTATACTTGATGGCATGTCGTATTAAAAGGAACAAAATTACAGAGTTGAATTGCTCCTGTGTGATCCAGCCAAGCAATGGTTTCCAGGCAAGGCTTCCAAACAAAGGCTTTGAAATGCAGCGACACAAACAATGAAGGCCCAGAGACAAAAGGTTGAAGGGCCACCAGTGCTTGAATCCCCCAAGACCCTTCAGAATGAATGGTGGACCCTGCAAAGAAGCAGGAACAGTGTTCCCACTGACTTTGTCTGTGTGTTTCTCTTATGAGCCCAAGTAGGAACATTATAATGTATGGAGTCGACTATGCAAGCTTATACAGATGCAATTTCACCAAATTAAGGAATGGTGTCATTGTGGCATAACGTCATATTTTAGCAGACACGTTCTCTAACCTGTATGTCAAAGATCAGGCTACTGTGGATTTCGCACAGGAAGGTCCATCTATTTTCCAGGGTAAACTTTTATCCCTCCATGATGTAAGAGAAGAGCTAGGCTGTTACAGCCACTGTGGAAATAAACACACACACATACACATATGCACACACACACGCACACACATACATACACTCACATACATACACATATGCACACACACACGCACATGCACATATACACACTCACGTACACAAACACACATACATACGCACACACATGTACACATGCACACTCTCACGTGCACACACACATACACACATGCATACATATATGCACGCACATACACACACACACACACACACACACACACTACAGACTCACCAAACTGGAATAGTCTTTGGCCTTCCTTCTTCCTTCCTTGCCATCATCCCCAAAGAGAGAAGACAGAAGGAGCCATAGGGGTAGGCAGCTTTCTAGAGCATCTTTCAAGCACTCAGATCAAGAAAAAAAAATAAATCTCAAGAGTCAAATAGAATACCTTTTAACCTCGTTCTATCCAACCAGAAGGCCCTGGTAACAACCCAGGAAGTTTAAATTGTTATGATTTCAGAAAAAAAGACATCATGCCCCATACTAAAACATCAGTCCCCCTCCACCCCTCTCCCCAAATTAAATTGATTATATCTTAAAGGACAGAAAGTGAAGACTGGAAAGCCAGCCAGGCAGTGGCTAGAATGCTGGCAAGTCATTGAACCTCCCCAAGTCTCAATTTCCTCAATTTTAAAATGAAAAAATTGATCTTTACCTCCAGGGTCACTTATAGCTCTAAATCCAGAACACAGTCAGTCAATTCTGAATCAACTACCAGTATATAATCAGATGTGTTAACAATAAAAATTGTCACCAAATTAGAAAGATGAAGATGGGAAGATGATATAGACTAGAATTATAATAGAGTTGCCTGGAACCATTTCTGTTTATCTGGAAAATGGAACAAAGAAAAGGCTTTGATGAGACTATCACCATTTCCTCTGGAAGCTGAACCAATTGTAATCAGTGTTACAAAGAAGCCAAAAGAGCCCAGAAATCACCTTAGCCTGCCAATACTTGATCTCTTTGCCCATCAGAGAGGCCTGGCAGTCAAGGGAAATGCTAACATTAAAATGTCAATTCATTTGTGAAATCTTATAGAGGAGATGGGACCAGTAGAGACACATAAAACAGCAAGAAATGTGGTGGGAAATACTAGTTTATGGAAATTGTTGGTCTGGGCACAGTTAAGCCACATCATTCCAAGAACCCTAAAAGATGCAAAAGAGAAGAAAGGCCAAAGCTAGATGCAGGTGAGGTAGGTTGTTCAGCTTTTCTCTAGCATACTATTTACTTCTTCAGTGACTGTGGAGCCATTGTGTTTGGACTCTTCACATTTCAGCACCCAGCGTGCTAAATGAGGAAGTGTAAAAAGCCCTAAACAAGAAAAAACAGGAACTGCAGCTTGTTCAGACCTCATATGTAAAAATCTGTGCTGGAGGTAAAATCAGTTTTGCAAACATGGAGGGATAAACTCATAAGATAATTTGAAAGAGGGGAAGATGCCAAACAACTGGAAAAAATCATGGATTGTATTATTATTGAAGAAGGTGATTGATGAGACATCAGTTACTACCAGCTGGTACATCTGTTTTGTCTCTGTGAAGAGCTTTTTGAAAATGATGCATATCCACATCGAGGGCATGAGAAGGGAAGAGGCAGATTTTCAAACAGGATCTTCCACAGCAGACTGCATCTTCATGCGTCTGTATTTGACAGAAAGGTGCGGAGACTATGATCTTCCCCTCTACTTATCGTCTCCTCATTATTATTATTTTTTAAAGCATTTGACTGATAGATGGAATGAAGCTTTAGTGGTTCTTCTTCAGCATCTCCCATTTAGACCTCACCCTTCTGGACCTTTCCAACCACCCGCTGCTCCTGGATATTCTCTGCTCTCTGGGTTTTCTCTGACCTTAGTTCTCCTGCCTATTCCCCCCAGTCTCATTTGCTGGACCATCATTCATGTCTTGCCCTTTCTCTGTGAATGTATTCTAAGGTTCTGTCCTGGCTCTTCTCTGAGTCTCTACATTCTCTTTTGGTGAGCTTCTCAATGATCACTTCTGTGCAGATGCCTCTCAGATTTCTACATCTAGTTCCAATCTCTCACCCGAGTTCTAATCTGGCATCACCAATCTCCTATTGGGCATTTCCAGCTAGGCATCCTGTAGTCATCTCAATGCAATGTTTGACACATCATTTCTAAACCAGATATTTCTAAACCTGAACCATTATGTTCTCCCCCAGCCCCCACCAAGTCTGTTCTTCCTCTTTGTTTGAGGTTCCCATGAACCTTCTGCTCATTCGAATTCATATGCTCACAGCCATCCTTGACTCCCCACCCCACCTTGTGCCTCCATGACATCTTCCATCTTGGTCCCCTCTCTGCTCACATGGCCTCAGCTCTAGTTGTGTCTCCCTTTTCAGTCCATCTCCACACATCAGTCCAAGTCAAATTCATAAAACAGAGGGCTCACTATTTCACTTGTCTTCTCCATAAGCTCCCTGCTGCCTCTAGAATGAAATGCAAACTTCTTTGGTATTTCGAGCCTTCTGCAGTTTGACTCCGAGCTACCTTTCCAGACTTACAATACATTACTCTCCTTCAAGCTCTCTACATTCCAGTGAAATTGCCTTTATTTGCTGTTCCTCATACACAAAATTCCATCTCCCTTCCTCTTGCCTTCTTTTTTCAGTTTTTTTAAAGCTCATGCAAAGGGCTTTTGCTGCAAAGATATAGCAAGACACAAATACAAACATCTCCTCTCTCTCCCCAACGCATAGGGCCTCCCTCTCTCCTACCTCCACCTCATTCCCCAGGGAAAGAGCTCAGTTTCTACATAGTCACCTCCCCCAAGCTCATTTCCTAAGCGACAAGGTGACTGGATAAGTCAGTGTCTCAACTACTCCTGAGCTGGGTTCCAAAGGTCATTCCTCTGGACTTCTAGGCTAGACTGACTGATTGGTGGAAAAACCCGGCTAGTAAGTCAGGCAAGCAGGCAACGAGTACTTTGTGTTCTGAAACCTGGGAAAAGAGGATCTAGCTGCCTCCCATCTCCACCAAGGGAGGAGTTCTAGAATACCTACCCTAGTGCTTTGCATTGTCAAAGGGTTCAACATTGGAAACGGACATTATTTAATCAGTGGAAATGGCATCAGAGAACAAACATGACCATCTACTTTGCTGCTGCCCCCTAAGGACCATGGGACTTTCCATCTAACTTGTAGCTAAAAACTTCCCTGTGTGTCACCTTCCCCACTGGACTGAGAGCTCCAGGACAGCGGGGTACCTTCACTTTTTTTATTTACATCTCCAGTCCCCGTTAGCCCAGAACTTTGAGCTTACTAAGTGCTTAACAACTGCCTCTTCATTCTCATAAAATTAGCCCATAGATTAGTTTATTAGCCGTGTGAAGGGACTGATGGGAAGGCCAGTGTTTTCCTGTGCTTATGGCTAACCTTTCTTCCACAATCTGAAATGCTCACACAAATCCCTAGGTACCTGGGAAGGATTTTTAAAATTAAATTAATTTTTTTTGTTTGTGTGTTACATTTTAAGTTCCAAACTGTCTCTCTCCCTCCCTCCCTAGCCTGCACTAGAGAAGGCCACCATTTGATGCAGATTTATAAAATATATGTAAAACCATACTCTGCATACTCCTGCTTATCATATCTTTCTCTGGAGGTAGATAGCATCTTCCTTGATGGGTCCTTTATAGTTAAAGAATTGAATTTTTAAAAAGCATTTATTTAGCTCTTATTATGTGTCAAACAGTACACTGAGCAGAGCCTGCCCTCAAGAAGCTTTCGTTGTAAAAGGTGAAGATGACATAGATAGGGGAGCAGGAATTGGAAAGGGGCTTGGGTCTGGTAGAGGATCCTGGTAGGCCATAACCAGGGCATGAAGTCATAGTGTCAATCAGAGACTGTCATTGAGAGCAACCCAGGCCTGAGCTGGACCAGGGGTGTACACTCACTGCCCCTTGAGGCCAGCTGTTCTATTTCTGATCAGCTCTAGTCCTGAGGATGCTCTTCCTTTTATAGAGCTGAAATGGGCCTTTCTGCTACTCCATCTGTTGCTCCTGAGTCTGCCCCATGGGACCAAACAAATGAAGCATAATCTCTCTTCCATATAATGACCCTTCAACTGGTTGAAGAAACTTTTTCCCACAAAGTTTTCTGTTCTAAAAGTGAAACATCCCTAGCTCCTTTAACCATCCCCATGGCTTTAGGTTCCTCCCTGTCCTGGTGAGCCCTGGATGTCATGTTCTCTGTGCCAGAGTCTGGCCAGTGCAGAAGCCCCCCTAGCCTGCCTGGGCTGGGGGCTGTGCTTCTCCTGGAGCTAGGAGCCTGGCAGGATATCAGCCTTCTGGGGTTGCCAAGTTACATTGTTAAAGCATACTGAGTTAGCATTCCACTCAGATTCCTAAATCATCTTCATATGAACTGCCACAGTTCACTCTGCCCCTTGCTCTCCATGTACAATTGCTGTTTCTACTTGGATGTTTTCATTGTCATTCTTGATCTTTTTATTATTATTTATTTTATTTTATTTATTTATCTCTTCCTTGTGGTCTGCTGAGATATTTTGGGATCCTGATTCTGTTCTCATCCAAAATTTGATGACCAGGCCTTTGGAGTCATTCATCAAAATGTTGAATGAGGAAGTGTAGTGTGATGGAGGGAGCGCTGGCTGTGACTGCAGGCCTTGTTTTGTTTTTATCTCCGTATTCCTGGTGCCTGGCCCAGAATAAGCATTAACAAATACTTGCTGAATGAATTAATGAATGGAGAGGTGTAGGCCAGGTGGCTGCATGTGGCCCCAACCAGTGCAGCCCAAACCAAACTAAAATGTAATTGGGAAATAAGAAACAAAAATCAATAAAGATACAACGAAGTAGAGATAGTATGACATTTTGAGTCACCTCTTTGGGCCTCAGTTTCCTAATCTGTAAAATGAGAGGGTCGGATGGCTTCTAAGGTCCCTTTCAGGTCTAATCCTATGAATGAATCAGTTATTCAACGAGTATTTATTTTGTTGTTCAGTCGTTTTCAACTGTGTCTGACTCTCCCTGACCCCATTTGGGGTTTTCTTGGCAGAGATACTGAAGTGGTCTGCCATTTCCTTCTCCAGCTCATTTTACAGAGGAGGAAACTGAGGCAAACAGAGTGAAGCAACTTACCCAGGGTCACACAGCTAACAAGTGTCTGAGGCCAGGTTTGAACTCAGAAAGAAGAGTCTTCTTGACTCAAAGTCTGGCGCTCTATCTGCTGTACCACCTAGCTGCCCCAGCATTTATTCAGCACCTACGATAGGCCAGCCATGCCAGGCACTAGGGATGAAGTACCAAGGATAAATAATCTCTGTTCTCAAGGAGTTTACAATTCTCTTATGTGTGATCCTATGAACAGAGGCAAGGACAGAGCGTTGTGGCACCCCATAAAGGTTAGGTCCTCTGAATCTAACAGATATGGGCAGTTTTAATTTATGATTTTTAAAAAAGAGGGTGTCCATATTTTTTTAATAATGGTTTTCAAGGAGTCCAGTGATCCACAAATTATTTCACCTTGACTTGTTTTCCAGGTCAGTCGTTTTTGATGTAAGATTCCTTATATCCTCTTCTATTTTTTAAATCTTTGTTCTAATATTTCTCATGGAATCATTGATTTCTGTTTTGTCTATTCTAGTTTTCAGAAAGTCTACTGCTTGGGTAAGATTTACTACTTTCTCTTCTAAGCTATTTATTCTCCTTCCAATTCTTTCCTCTAGAACAGAAGTGGCACACTTGCCTCCTCTGGCCATGACAATGATATTCCAAAGTGAAGCTGAACCAGACAAAATGCAATTAGGAAATGTTTAACAAAATAAATATGTATACAACACAGATAATGTCCATTTGTGGTTTTCTAAGTCAGTACACAACTGGCAGGTATCTGCTTCTGTTTGATATGGACACTAGCCTACAGCTTTGACTTCGTTTTTTTTTTTTTTTGCTTTTTGGAGGGTGGATGGCAGGGCAATTGGGGTTAAGTGACTTGCCCAAGATCACAGGGCTAGTAAGTATTAAGTGTCTGAGGTCAAATTTGAACTCAGGTCCTCCTGACTCAGGGCTGGTGCTCTATTCACTGTGCCACCTAGCTGCCCCTGACTTTATTTTTTATCTCTTGCTTTATTTCTTCTAGATATTCATATAGTCCTTATAGAAAGTCCATTTTTTTTCCTTTGAGTCTCTGTTTACCATTGCTATAGAGTTACTCTCTCCTTCTTTTGGGAGATCTCTAGACGTATAATAACTTGTGATATTGGTCAGGGTTTTCTTAGGTCTACTCATCTCTCCAGTTTCAGTTCCTGGGTCAGGCTATGCTCCACTCTGCACTTTAGGGTGGAGTGGTCAGATTTCTTTGTCCATAGCCTGGGATCCCTTGGGTTCCTACACTGAAGTCTACCTCCAAGGTAGACTTCTAGGGTCCATCCCAGCCTGAGTGTTGCCCCTCCTTGGGCTTCCAAAGTCCTCACCTTGGAGCCTTTATGGGGTGGCTACCTGATGACAACCCCATTTCCTATTACCCATGAGTTTGTAGTTTACTTTCTGTGTTGTTCTGGGTTGAAGAAGACACTTAATGGAATCCCTCCTTGGATTTCTTGAGTGTTCAACCATCTGGGGTGAACTTTAGGTTTTTGCTGGAGCAAGTATTGGGAAGTGGATGGCCAGCCTCCACTCAGGCAGCCATCATGGCCAAAAGAACAGCATAAACACCCACATAAGTCTGGGGATTTAAAAATAGCTCCTCCCCAAGAGAGGTCAAGGATGCTCTGCTCTACCATCTCTGATGTAGAAAACCCACAGGATGAGACTGAATTCCAGTGTTTTGGTTTGGTTTAGTTTTCAGGCAGACCCTAAAAAGCCCATTGGGGGCCATATCCTAGCCCACGCTTCAACAACAAGGATCTGCTTGCGAAAGGGAAGAGGAGAGCTTCGCATCGCCAAAATTTATGACAGGTGACTGATTTTTTGTTGATTTTAAGCAACTGCACAAATAGGGAGTAACAGAGAGCATTGCCTTACCTAAAAGGTGGCATCATTTAGGCTGTAGGTGGAAGCAAAGTCTCCCTTTGAAAAGGATTTCCTTTTCAGAAGTTATTTTGACAGGACAACTAGATTAACCATTTCCTCTGGGGATCAAGACTGGAAAAAAGAAATCATATGGGGCCTCAAGTCTCAAGCTGCTTCTTGATACAGCCCCTGTGTATTCTTGGCACTGAGCAAATTTTAAATAATGACATGGTGCTCTTTCATTGATCTGGCCTCCTACCTCTCTGGAGCACCTGTTTTCATCGAGCCCATGCCTTTTCCTTTAGGAAAGTAGAGTATACCTTTGTTATATTTTATGGTAATTTTCTGCAAATATGCTTAAGTGGATTCAAAGTCTTACTGGGCCTCTCCAGAGTCACTATGGTGGTTTCCTTGGAGAGACCACTGGCATTCGTAATGGGTCCTGAAAAACTGGAGCAGGTCCAGAGGAGGAGCACCAGGACAGAGAAGGAACCAGACACTATGCCATAAGGATGAGTTGAAGGAGGTGGAAATGTTTAGCCTGAGGAAGAGAAGACTTGAAGGGGCCCAAGCTGGAGAGGGGACCAGAGACCATGCCAGTGTAAGGATGAGTTGAAGGAGCTGGAAATACTTAGAGAAGACTTGAGGGGGACATCATCACTGTCTCCAAGGATGTGAAAGGTAGTCCTGGAGAAGATGGGAAAGACTTGTTCTGCTCAGGACCTTGGGACTAGATCTAGGCAGAAGGGGTGGAAGTCACTGAGTGACTTTGCAGAGTGGCAGATTTCTGTCCAATGTGAGGAGACTTTTCCTAAAAATCAGAGTGATCCAAAAGTGGAGTGGGCCACATCAGGAAGAAGAGGCTCATCCTCACTGCCAGTCTGCAAGTGGTGGCCGTCCAACTCCTAGAGGGGATAGTGTAGAGGGGTCTCCTTTTTAGGTTTGCCCTGGACTGGCTGACTTTGGAGTCTTCTTTCAGCCCTGAGACTTTCCTTTTGCAGTATACAGGGCTTGAGAAAATGTCATGCCTGCATGTTCATCTGGGCCCTCTAAACTTGCAAGACTGAGCAATCCCTACAAGGCTTAGGGTCAGCTTTGCTAATTCAGCAAAAGATCATGTGTCCCTGCAGAGCCAAACTTCACTTTAAAGTCTCTCCTCATGTAGGTCACAATCATATAAGATGCCCTGAGAGATAAAACAGCAGTTAATTGTTCAGCTACCTTGTGATTTTTATTGACAAGAGTTACAGAACAGGGACACAGGTCCTCAGCAGTGCTGGCCTCCGCCCTGAAGGAGATCGAGCACAGTCAGGGATTCCCTCCAGACAAGAGGGTTTCAGATATTTCTGTGTGTACACGACCTTGTGCTGAGGCTGGCCTGGGGGCTCTGCTGCATGGGAGAGGGGTCTGGCCCAGCTACCTACAGAAGGAATACTGAGTGGGTGACAAATAAGCACATCTAAATAGCCCTGGAAGGCTTGCAAAGTGCTTTACATAAATTATGTCACGATCCTCACAGCAATCCAGCAAGATGCTTTTACTGTCCTCAGTTTATAGAAGATCAACTGCGGGCGATGAGAGGTTAAGTGAGTTGGGTCCCACGTGCCTCTTGTCCGGAGGATGATACACAGGTGGATGGAAAGTGACAGACTCTGTCCATCAGTCTAGGTCTCTGTGTCTATCTGTCTGTCTGTCTTTCTGGACAGATGCTGCAAACAGACCGTGTATCAGCTCTGCCCAGGGTGGGCAGGCGTGGGGGCACTTTGTTCTTCATTGTTGGAAGTCCTGTCCAAAGTGATGAGGTCCTAAAGCCACTGGAGTCTGGTGGGATTCCGACAGATTCCCCTGAGACTTCAGAGGAGCTAGACCAAGGACAAAGCCTTTCTGATTATGCACATTCTTGTCTCAGAGAAAAGACTCACCCAGAGGGATGTCTGAGGTCGTCTCAGATGTCTGCCCTTCTCTGGGCAGCTTCCCAGCATGCAATCCCTCACCCTGTCTGTGCTTCAGGCCCCCCAGGGAAAGATTCCGTTGCTTCCCAAGACAATGTGTTCCCCTTTGGGATGACGTTAATGACTAGAAAGCTCTTTATTATGTTGATCTATAGTCTGCCTCCTGATGACTTGTACCCATCACTCCTAGCTCTGCCCCTGCTGCCAAGCGGGATAACTAGGGTCCCTCTCAAACTTGTGTCCTCCAGGCTTGGTGTCACTGGTGGAGGTGATATCCCTGTATGCTCAGCAGGATAGGATGACACCAAGCCTATTATCAGTCAGGGCTCCTCACGTGCTTTCATCCTTATGTTTCCGTAGCCCCGAGATGCCTGAAAATGAAGCCACCTTCGCAATCACAGCAGGAGGAATTGGGGACGCCAAGGAGTAGGTGGAGAGTTGGTACAGATCGAGATGGCAGAAGAGGCTCTATCAGGCCTGAAGAGAGGGAAGAAAACCACCGATGTGGAGCGTGAAAACAGGCTTTGTTTTTTCACATGATTCAGAGTGTTGACTAATGGAAGCGGGTAAAAGAGATAAAAATGTTTCCTCGCCTTCAAAGTCCCTGGCTCCTCTCATTCCATCTTTTCAGAGTGTGCCTCCAGATTTGCAGAATTCTCAGAACAGACACTGCAGATGAATCCAAAGACTTCTGCCTTCCCCTACCCCCACCCCCACCCCCACTGCACCGCTCCTTCTCTCAGCCTTTGCTTGGAGCTCCAGAGATAGGGAAGCTTTGTGTATTCCAAGGTAGAGGGGTTCACTGGGCCTCAGAGAAAACTCTATGTATTGGGAATATCAGAATGTCTGCACAGTCCTATTATTATTAGCAACAAGAAACCAAGGCACTGTTTAGGGGGTGACTTCTAGCAGTTTCAAATGGCTTTTGAAGAAATCCAAGAAACCCATCCCATAGCAGATTGGAAGCATGGTAGAGGCATGAGGGGGAGGAGGTTTGAGGGCCAGGAGGGCCTAGGGAAGAGCTGGGTTCTAGAGAGGCGCCCTCCAAGTCCAGTGGGATCCTGCTGGGTAAAGAGGAGAGGAAGGCCAGGGCAGGAGTTTGGGCAAAGGCACAGTGGTTGGGGGTGGGGATGGGAGTGAGGAGGAGGTAGCATCGGAGCTTCCCCACTTATCCCCAGTGACTTCAGCCCAGTCACCCTCTGTGCCTCAGTGTGTAAAGTCAAGCAGGGCACCTGGCATTGGTTCACTGATTGAGGAGGTTGGATAGCCATCCTGAGCCAGACGATGGAGGCCTCGAAACTTCTAAGAATTCAGACTTTCAATGTTAGAATTCTGCAGTCGTTATGGACCTCAGAGACCAGTTAGTCCCACCTTCTAACCCTTCAGTGAGGGAGACAGGGCACACCAAGGGAGGGTCACTGGGCCAAGACAGAAGCAGTGAGGTGGCTGGAGGCGGGGGGTGAAGGTAGAGATGCTTCCAGAAGCAGCCAGGTCTGGAAGAAAGTGGATTGTGTGAGAGTAAAGACTTCTGGGGAAGCCTGGTTTCTGACCTGAAGCTTGCCTGCTGTCCTAAGGGATCAGGATCCATTCTGGAGACCTGGGACAAAAGTACTGACTCTTTGGGAAAAAGGGTCAGAAATCATTTAGTATCTGGAGGAACCTGGGTAAGTCACTTCTGTGGGCCCCAGTTTCCCCATCTGCAAAATAAAAAAGCTGGGCTGGACAGTCTCTGAGGTCCTTTCCAGTTCAATACCTAGGATCTTTTTTTCTGGGCTTCACCCACACAGGCTTAGACTATGTTCCTTCCCTCTTTGTTCCTCAGTGTCTTCATTTGTGAAGTGGAGATGATAATACTTGCCCTGCCCACCTCCCAGGTTTTTAGCTTTGCAAACTTTCAAGTGTCATAGAAACAGGAGTTTCCTGTTATTATTAACTTGAACACAGTCAGAGAGAAGCCTAGGGCAGGCAGAATAGGAACAGAGTCTCCTGGCGAATCCACCAAACCAGGAGGGTTTCCTGGAATGGCTCAGGTCTTCCAGAGGGGCAAAGTCTGCCTGAGATGCCTTAGAGAAGGAAGGAAAATTCATCTGTTATCAAGAGCAGAATCAGGGACACAAGATCCCCACCCACCAACCCAAATATCAGAGAAGCACATCCTTCAATATTATTCGTTTCCTTTATGTATTTTAATGCATTTAAAAACATGGTTCTGAGAAGCGATCCTTAGGCTTCTCAGACCGGCCGAGAGATCCAGGACACAAACAAGGTAAAGGACTCTGGTTTTAGCGGAAGGGACTTGGACTCTTGCTGCTGACTGCCTGGGACAAAGTCAAGGTCCACACAGGAAGAACACAGGGGATCAGATCAGTGGCCATATCAAGATCAGGAACACCGGAAGGCAGAGGGAGGGAGTGTTATGGTTTGGTCTCAAAGACTGTAATAGGTCTTGAGGATTGATGAGATATGCTGAGGGCAAGAGGGAGGGAAAAGGCTGGGATGACTTGGAGCTTCCAGCCTGAGATTTACTGGCAGAAATTGGAGACTCCAAGGGGATAGCTGGGGGGTGGGACTGGGGAGGGTCTAAGACATTTGGTTTTAGTCATATTGAATTGGCAATGACAAGATCAAGATACAGATTTGGGAGCCCTTCATCTAGAGTTGGAGCCATGAGAATAGACAGGCTCTCTGATGAAGAAAGTCTTGAGCTAGAAGACATGTTGAGGCTCTCAAGGAGAGAGCCTTGAGTCATATTAGGAAGTGAGAGGAAGAAACAGAACCTGTAAAAGATTCAGAGAAGGAACAGCCAGAGAGGCAAGGGGGGAGTCGGGAAGCTAAAGTGTCACAAAAGCCAATATTTTCAGGAAGGCTGGGAAGGATTGAATGTAGAGGTCAAAGTGAGGCAGAGAACTGGGGATTGTCCACAGGTCCTCCCCAGGCCTGTCCTCAGGGCCTTTCCAGCTTGGTAGAACCTGCTAGATTTTCTACTCCAGACACAAGAGATGAGGAAGTGACATGAATAAGCCAGTGTTTAAAAAAAAGTAATTTGGCTGTAGGGCCAGCATTTATATGCCACAATGGGCTGCCATATTGGGAATGTGGTATACTTGTCCATACAAACACTTCATGCTCTTTTGAACTTTTAACATTTACAAAGCACTTTCACCTAGGTCATCATATCTTGTTCTCACAACTATGAATTTGGAAGGGCAGGTATCACCTTCCATTTCCTGGTAAACCCCAATGGGTCCAGAAGGTGGTAGTGAGGAGAGTGGAGAATGCAGGTATCCCGGCAGGACTTGTTGAAAGACATGTTTATAGCCAGTCACGGTCCGAAGGATGAAGATACAGCAGTGAGAGAAGGAAGAATGTGGCCTTGCTCCACATCTACTGATCCAGGCCCAAACTGGCCACTTGTGCCGTGTAAATGCCATTTGTCCTGGATTAGGTTTGTGGGATACAACAGGACAAAATGGTTTCTGAGTAAGTCCCATCTCTGAGGGGTGTTGAAGATGTTTCACCAGTTTTCCTGACTTCCCAGACATTCTAGGTCAGTGGTTGTTAGGGAGACAAAAGGTGTTATCTGTTCCCTCTGCCTCCAAGGCTATGCTTTGGGATGTTTGGACTCTATAATTGATTAACAGAGTGAAAGAGGGAGAAAAGAAATGGGGGGGGCCCCCCCGTACAATTTTATTATTTATGAAAGATGAGGAAGAGATAGGCATGGATGGATAAGGCAGGGAAAATGGTGGGTGCAAAAGCATGGAAGTGGGAATGTGAGAGAAATTTTAGGAGAGAGGGGATAGAATAGTGTGCCTCTAGCAGACTATCCATGAGGGGTGTCCAGTTACAACTAGCAGGGTAGGTTGGGGGCCTTGAAAGCCAGGCTAAGATATCTGGACTTTTCCCTGTGTGATTGATAAAGAGCAGGAGGAGGTTCAGAGCCAAGGGAATGAAATGATGGAACTGGCCTTTGAGCTGCTGTTCCCTGGGATCTCTGAGCTGCCTCTCCTGGGTTCCAAAGGTAGCCTGGCTATCCATTGACTGCAAACTTTGAACAGATAGCTACAGTTATTCCGCAACAGGAACACAGCCATCCTTATAAGGCCATTATTTCACATAATGCAGATCCAAAACTGGCCTGTGTTTCTTTTTTTACTGAACCAGTTCCTCAAAGCGAATGATACTATGGCTCACATCTATATTTCACCTACTAAGTGCTAAACACTTTACAAACACTGTCTTATTTGATCCTCACGACGGCCTTGTGAGGTAGGGGCTGTTACTATTCCCATTTTACAGAGGAGGAAACAGATGCAAACAGAGATGTTTAAGTGACTTTTGTGATGAATCGGAAGAGAAGTTTCCTTCAATCAGTGTCCCATCATAGCCTCTCTGGGCAATGTCTCCTTCCTGCCTTCCTGGAGACAATGGTGGGGAATTAGATGTTATGTTTGAAAAGGAAGGCAAACTGGGAGATTCCAAACATGATTGATTTATTAAGTAGGTGAGCAGTAACCAATAAGGAGGATTAATGGCCTCTTCAATCACCATAGACCCTGAATGAGGGCCGACAGCATCTAGGTGTGTCTTCCTTCTGATGGGCTCTCCCCTCACAAAGGAGAGATTATCCCAATTGGTAGACATTTTCATGAGGAGGTGTCTTAAGAGTTATTTTGCCTTTTTCCAATTACTTTCTGTGGGGAAATGGGAGTAATCCTCAAGTGATAGGATTAGTCTGGAGATACCGATTAATCTGGGCAGGGACTTTAATGACATTAACTTGAATTTGAGTTAAGTTGGTGATAGGTGGACAAAGGTGGACAATATCAGGGCAGAGACACAAACTTTGGATTTGAGACTCAAACGACTTTACTCCAGCCCTAGTAAAGAGTAGAGCTAGTTAAGAGACAAAAGCCTGACCTTTTGGTGTGTTTCTCTAGCACGTAGGTGAAGGGTGAAGTTACAAGGGCAAGGAGTAGACTCATATAGTTCGGGAGAGAATTAAATCTATGCCAGCTTGATGAAATCTTAAAAATAGAATTGAAATCCATTGTAAATTTTATATTGAATTTAAAGGACCTGGGAATCAGGACTTTCCCTCTTCATGACTCCCAGCTATATACTGGGTGTTCCAGAAGTCTTCAGGTAGATTTAAGTGATCAAAGCTTTTAGCACAACCTGTACATGCAGTTCTACTACCATGAGTGTCATGAGACAAAACACTAGGATCTCTGAGTTAGAAGGAGCCTCAGACACCAGCTAATCTAGCCTGATGAGAAATTCCCTCTGCAACATACTCCACAATCAGTCAACCTGCCATTAATTAAAGACTTCTATTGGGAGGAACCCACTACCTCCCCAGGCAGCCCATTCCACTTTGGGACAGCTTTAATTGTCAAGAAGAACAAGTCTGCCACAGATAGGCTTAGAAAGAATTTGCCCAGTAGGTCTCCAAGACAAGAAGTGAACCAAACTCTTCCTGATTTGCAGGCTCTCTCACGCTCTCTCTCTCTCTCTCTCTCTCTCTCTCTCTCTCTCTCTCTCTCTCTCTCTCCTCCCTCCATTAGGCCACACTGCTTCTCACATCCAGTAAATTGTTCAGGGCTTTTTCAGATAACTATCTAACCATGCCTTTCCTATCTTGTCCTGGTAAAATAGATTGTTCAAATCCAGATCTAAGACTTTACATTTGTCCCTCCTGAATTTCGTCTTGTTAGCATCACCACAGCATTCTAGCCTACAAAGGTTTTTCTGGATTCCACTCCATTTCATTTGCAAATCTGTAAGGTTGGTATGTGGAGGTGATATGTAACATTCTTTGCAAACCTTCAAGTGCTATGGCACTTTTCTATTTGCTGTTGTTATTATTTTACTATTTATCCAAGGCATTGATTAAAAAGACCCAACATTTTCCACAGACACTTTCTTTTTAATCACCTCCGAGTCCTCTCTGTTGATATTGTATAAGCAGTGAAACCGTAGCTCAATATATTTAGGGTTGTTGTTCAGTGGGAGCTGTCCTTGTCACTGAATCACCAAATCAATGTTTAATTAAGTTCAGCAAACTTAGTAAAGCTGGAAAGGACCCAAGAATAGAGATCATATAATGACCAGAGCAGGAAGAACCTTAAAAGATGAAACACAGAGAATTTTAGAACTGGAAGTTCCTTCAGAAATCCTCTAGGCCAGAGATGTCAGATAAGGTCCTGTGGAACTCCCTGGCTAAGCCAAACCAGATTCAGATGTCACTGGAAGTGTTTTAACAAACTCAATAAAAGTATAGTACAAAAAAAAAAAAAAAAGACCCAACATTAGCATGAAGATCCCAAGTCAACGTCCAGGGCAGGGATGGTTTTTGCCTTGTTTTGTATCCCCATGTCTCAGCCTGGTGCCTGGCACATAGTGGATTCTTAACGTCTGTTGACTTGATTTGCTTTCTGGGGCCATCTTTCCTGTATGGTACAAAAGCCAACCTCCCAGTCTTCCTCTTCGTCACTGCTGTTGCACACTTTGGGGGGGGGGGGGGGGGGGGGGGGGGGGGGGGGGGGGGGGGGGGGGGGGGGGGGGGGGGG
>CM053585.1:380280018-380319037 GCA_028646515.1 Pseudochirops corinnae
GGGGGGGGGGGGAGCCTTACGAAGAGTCGCCTGAGCC
This sequence comes from Pseudochirops corinnae, assembly GCA_028646515.1. NCBI lineage: Eukaryota > Metazoa > Chordata > Mammalia > Diprotodontia > Pseudocheiridae > Pseudochirops > Pseudochirops corinnae. The sequence continues at coordinate 380,280,056 of CM053585.1, forward strand.
CTCTATTATCCCGAATCTCATTGGGTGTAAGGAGAATGGGGGGGAGGGGAGGGCTGGAGATCCGCGGCCGGGCCCGGGGAGGGGGGGTGCTGGGAACAAAGGAATCCCCGCCGGAGCGGGGAGGCGGCTCCTGGAGGTGCCTCCGCAGCCGGCGGTAGTGGAAGGGCGTCCCGGGAGGGGAGGGTCTCCGTGCGCCGAAGCCGTGGCCTGTTAAAAGCCGCACTGCAGCGCTCTTGGCCCCTCGGAGGGCGCGGGGAAGCCCACGGACGCGCCCGTGGATCACGAGACTGCTGGAGGCCGGCCAGGCGCTCCGACTCTCCCCGCGCTCCCCTGACCTTTCCCCCAGGTGGGGATGCAGTGGGCCCCGAGCAGGCGTTTGTTCAGTGTCATTGAGGGCTCCGCCAGTGCGGAGGAATGAGGGATTCGAGGGAGTTTAGGGCTGCCATTTTGGAACCTGCACCATTGCTTTCGGACTCTGGTTGTGGCGTCTTAACTGAGTAGGTGTTGGCCAGTTGGGGGAATGAACTAGGTACTTAACCAGGTGCTGCCTCTTTGACAGGTCTTAAATCAGGTATGAAAGGTAAGACGGTATTGTGGTCTTGGTTTTTAAGGCTCAGTGTTCATTCTACTGGATCCTTGATATGGTCAGCTAAGTTTTCTCATTATAAAAGTTAAACTCTTGGCAAGATGAATTTTGAGATTTAAGTTTTTATACAAGCTGCATAATTTTAAGCTCTCAGAATGTTAAAGGGTGACATGAAATCTGTGGGGGAGGGGGTCTGGAGAAATTTAAACTTTTAAAACCCATAGATCAGGTCTAAAAAATACTGAAATATATAGTAATAGGATCGTTCCTGACTTTGACTCTTCAGTCTTGGTTTAGCTTGGAAGAGCCAAATGGTTTGAACTTATCTGTTCCCTATACAAATACGAGACATATAATGATAATGCACTGTACCTTAAGATGTTACCATCTGGAGAAGATAGCAGCTTCTGATTCTTGGTTCATTGCTTAGCATTATTCCTTAATGTCTCCATAAATTTCAAATGACAAACCAATTACTTCAGTACAAATAAAGTGGTGCCCTTTTACAGGGCTGCCTGTAAAGACCTTTTATTTGTCCCATCAAGTTGCCTAACTTGTTTTTGCTGTCTTACCATTTCTGCCCAAATAACTAAATTGTTAACTGATATACGTAGGAATGGGTATGATTAAGTAAGTGATGATCATTTTAGATGGTTATTTTTGTGATACAATACAAAGTTTGTCTTAAAAGATATGGCCAGCATCTTCTAGGCATCTCTTTTATATGTACCAGAAATTTTACAAAATTACATGTGAATATTTAGCGTCTGAAAATAACCAGTCCAAAATGTTAACTATTTCTGATCCCCCAAATTGTATTCTTGCAAAGCCCACTTAAACGGTTATTATCTTTAAAGGTGGAATAGATCATACAAGTCCATGTGTGAGTAAAAAGGTGCAACTTTAATCGTTTTGATTTAGCTCTTATTGGTATAAGTGTGTTTGGTAGAGTTGAATTGTCTTAAACAGATTATAATTATAACTGCTAATTAGTAAAATTTAAATCATTAGAGAAAGTTGTTGGGCTTACTAATAAATACATTAGTATAAACTGTCTCTTTGTGAAAGTAAATACAGAAAGTATCATAGACAATTTTTAAAAACCCCATCACCACCCAATCTGCCATCTTTAGTGAAAAATAATGAAAGTATTTTGTATTAATAGCAAGAGCAAAAGTCTGACATATGAAAATAGTTCATTTGTTAGTTTAAAAAAAGGCGTTGGGAGTGGCTCTGTTAAAACCAAACTAAAAATGGATAGCCAGGAGATTTAAATTAAAAAAAAAAAGCCAGACCGACTGTGTTTTATGTAGATTTCTACTTGTCATTTGCTGGTTCTAATAATCATTGTTTTTTTCCTGGTACCTATGTTCTGTATGCATAAATATCAAGCTGGCTTGATCCAGAGATTGAGGGAAAGATCTTATTAAGCTACTTAGCTAAAATGGCTGTCTTTGCTGGTTTCATTTTTGAATTTCCTTAATAGTTTTTCTTACTGACTGATGAATGATTATTTTGTGAAGTAAGCCAGTAGTTTGAAAGGAACATTGGCGATTTTAATTCCTTAAAACAAGTTGGAACTGTCCTTTTTGGCATTTTCTCATTATAGTTAGAGAAGATTGTGACTGTGTCCACCTATATCAAGGTATTTTATTACTTTGAAATACAGGAAAAAGTTGGAGACTCTAGTTGGATTTTTAAAAATAAGAAATGCATTAATTATAAACCTGGAGTTCTAGAATTGCTTCTATAGCAGTAAGTTGTTCTGAGTAGACTCCTGAAAGAAGAATCTGATTAGGTATGGCATGTTACAAGGAGGTAGAAGGGGCATTCTAATGCTAAAAGCTGGGAGAAGTAGGTACTGGTTTCTTGATCTCTTTTATATAACAAGCATTAATGAGGGAGGAATTAGCCAGATTTTGTTGTCTACAAGTGTAGCTGTCTGAAATGGCTTTTAAGGCTTAATTTGATATTTTATTTAATCTCTTACTTTAAAAAAAGATCTAGTGTAAATTAAATAATGTAAATAAAGTGGACTAATTTTGATGGGCTTAGGTTTGGAGCAAGAGGAGGTGGAGGCCTACCTCCAAAGAAATTCGGTAATCCTGGGGAACGTTTGCGAAAAAAGAAATGGGATCTGAGTGAGCTGCCAAAGTTTGAGAAGAACTTTTATGTGGAACACCCTGAAGTAGCCAGGCTTACCCCGGTAAGTTTCTACAGTGGGTTTTTTAAACATGAAGAAAATTATAAAATGGCTAGCGTGTACTTAAGTAGTGATTTTTGTCTTAAGCTGTGAGCCTCTTTTTTCTGTATGTAAGAGCTGTGACTCTGTTTTGGGAATAAAAATCTGAATTTAAATACCTGTGTAGGTACACGTACATAACATATACTGTATATGTTTTTATGCTTGACTGATATATGATTCCCCAGTGCATCTGGATCCTTTGATCTGTTTTTTCTTTGATTTTTTTTTTATCTTTGCCTCTGTTATAGTTGATCAGTATAAGATGGATTTTAGCAATAAAGTGATTTCAGTATATCTATAAGTTATAAATAGCATTCATTGTTTACTGTAGTGTTTGAGAGCCGGAAAATGAGAACTGGTATTGTTCTAATTGTAAATGTCTTGTCAGATTGGTGGGATTTGAAGTTGGAAGGGCCTTTAGAGAAGACCTAGTCAAGTATTTGGTTTACTTTGTGCTAAACAAATAGTAAACTATAAAATAGTAGGGCCGTCTGGTTATTTATTTCCATTGTCTAGGAGTGAGGGGACTGGTTGACTTTGCCATTGATTAGTTACCCAACTTGGAACACGTATTGAGCCTTTTTGCCCCTTGGTCAAAAAGCACTTAACTGTTTGGCTGTCAGTAAGCTAAAATGGCTTCCCTCGATCACTGGTATTATTACTTTACAGGGTCGTTTTAAACCTCAAATGAGATAAGGACTATGAGAATGATGCAGGTGATACGATTTTGTTACTAAGAAACAATGTAAACACAAAAATTAATTTCCAACAAGCTGTTTGACAACATGAGTTGACACATGGTTAGGAAAACCTTGAAAAAAGATAACACCTCTAGAATACCTGCTTCTCAACCATTCTAGATAATTAAAGTTTTACTCTATCTTCCAGCTAAAAATCTTACGGGAAAAACAACTTAAAAGCAAACTTGAAAGAGGGTAGCAGTTTTATATTGTACATCTCATTAAGTTCTGTGTATGAATAGAGAATTGCTGGCCTCAATATAATACAGTGGAATTTCATTCAGTTACTTAAAAGAAAATCATAATTAAAAATAACTAGTATTTACATAGTATCTATTGTGTGTCAGGCACTGTGCTAAGTGGATGGGTTTTTTTTTATGTTTTCTCATTTGATACTTAAAACAGCCCTGGGAGGTATAGGTGTTGTTATCCTTATTGTTACCATTGTAGAAATTGAGATAAGCAGAAGATAAGTGACTTGCCCAAGGTCACATAATAAGAGTCTAAGGCCAGATTTGAAGTGTCATCTTCCTGACTCCAGGCTCACAGCCTTCTTTCTACTGCACCATTAGCTACCTAAAAAGATGCTCTTAGACTGACGCGAGTCATATAAACTGGTAGGGGAGGGGCAGCGAGGTGTCACAGTGAATAGGATGGAGGAATAGGACTTCCTGGAGTCAGGAGGACTTGAGTTAAAATCCAGCCTCAGACACTTGACACTTAACTAGCTGTGTGACCTTGGGTAAGTTACTTAACCCCAGTTACCTTGCCTTCCCCCCTCCAAAAAACCTCCCACAAAACTGGTAGGGGGAAACATTGTTTTAAAGGCTTCCTAGACACTCAGTTATACTTAGGGTGTTATTTTAATGGTTGCCAAGTTAAAGGAAGCTATGTCATAGCTCTCCCAAAGAGAAACTTTGTGATAATCTGCTTTGCTATGTCATAGCTCTCCCAAAGAGAAACTTTGTGATAATCTGCTTGGTTTTATTTTACTGCAGTACGAGGTTGATGAACTTCGTCGGAAGAAGGAGATCACAGTGAGAGGGGGAGATGTTTGTCCTAAGCCAGTGTTTGCCTTCCATCATGCTAACTTCCCTCGTAAGTATTCTTCATTTTAGTCAAGTTATTCACATAAACATTTTTGACTGTTGTGTATAGAGACTACCGATGCAGAAAGTGATGAAGGGGGAGATTTATTTAGTTGATAGAAGGATAAACAGGAAGAGTGATTGGTAAATATACATAGATTAAAGGTAGACTAGGTATCCTATCTGATGACCTGGGCAGGAGTCAAACTGGAAGACTAGTGCACAGGTTTTGATGGATGATGGCCTAAAAGGGAGTATCCATGCTGGTAAGGTCCAGCATCCAGTGACATATACTAGACTTTATTAATTTTCTTAACAAGTTAAAGGATACGTGGAGACTAGATCATAAAGTCCTTAGTGACCAGGAATTTCAAACCTTGTCAAAGCCTAAAGCAGTGGTTCTCAACCTTCCTAGTCCCGTGACCCTTTAATACTTTTATGTGGGCGTATGTGCATATGGGCGGACCTGCCTGGAGATAGATAGAGGAGCGGTGTCTGGGTTCCTAAGACCATTGGAAATATGTGTTTTTCCACAGGTTGAGAACCGCTGGCCAAAAGGCTCTTGAGAAAGGAGAGAGTGATAAATACCTAGGGTGTTGTAAAGTGTTCTACCTTGTGGACTTCCAGTGATCTTGTTAAGAGACTTTGTGATATTCCTTTAGAATATCAGTGCTATACCTTGGGCACCTAAACAGTGGAGCTGTTTAGAAGAGCACAAGGGTAATTTTATCTGGTCTTTAAACTTGATTTCCACCAGAGAGATGGAATTGCTGGTGTCCATTGGAGAAGCATGTCCCATTTCTTACTGAATGGGCTTATAAATCTTATTTCTTAGGTGCATGTGCATGGTAAACGTTAGACTATTTCCTTTCTTCTTGAATATGAGTTCTAGGAAGATAGGGGGTTCAGGGACCCGAAACAGTTGGGAAACATTGCTTTAAATTGTTACAGGAAGGGGTAGAATATGAGTTTATTCCCCCAGTTGAGTTCTGTATGACTTTGACTCATGTTCATGTCCTTTTAAATGTTGATTGAAGTGTTATGTTTTGGTTTTTGTCTTGTAGAGTATGTTATGGATGTGTTAATGGATCAGAACTTCACAGAGCCAACTCCAATTCAGTGCCAGGGATTTCCATTGGCTCTTAGTGGTCGAGATATGGTGGGCATTGCCCAAACTGGCTCTGGGAAGACTTTGGCAGTAAGTACCAAGAATCATATCATTTTAATAGTCAGTATTCATCTGCCTCTGTGAGTCACTGAATTCTATGCTAAGAGACTGAGAGGAGAGCCCATTGAAGTCTCCAGGAGATCCTGGTTTGAATTGCACAATTAGCAAAATTCTGAACATCCATGTGTCTGCTTCCTTGTTTCTCCTGTAATTCCTGCTTTCTATAAAACAGGAATTGCACTTCACAGGGTTATTGTGAGGAAAATTTCATGAGTTTTCAAATGTTACAGAAATGGGAGCTTTTCTTAATACAATGCTATCTGTATAGATGACATTTTTTAAGTGAACAGGAGTGTGTTGATACTGCTCCTTGCTTTAGTTTGGGGACTCTAGAAATTTTTTCCCCTTGGTTTTCAGCTGAATTTAATTTGATGTGCTGTAAGTGAAAAGGCAATGTCCTGTAATAGAGGGGATGCAGTATATAATGCTCGGGAGGCCTGTGTTAGAAGTGCTTCCTCGGTCACTGGTATTGTTGCAGTCTTATGCAGATGAATGTCCTTTGCTTAAGCTCTCTTATATGACATTATATGATTTGTGTACTACAAAAGGTTGTGAAAAAAGTTTTGTGTAAATCCCAAAATGCTATGTAAATACAAGTTGGTGTTGCTCAACTAAAGGTATGAAGTTTCATTGAAGTTTTCTTTGTGTCCCTCTTTTTCAGTATTTGCTTCCTGCAATTGTTCATATCAACCATCAGCCATATTTGGAGAGGGGGGATGGGCCAATTGTAAGTGTCTTGTTTTTTAATCTAAGAAGTGATCTGCCCTTTAAGCTATTAAAATTCTATTTAGCCGATGCTGTTATGTTTTGAGCACCTTGCTGGCTTTTTATAGGGCAGCAAGAGTAAATATAAAGTCATTGTTTATGTGTACAAACTTTACTGGGTAATTGGTGAGGGAAGACATACATGTACATGTAATGGGGTTAATAATGGTGTTGAGGTTAATCTTCCCTAGGGGAAGCAGAGTTTGAGTGTTTGTTTTAATCATTTACCCTTGTTTGAGGATCTCATTTTAATCCCTACTTGTTGAAGGTGTAGACATGCATCCTTTTTATTTTGCAGTGCCTGGTTCTGGCGCCTACCCGAGAACTGGCCCAGCAAGTACAACAAGTAGCTGATGATTATGGCAAATGCTCTCGATTGAAGAGTACCTGCATATATGGTGGAGCTCCCAAAGGTCCACAGATTCGAGATTTAGAGAGAGGTAAGAAGAAAACAAAAGCTCTTTCATTGTGTAGAAAATGCATGTATATTTACAGAATAATTAGAGCTGCATTTGTAAAAAAGCAGGTGTCTATAAATTAGATTATATTTTCCTATTAGCTTCTATTATAAAAGTAGAAATGTGTTTCTAGTCCCTTTTTTTGCTTCACCGGATAATAAAATTCACTTTTTAAGAATGTGCTATTTAAAAAGATAGAAGAAAATTATTAAAGTAATTCCCAGCATTACAATATGTGAATGGAAGGTAGTTTTTGTTCTTAAAGAGCTCATACTGTAATTGGAGGAGACAACACATAATGGGGTGTAGCTGTAGAGGGAGAAGAGGGGCCTGGAGGTTCTATAGGTATCTTGGAGGATGCAGTAGAGGGGAATGAGAGTGTTTCTTCTGAAATGGTTGGTGATGGGGGAGGTGGGTCTGGCTGATTAGGGTAAAGGACTGGAAATCCTCAGTTGGCTCCAGCTAGGGACCCCCAAGCAGTATGAAGGGCTGTGGGTGCTTTGGGGAGGGGAGTATCCAACTCTCCTTTCAATATGATCTTAAGGACAGGGGTTAATTTGTATGAATATAGTAATAGGTTTCCTTTTTTATGGAGTTTTCATGTAAAAGAAATAAACTTCTTTAGTTGTACAAGAGATTTTGAGGATGCTGAAGTTGTACAGCATCACTATAGATGTTTAACAGTTGCTTAAATAATCTACAAATATATTTAGATTGGGTGGTACTGCAAATGAAACTTCTGCTTGATACCTGGCTTCAGCAAATAAAAACATGACAAAATTCAGGTGAATAGAGAAGTTGTATTTAAATTTAAATTCAGAAAGCTTTGGGTTCAAATGCAGCCTCATAATTGAGGACTCTGTAACTATGGGCCTGCTCCTTCTGACTGCAGATGTCAGTTTGATGCTGTTGAAAGCTTTGATGTGTTATAAAAAATGAGACATAATTGAGGAAATGGAAAGTACAGCAGGACTTAGAAGTTGTAGAAAGAGTCCTGGATTTGGAGTCACAACTTGGGCTCTGCTGTTGCAATACTCTGAAAGAATGAGAATGTCAAAGTAGGTGCTCTCCAATGCCCCTCCTAGTACTTCAACCTGACCATAGTGAATGCTGCTTGTCAAGGTTGAGTTTTATCTTTCCCTACTGCTTTTTATCACAAGTTTACGTGTTAATACATTAAAGCTTCCACTGCTTCTTAGCTGAGCCTCCATAGTCTTAGCTGGGACAGAGGGGTTTTTTGGTTCTTTTTTTAAAGCTTTTGACTAACTCATTTTGTTGGATATGTAAGCAGTGTTGTCCCACTTCTTGAATTTTCTTTTTGTAGGTGTTGAAATCTGTATAGCCACTCCTGGTCGCCTGATAGATTTTCTGGAATCGGGAAAGACTAATCTTCGCCGTTGTACTTACCTTGTATTGGATGAGGCTGACAGGATGCTTGACATGGGTTTTGAGCCTCAGATTCGAAAGATTGTGGACCAAATCAGGGTACGTAAAACTGATGCTTTCTACTCTTAATCTCTAGCTGTAAAAGTTCCTTCATCTAGCAACACTCTCTCCTTGCTTTTAGCCTGACAGACAGACTCTGATGTGGAGTGCTACCTGGCCAAAGGAGGTTCGACAACTTGCTGAGGATTTCCTTCGTGACTACACCCAGATCAATGTGGGGAATCTGGAGCTGAGTGCCAACCACAACATCTTGCAGATTGTGGATGTTTGCATGGAAAGCGAGAAGGACCACAAGTATGAAGCTGTTCTCAAATAACCTGTTACTGAGCAGTCCAATTAATTATTTTTTGACATTTGGATGTTTCTTATTGATTTTCCAAATCAGTAGCATCAGGGTACTTATGTATTGGTGAGTGTTGTAACTTCTGCAGATAAACATCTTAAAATTTGTGATTGCCTTCTAGACTGATCCAGCTGATGGAGGAAATAATGGCAGAAAAAGAAAATAAGACCATAATTTTTGTGGAGACAAAGAGACGGTGTGATGATCTGACTCGAAGGATGCGCAGAGATGGGTGAGTTGTGTTGAACTGTCAGCTTCCATCTGTTAGGGGTTCTAAAAATGATAGCCATTTAACAGTTTGCTTTGTGCTTTGCAAAATGGTCACATCATATTGATGTGGTAACCTTGACAGAATTACAGATATTTTCCTGGCTTTATTTTCCTTTCTAGTGTGTTTTCTAAAAAGGTCAATCTTCTTTGACAGATGGCCAGCTATGTGTATCCATGGAGACAAGAGTCAACCAGAAAGAGATTGGGTACTCAATGGTGAGTATAGACGTAACAGTATTGGACATTTTGATGAAGTAGTAGTTTCTCTCATTAATCAGGACCAATAGCTGAGAAATACTTTTCTCTGACTTCTTAAACTTCAAAGCACAACTTCTTGAGGGAGGAATATCATGATAGAAAAGGAAAAAAATGTTTTTAAACTGCTATGTAAAGTAGGACTCAGTAATACCACTCTATAAAAATTTTGTATGTTTCCCTATTTTCTATTATTTCCCTTTTCCCTCAGTTCTTTTTTCTCTTTGGCTTGTTAAGTTATTAAGATGGGATAAAACATGTCCTCCTTTTTTAAAGTAATGTACTTGTCTTCCCCAAAGCATTTATTCCCGGCTTCCTCATTCCTGATGGAGCTTCATGAAGGAATGTGAAGAGTACTGGATTGGGAAAGAGAAAACCTAGATTTTTTGGTCTTTACTCTGCTTCTTAGGCATAGACAAATCACCTCACTGGTCTTAGCCTTCAGTTTCCCCATTGTTTAAATGAGGGGTTTGGATTAGAACCATCTCCAAGCTTCCTACAACCTCTAAATTGAACTCAGGATTTGGTCAAGAAAATAAGGAGTCTGGTTTAGGTGTACAATAATAGAAAGGTAGCAGTTTTAGGGGGGACTACCACTTCAAATTTTAATCTGATGGAATAAAAGAAAGGCCCAGTAAAACTGGAAATACTTACTGGGTTTTCTTCTAAAATAGGCTTCTTAGGTCTGTTAACTCAACATAACTTTGGGTGGGGGGGGCTCTTGTCTTTCAGAATTCCGTTCTGGGAAGGCTCCCATCCTCATTGCTACGGATGTAGCCTCTCGTGGGCTAGGTTTGTACAGATAGGTGTCTCTTGCCTATTACTGGTATATGTATCTTTTTTGGTTGGGAGGTTTATTATCTCTAAGTAGAGTCTATGTGTGTGTATTTAGATACATTTTTTAAAAAATGATGTAAAGCGTGATTTCCCCCACAAGTAATTTTTAAAAATCTTTGGTGTTTTTTTTTTCCTAACATGTTCAAAGTCTCTTCCTGCTCCTAACAAACAGGCTTTGGTTTGCAGCAAGGCCTAGGCATGACTACTCAAGAGGGAGAAGAGACATTCAATCAGTTAAAAAGCAAAGCAGTGCATTCTGGCTCACTCACTCTTTGCTCTCGGACTTATTGATTGGACAGTGGTTGGACAGCACGGGTTGTATTGAGGTTGGCTATCTTTAGCTCACATGTATGCCAAGGGAAAATATGTATGAACATTCTAAGAAGTTGCATTGATGCAATTTTCATCATAGTTTTTCTTTTGATACTTGGCTAGCTGAGCAAAGGTTATTTGCCCGTGTTCCAACCCATTTATGGTAGTTGCTTATTTGTGAGGCAGAGTTCTGAAGTTAGTTTGCATCTTTTCTTTCTCTGCTCCACAGTACTGTTGCAATGGATTGTTGAGGTTTAGTAAACAAGACTTAACATCCACATATGAATGGCTTAGTCAATCATTGTTGCCTAGTTTTATCCCTGACTGCTATAAATTATCTTGGGCACTGAATTCTGGCTGCTTTGTAAACAGACAGTTACTGCCAGTTTTAAAAATGAATCTCCTGGCAGGCTTTCACTGTGACTTCAGATATACCCAAACATCTCTGGGCCACTTTAGTTTTTTAAAGTGGTTGTCAGACTTGGCAGTGCCTGCCTCTACTTTAAAGTATGTAGATAGATTTACTTATGAATTAAGTCTGACTTGGTGGCAGCTTTCTGTAATTGGGAGCCTTGTCTTAATCTGGAAAGGCGATACACTCAGAAGCCTTCGAACCTAATGAGACGGATGTCAAGACTGAGCTCCAAGTGTGTTGGCACGTTTTTTCCTCTCCAGACCTTTCTTTCTCCAACCCTGACCCAAAAAACGTTGCTGATTCTCTCTTTACTAAGAGGTGGTGACCTCTCAGCCATGACTGGAGACTGTCTCTGCCCTCAGAAGGTCATGTCTCGACCTGTGCAGCGAGAACTTGGGCCTGTTGGGAGAAGGGGCTAAGGCCTGGAAGCAGTTTATATGGGAAACAAAGCTTTCAGTGATGGTGATTTTTAAACAGGCTTGCTATGTGCTGGTAGCTTCTTTGTGCATCTCGCCTAGACGGTTAAAATAAACCTGCAGCCCACCCCACCAACCCCTGCACCCAACCTAATTGGCCGCCATGTTGTAATCAGCCTCCCTATCTCCCCCCCCTCCCCACTCACCGGAGTGAAGGGGCCAGGAAGGTCTCGAGTCTGTTTCTTGTTACTAAATAGCACCTGTGCTTGTTTGGGCCCCTTTGTTTGCTGCCTTGTAAAATCAAAAGGAGGACAAAAACTGGCCAGCTTGTGACCAAGGTCCTCTGAGATCTGGAAAGTGAAGGCGTCTACCTCGTGTAGACAGGGGCGCACTATTTTGGCGGAGTCACCAGGCCTTTTCTCTCCCTCCCTGGTAAACAGTGGTTTCTTAAATCTCCCTTCAGGTAAGTTCAACTCCAAGAATTTCATTAGTCACTATTAGAGAGAAAGCTCCTTCCCTGGGTCTTTCTAAAATCTTGTTTTGTTAAACTTCACTTGGTTAAACTAAAAACATTGAATTTCTTTTGTCTTGTTTTCTAACAGAAGCTTTGCTCTCAGCTGCACGTCCCTCAGTGCAGTCTCGGGGCATCTCTGCATGGGTGGTCCGGAGCCGCTCTAGATGAGCATAGTTCTTAGCCTCTGTCCCCATCCTGTTTCCCACTCCCTATCCCTCCCCTCAGCCCCTCCTCAGCCTCCCTCTTGCCTGATTAATGACTGAGCTGCAGGCCAAACCATAGGGCTTTTTTGATGGTCTGACCAAAGGGTATGTGACCCAGAGAGTATTTCTCAAACCCTGCTACATCTTCTCTAAAGACAGCACGATAATATCTTTGTGGCACACAAATACATCAGAGCATGATTGGCTGAAGAAACCAAATCTTATACTTGCTCTTCTGTGCACACAGGACCACCTTTTTAGTCTGGGGAGCCGTCACCATCTTTGGCCCCTCCCTGCTTCCTTATCCCTCGGATGTTCCCAAGTGTTAGAATCTGAACTATTGACTACAGTCCCCAATGCTTTCTGTTGAGAAAGTACTTCATTGTATTTAGTGCAGTAATTCAACTTGCTCTGCTGCTGATGGACAGACATGCGGAATGGGAATGACCAAAGAGCATTCACTTGGCTGCTTGTCAGACTCTGTTTACCCTGGCTCTGAAGATGTGGCTGTGTTGATCAAAATTTCCCATCCCCTTACCTTACTCCCGTCCTATCTTTGCACATTTTTTTTTTTTTTTTGCTCTTGCATCAACGACCCTAGCTGGAGACTCACGCTGCCCCCTGTGATATCTGCCTTCTCACTCTTTCTGGTGTGATTCAGGACTTAGGAGTCAGCAAAGACTGAGGAGCCTTTACTGTAATAAGAAACAGACATACTGTCCCTTTCTTCCCATCCCCTTTAACAAGTTATATAAACTTTTTTTTTTTCATCTCCCCCTGAAATTAATGCAGTCTGGGCAATAGATGCAGTCTGACCCTTTGGATGTAACTTTTGCATTTTTATTCATTATTTTTTTTTACAATCACCCCTATTATCCCCGGGGGGAGGCGTTGGAGGACCTGAAATTTTTACCCGAACCCAGGTTCTCCGGCGCTTGGCAACCAAATGGGGCTACAGAGAAGCATCTAAGCCAGTTCACAGAGCGAGCGTGTGTGGGGACTTCTCACTGCCACGGACCCTTGATGCATGCTCCCCGCGCTCCAGTGGTCCCGTGTCAGAGGGCGGAGTTTTCGAAAGGAGGCCGCCAAAAATAAAAGGCAAAGAGACGGGATCGGCTGCAGCGGTTTCCCAAAGGAGGAGGGAGTGTGCATCGGTCTGGTAACAAACAGAGAATGTTTTTTAATTATTTATATCACAAAAATCTGTGTTTTATCTTGGATATTTTTTGAATATTCTTTGTAAAATGCAGATTTTTTTTTTCCACAAAACATTAGGACTCTGATGACAGTCTTAACTTTGCTTGTTATAGTAAATAGATTATCTTACGATTTCAAGCATCACACTAACATTTAAATAGTTTTTAGAGATGGCCAGAAAGTATCTCAAGGTTTCGTGGCATTTTCCAAATTGGCTGTTCATCTCATTCCCTGGTTACTTAGACAAGCTTTGGTTGAGTTTAACCACAGCTTTGCGTAGAGCAAGATAATCAGAAACTGGACTTGGTAGTATAGTAAAATTTTAGTGTAATGTGTTTTCATGATAATTAGAAGAAAAAGAGGTAGGGAAAGATGATTTATTGCAAGTTTCTGAGAAAAATTAGGTGGACAGAATTTGAGACAGGAGTGTTTCTAAAGTTGAACATGGGGAGTTAATAAAGAACATGAAATGTTTTGGTTGTTAAGCTCCTTTGACACAGTAGTCATAAGAAAGTATATGCAGCTCTGTTTTTGCCATGTAACTGGTTTGAAGGTAAGTGTGTAATATTACTGTTATATTTTGCTGGGCTTCTCCCAACAGAGTCGAAGTGGTTTGCCCTTATTTATAACAATGGTACCATTTTGCTCCATGTTCTAGTGAGTTTTGGAGAGGAGGGGACTGGAATTCACTTGACTCTTCTACAGAGGGTGTCTTTCAGAGAGTTTTCTATCATTCCATGAAGTGCTTTTGATTTAGCACAGGTGGGATTTTGATGAGATGGTTGCTTAAATACTTTTGCATCCATTTGGGATGTGCCCCTTATGGGGTCCCCAAAATTAACTGATCTTGTTTCTCCCTCTTTTACTCTGTTGGGATGAGTCTGTTTTGTTTCTGTTCAGTGTGGTTACTAATTTATTCTTCTCTCTTCTTGCTGTCATCTACATCCGTACTTCCCACCTATCGTTGGCACATTCTTTACCTTCTTTCCTACTACTTCAACCCCCATCTTGGGATTCAACTCTGGTCTTGAAGATGTGGAAGATGTTAAGTTTGTGATCAACTATGACTATCCAAACAGCTCAGAGGATTATGTGCACCGGATTGGCCGGACAGCCCGTAGCACCAACAAAGGCACCGCCTACACATTCTTCACCCCAGGAAACTTAAAACAAGCTAGGGAACTAATCAAAGTATTAGAGGAGGCCAATCAGGCCATCAACCCAAAGCTGATGCAGCTGGTGGACCACAGAGGAGGAGGCGGAGGTGGGGGTAAGGTTGAAGTCCTGGGGTTTTTGTGATTCTTAGGTGGAGCTTTGAATAGTCAATGCTTTGGTCCAGTACGGGCAGGTGAAACCCAGTTACCTGCCAGTTTTGTTTTATTGAGCTTAGGAAGGAGGGAAGGGAAAACTAGCTGTGTTTCTTCCTTTCTCTTTTGAAAATTACAACTTAGTCCTGTGTTGCATAGATGTATCCTGGGTCTAATAATGGAGTTCATATATCTTATTCATTAAGAAAATTAATCACAATATTTAACTTCATCCTACCTACCCTCTCCTCCAATGTTAGCTTGTCTTCTGTTAGATTCCTGACTGCCAGCCTCAGTGAATCATGATGACTGTAAAGTCAATAATTAACTGTTTAGAAGTGCATGCAGGGACACTCAAAATTGAGCATAAAGTACTTGGGTTAAATTTATTTTCATAAAGTTTTATCAACACCACTAGTTTGTACTGTATGCTGTTTATTTTCTGTATAGGAGAGGTGAATAGTTTTTCCCCGTTTTTATGGTTGTAGAAGCTCAGGCAGAAAGGTTTTTAGTTTTAGTGTTAGAAAAATAGAATTTGGGTCTGTGAGCTCACTCCCAGTTCAATGCACCTGACCACTTTCCTGACCATCATTTTTAAAAAACTCAGGTCTAAGTCACCTGAACCTCGGAAAGGAAGTTTTGCTTAGCTCACATACTTAAATGTAAAGAAAGCAACCTGGCAGGTGTGGTCCAAGCAGTGGAAAAATGGGGAGTAACTAAAGAGCAGTATCTTTTTTTTCTTTTGCTTTTTGGAGGGGGAAGGCAGGGCATTTGGGGTTAAGTGACTTGCCCAAGGTCACACAGCTAGTAAGTGTTAAGTGTCTGAGGCTGGATTTGAACTCAGGTCTTCCTGACTCCAGGGCTGGTGCTCTATTCACTGTGCCACCTGGCTGCCCCTAAAGAGCTATATCTTCAAGTTGACTGCTTGAATTATCTGGGTGATATGTGAGATCCAGCTTTTGTGGATCTCCTTAGAGTAAGTGGAAATGAAGGAAAATTATTAGAAACAATTGCTGCATAACCTTTTTAGAACATTATACCTGTGGGAGTTGCCTTAGTTATAAGAATTTTTATAAGTTATAAAAGTTTAAAAGTTACAAGAATAGTTATAAGAATTAGGAAAAGTATGAGGTCTTCTTGTCCTGATTATATCTAGTTGTGTTAAAATCCTACTTCTAGACTTTGTATAATTCCATGTGTCTTTCCATTAGGTGGTCGTTCTCGATACCGCACCACCTCTTCGGTAAACAATCCCAATCTGATGTACCAGGATGAATGTGACCGAAGGCTTCGAGGAGTTAAAGATGGCAGCCGGAGAGACTCTGGAAGCTATCGTGATCGTGGAGATACGGACAGAGCTGGTTACGCTAATGGTAGTGGCTATGGCAGTCCCAATTCTGCCTTTGGAGCTCAAGCAGGCCAATACACCTATGGCCAAGGCACCTATGGGGCAGCTGCTTATGGCACCAGTGGCTATGCAGCTCAGGAGTACGGGGCTGGCACCTATGGAGCTAGTAGTACCGCCTCGACTGGGAGAAGCTCTCAGAGCTCCAGCCAGCAGTATAGCGGGTTGGGTCGGTCAGGGCAGCAGCCTCAGCCTCTGATGTCTCAGCAGTTTCCACAGCCTCCTGGGGCTACTAACATGATAGGTTACATGGGGCAGACTGCCTACCAATATCCTCCCCCTCCCCCTCCCCCTCCTCCTTCCCGTAAATGAAGCCACTCAGGTGGTGGTGAGATGTGTCCAGACCTCTTACTTAACATTTAAAGGAACTCTCTCTCCTTTTTTACTTTCTTCCCTTTTTTTTTCCTTTTAACCATTGTGATTTGTCTTTCATGCAGGTTAGTTAGAATTCCACTGCCAGATTTCTTCTGCCCGCCAAAATGATCCAGTCTATGTTAGAAATTTTGTAAAAAATACATAGCTGACTGGAAAGTTCCCTTTTCTCCCCCTCCAACTTCTTGCATGTTGAGGAAATTTGAGCTGAGCTTTTCTTAAAAGAAAAAAAAAATGGACATTAGGCAGTTCAGTCCTAGCCCATTTTTTTGTTTTGTCTAAGCTAAGGTTTTGGGCAGGAGGGAGAGTTGCACTGTATCCCAGAGCACAATGTTCATGCTTTCATGTGCTCATTTGATTGGGATGCAGGGAAGCATGCAGAGCATTTGCTACGATGTTCTAAGTTCTCTAAAACTAGCTTGGAGTTGAGTGAGTTCTAATGAGCACTGCTCCTCTATTTTAAGGTGTGCTTGTTTTACTTGGCTGATTGCCTGTTAAACAGTGGCAACCAAATTCAAATTGGATTGGGTATTTAACTGCCTCCTTTCACCTCCCATGGCACCTACTTCCCTGAAAAGTCATCTTTAATGGGTCTGCCTTTCTTACTGAAAAGCAACCATGGTCAGCCATAATGTCATGGAAATTAGATTGCTGAGAATCTGGATTTAACTGTGGCCAGAAATACAAGCTGGTGTTTAAAATGAATGTCTTTAATTTTAAAAACCATAAGTATTTACTGTGATGGTTAAAGTATAGCATCTCAGCAGCTGGGTGGGAGCAGCCTATATCTATTCCTCACATTGCCAGGGACCATCTGTGAAAGTCAGTTTCCATCCAGACAGCTGCTGTGGGCAAGATGGACAGAAATGCCCACAAAACAAAGCAGATTTTTTTTTTAACCATTTAATTGCATGCATTTACTTGCAGGATAGAAAGTACCTTTAATTGCAGAGAATTTTCTGAATCTCTGTGCAGTGAACAGGGTTTTCCTATCAACATCACTGTTTACAGAGCTAGGGGGGAGGCCCCTTTTTTCCCATATCATCCCTTTATCTTTTTACCCAAAAGGGATTAGGCACACCTGTTCTGAATTCATTGGTTTAATGCTTTCTATAGACCTTTATAACTGAGCTTCTAGGTATGTTTCTCCAGGATCCTATTATGGTCAGTTTTTACAGGTAGGTAGTATTTTAGGGAAAGATAAGGAAAGACTTGGAATGTAAGCATTTAATTTGCTCTTTTTCTCCATCTGAAGGTAGGTGAGTGTTTCCTGTTCGTAGTTAAGCATGTTGTCTATTCTCTAATGTAACTTCATTTGGCAGATGGGGCCAGGAACAGCAGATCCTGGAGAGAATTCCCTGCCCTTGTTTCACATAATTTCTCATCTCTCCCTAACTAGTTACTGTGTTGACATCCTTTGGCAAAGCAGCAGAACCCCAAACTCCTCTCCCAAAGGCCAGTGAGAGGCTTTTGTTTGGTTATTGCGGGCAGTTATGGAATTGTTCAGAGTCTCAGTGGTCTTCATTTCTTCAACTGAAGGAGTTTACTTGTTGATAAGATCTGGGTTTGGCCTCTCCCCATTTTGATTTTCTTTAGGGGGAGAATAAAAGGGGGGGTCCTCTGAGGGCTTCTGAAGATCTGGTTAAGTGTGCAACATACAGGTAGGTTGTTAGCATAAGCTGGAATTCTGTGCATGTAAGCTGTTGGGCATTCATATTTCCTTTTCTCCCCTTACCCTCCACTTCTCTGCCCCCCCCCTTTTTTCTTCTATTGTAAAAGTTGAGGATATGGGGTGGGAGGTGGGAAACAACACCTATTACTGTGGCATAAAGTTTGCCCTGTGCTATGTATCTTCAAACCAAGGCCCCCAAAGAACTTTTGCTGTCCCAAGCACTGATCAGTCTGTTGTAGATGTTTTCTTCTCTCAAACAGATGTGAAACTGTTCACTTACGAGTTCTCATGCAAAAGTGCGCCAGGGAGGGAGTCTGCTCTCTCACAGCTCTTAAGAGCTAGTGTTAATGAGAAGGGTCTTTTGGCAAGCAAGACAGTGTTTAGTTTGCTCCTGCTTCATTGTAAAATGAGATTAACAGCACATCTCAATAGCTATTGCAGCTGGGATCTAGCAAGGCTCCCTCTTGTGTCCTGAGCATCAGCCTCCCATGTGTTTGGCTCCAAATACAGATTCCAACTGCTGTTAAATTAAGTACATATTCAGAAGGACCTGCATTGATAACTACAATTGCATTTGTATCTTTGAAACCCTTTGGGGAGTGTGGCTTAATGTGGGATTGTGGGTTACTTCTGATCCCTCCCTTGACTATTCACTGTGTGGACTTCTCTAACTGAAGGATCAGTGGCTTTCTGTGTGGGATCAGTGCTTTTCATGCCCTTGCTGGTCTCCAAACACATTCCTGTTGCATTAAGACTTAAAAGATTCATATATGTGTAATGTTCAGGCACAGGATATTAAAAGCTATGTTACTATTCTTAGCTTGTAAATTGTCTTTTGATACCATCTTGTTTTCTTTTGTAGGTATAAATAAAAACACTGTTGACAATAAAAGTGCTGCATTTTCATTATCAAAAATTCTCCTTTTAGCAGCAGTCCAGTGAATAATTGAACCATAATGGTTTGCACCTCTCTGTAACTTGTTCAGTGTGTTAGAATTGTTAAAGGGACTACTATTCAAAGACCCTGGGAGGTACAGCCCATTTTCCCCTCAAGGTGTATATAAAGCTTGTATTTTAAGGGAATTGAAAAGGGAATAACAATATTTAACAGTTCTAGGTCACCAATTTTCACATTTTACTCCTAATTTGACAAGGACTGAAGTATGTCTCTCAATGTAGTAAGACTAGTTTAACTTTTTTTGGTGCAGTCTCACCCAGGAAGTTAGTTAGGATCTGTTCCATTTGGGTGTCCTTACTCGGTTTGGGGAGAATGATCTTGGAAAACTATGACAATCCTGACTTGAGGGATGCCTGTTAAAAGGATTGCACACTTCAGCCTCAGGGATTGTCCCACCCTTCATTTGAAAAATATTAAATGTGAATGGAGGGGAGGGAAAAGGGAGTGTTCTCTCCATCCCTTGCTGAAAGTCCATTTGTTCAAAAGCACCACAGTAATTCCAGGAGCTGGTGGTCAGGAAATCCAGAAGGGAACTTTTGAAACAGATCCAGGGGTTGTGTAGCTTTTCATTTGGGTCTTCAAACTGGCATTGGGAGACTTAACTTCTTTCCTTTAAGGACTGTTGGGACAAAAAAAGAGGAGATAGAGTTAGGCTTTGTTGTGTGCAAAGCGTGTCAGCAAGCATTGATAGAGGGTGGATGATCTTGGTGAGAGTGGGGAGTGACAAGGCCACATCTGGGCCTTATTAATGTAGCTGTCGTGCAAAGGGTGGTTTTAAAGAAGGTCACTCCACTAAGAGGCGGCAAATAGGAGGGTAGGATTGACAAGAATTGGCAGCTCTCTAGGGAGGATGAAGTAAGAATGATTTGGAGGTTGTGAAAAGAGGTGCTAACCGCCAACGAATGTGGAAGAGGGCGGGTTTTTTATGGTGCTGAAGTTATTCTTGGACATGGTAAATTTGTATGGTGAGATTGTCAGGGGAGAGGGTACAGAAAGAGGTCAGAATCAGAAATGGCATCAAGAAGAGAAAGCAAGCAAAGAAAATGGGAGTAGCTGGGAGAGTACTAGTGTCTGAAGATAAGGGAGAAGAGTACCCTTGCAGGGATAACAGTCAAACAGGGAAATGCCCCCCAAAAGGGGTCTTTGGGTGGTCATTGTCAACCTTTGGAAGCTATTTGTGGTGAGGGAGGAAAAACCTTTGCAGGTAGAGGGGAAAAAACTATATTGGGAGAAGGGATACCTCTGAGAATTGGGTGGTAATGTGCCCATCTCTTCTGAGTGCTGTTTTGTGGGTATTTATATCAGGGACCCATGATTTGAGCAAGGAGACTTGGTTTGTTTTTTGGGTGGGGGGGGGCTTGCAGTACATTATGGGTTTAAATTTTCTTGGAACAGTTGCACTGGTTAATCTACTGCCAGGCAGTCACAAAGAATTCCAGAGGAGCCGTAAGATCCCAGCTAAAATGTGGGTGAGAGCTGAGCTCCATTAACTTTCTGGTGACTGGGAGATGGCCAGAGGATGGAGGTTATCAGAGGCCAAGTACTATTTGGCAAGAGGTTTGAGGGACAGCCTTTCTCAGGATGACTTGGGTGTCTTGCCATTGGCTGACCAAAGACATCTAGGAAGACTAGGGAGCAGGAGCTGAGGGGCATTAGAGGTCCCAGAATGTTTAATAGAGGAGGAGAATGAGTGGTGTATCACCCCAAAAAGGTGCTGAAGGCCAAAGATGGCTGCCGGAGTAGGGAGGGATGTTGGAGTTGAGGAATTCTGTGGAGTATTAGGATTTTATGAAATGGGTGGGAAAAACTATTCTAATTAAACTGAAAACCTGGTCATTGAAAAGAAGGTAGAACAGTTTACTTATTCTTAGATTCAACAAAACTAGCTAAAACAATCAGTATTTTCAGTGGCAAGATAAACACAAAAACTGAAGCTTTCAGAATGACAGGAAACAAGATGAGAAAAAAATTCTATTCAAGATAACTACAAAATGCATAAAATAGAATTAGGACTTAGAAATAAGCAGTAAAAAGCCGAAGCAATAACACAAGTAGTTGGAAGGAAGCAAATTATAGTTGGGCTACATTAGTATAGAAAATAATCGTGCTATCTAAATTTACAGATTTAATGACATGCTAATTAAATTATCCAAGAATATATAGGAAAAGTGATCAGTGCACTAAACCAAGGTAAGCAAAAACTTAAGATTCAGAGAGCCCAAGGACACTAATGCTGGTGAAAAGACTATTTGTAAAAACCATAGTTGGACAGTAATTAGGTTTAAATCAATATTTTCTATATCACAATATGGTCCAAATGTGCACGCTACCTAAATACAAAATGTCATGTTAGGATTTTTTTTTTAGGTGCTTTGCACAGCTGTGGAGGGCTAGGAAGACGATGGAATTCTTGGCTAAAGGAATAGAAGTGATCATGCAAGGAAAAAAAAGGATATTTCAGTTCTATAAAGCAAAGTTTTTGTATAAGCAAAATTAATGTGTCCAGAAGAGAAGTTATTTGGAGAAAAATGTGCCAAATATTTTGATAAAAGGTCTATGAGATACATATAGAATAGATTCAAATGTAAGAACAGAAGCCTACTTCCCAGTATATGTCCATGTCCCAAAAATACGAGGGGGAAATTTTCAAGGGAAGAAAGTCCGGCTTTTAAAAAGCATGAATGTTCCAAATATAAATAGAAATTAAAGCATCAGAGAAGCAAAGAAAGCATAAACGGAAGACATAAGTATTGGAGGAGCTGTGGAGAGTAGGGATGTCGGTGCATAGTTAATGGACCGCGACTTGGGCTGGCGAGTGTTGCTGGATCAAAGACATACGCCAAGTCGTGCTAAATCATAGGTGCCAAGGAGATTAAAGGCAGGCCACTATTCTGTATTTACAAAAAATAACGCAGCACTTTGTAGTATATCAGCTAGAGGGGGAGTGGGTGCGTGGTGATTGGGTAGTGTCTAAATAAACATATGTGAATGCAATGTCATTACTCTAGGACAGTGGTTCTCAACTTTCCGAATGCTACGACCCTTTAATACAGTTCCTCGTGGTGACCCCGAACTGTAAAATTATTTTCATTGCTACTCTGTAACTGTAATTTTGCCACTGTTATGAATTGTAACGTAAATATCTGATATGTGGGATGTATTTTTATTGTTACAAATTGAACATAACCCACAGGTTGAGAACCGCTGACCTAGGAAATAAGTACAGAGAATTAGACTTGGGAGAACTTGTCTGAACTGATGTAAAGCGAAAGGGTCTATCACATAGACCAGTTTATGTTTACAAACAAGCATAAAAGATGAAATTGGGCTTCAAAACTAATCAATCTGTTCCCTAATTTTCATTCTGAGGGACTGATGAGGAAGCAAGCCTTCTATTTCTGGGCATGAAAGATGTGTTGATTTGATT
Organism: Pseudochirops corinnae; assembly: GCA_028646515.1. Classification (NCBI taxonomy): domain Eukaryota; kingdom Metazoa; phylum Chordata; class Mammalia; order Diprotodontia; family Pseudocheiridae; genus Pseudochirops; species Pseudochirops corinnae. The sequence goes on from CM053585.1 coordinate 380,302,515, forward strand.
GGGTTGGCTACTGATACCCTCTGGGGAGGGTGATTTATTAGTCAGTGACAATGATGGTTCCCCAGCTTCCCCCATCCCCTGGCACCTACCTTTGGTCACATACAGGTAGAAGAAGTCGCAGTAGAATATAGTTTGTACCACCCCAGACACCACCGCAATTTGATCGTAGAAGTTCTCTGTGTGGTACCTCCAGATCCAGTTAGCGAGATAGAGAGCTCGATAGAGCCCCAGGAAGAAGAGGTAGTGAGTGGTGATGGTCTCTGCCTCGCCAGTCTTGCTGATCATGAAGAGCTGGGGCAGGATGGCCACAGACTCCAGGTAGATAGAGAACGTCCAGAGGATCTGAACCAAAGGGAAGAGAGACGCAGCAGTCAGAAGACTGATTGCAGTTGGGCCAAGTGACTTCCTCATCTGCAAAATAAGAGGGCTGAACTAGACGGCCTCAGATCTACTCCAGCCCTAAATCTGTGACCACAAAGCCTGTCAAATTGTCAAATGAGTTGGAACCAAATTATTGTTGGGTAACATTAAGAGGGAGCACAAATATTATCCAGTTATCCTAGAACCAACAGAGGAAGTAGCAAAAGGCAGAGTATGTGTTAGCTCTGTCCTTAGAGGATCATGGTTTTAGAGTGGGAAATTGTGATGTTGGAACTGATCTAACTCAACCTCGTGGGGATGTATGGTAAGTGCTTTGTTAGAGTCTACATTAGAAGTGATAGCAAAGTCAGGACTTTAACACCCTCTTGTGACATCATCAGAAATTGTGAGATCATAGTGACATAAGAGTTATTTCCAAACACCCCATTTTAGGAATGAGACCCAGCCTTGGGAGGCCAGAAAATCTGGACTTGGGTGCTCTGTACTACAAAGTCCAAACTAAATGTTGTTCCCCAGGTTAGATCCTCTGGGATGCCTAAGTTTGCTTTTTCCTTCATTCAATCTCTGGACTTAATTTTATGAATTAACCTTGAGAATGTGATGCTGAATATAATTTTTAGAAGATCTTAATTAAGCAAATAAGATTTCTGTTTTTTAAGCTGCACATTCTAAAGTTTAAGTTATACCATTTGTGCCAGTTTGAAAAAAGCAATTAAGAGATTTTTTTTAATTAAAAGAAAAAAAAAGCCCACCTACATTAGCCGGGGAAGTGTAATTGCCCAGTAGCTTTTGGTTTGAGGCCATGTTCTGGCAAACTCCCTAAGCATCTATAGTTCTAGTCAAAGGATCAAGGAACATTTGCCAGCAAGCGCATTGTGGAAGAGGGGCTGCAATCAGCATGGAGGCCTGAGGGTAGAGACCCAGGGTGGGGAACCTGTGACCTCAAGGTCCTCAAGTGTGGCCCTTTGAATGCAAACCGCATGGAACAAATCCTTTTAATAAGACAATTCGTTCTGTAAAACTTGAATGTGGCCAAAAGGCTGTACCCGGAGCACCCAGAAGGCCACGGGTTCTCTGCCCCAGAGTCTTAGACCATTGAACAAGACCAGGGCAATGGAGGACAGCTTTTCTTTTTCCTTACCTCCAGTGGGGTGAAACTGTAATTCTCAAGGAAGGAGAGACCAGTGACTGGGACCAAGAGGAACTCTAGGCGGAACGTGTCATTCTCACTGTCAAACGATTTCCAAAATTTCCAGTAAATCATGTATACAGTGACATAGGAACACAGCAGGAAGATCACCTGTGGGAGGAGGAATGAGGTAGAATCAATTCCTTTGGAGCTCTGGCCAGTCTGCACTAGGCCCTGTGGAGGGCCTGGTTTCCTCTTGGTGCAAAAGCCTTGAATTCTGGCTAAGATGCCCTAGTCTCTGGACCTCATGGTCCTTAATATCAAGGAATCATTGCACTTAACTTGACACCCCCTCTTTAACTTGACTTCCGAGAACCCTTTGATGGGGCCAGATGGCTTCCGAAGTGGGGGTGGTAGGCATAACTGATACTCCCAAGATACAGATCCCGGTTACCCAACATCTTAGGAGGTGATTGGTTCAGCCAGCCTGGCAGGAGCCTCCAAGATGGTGACAGTGATGCCAAGTTTAATGTAAGCCCCTCCGGGGCAGAGACCAATTTTCATTTCTATCTTTGAACCCCCAACCTGTAGGCCAGGGTTTCGTATGGAGCAGGAGCTGAACCAAATGCTTGTTGACCGCTAAATGTCTATCATGGAATCTGGACCAGAAGCCTTCCGACTTGGTGTAGGACCTGCTGGCTTTGGAAAGGAAATTCCTGGAGTGAGGACTGTTTCTGCTTTATCAAACCTGAGGAGTCCAAATAATGAACTCAGTATCTTTCCTTCCCAACCCTCCCCTTTTTCTCACTTTGCCATTTCTGTCAAGGATGTCTCCTTCCTCCATGTTTCCCAGGCTAATAACCTAGATAGTTATCCTCAAATAGACATCCCCTAGCTCCACCCCCCCCCCATAGCCAATCAGCTCCAAGCCCTGTGGATTCTACTCTGACAACGTTCTCAACATGGCTCGTCCCTCCTCTGACGATGCCACCGCTCTGGGCGAAGTCCTCATTGCCTCATAACTAGACTATTGCCAAAGTCTGCTTTCAAGTTTCTTCCCCCTCCAGTTCATCCTCCACCATTTGTCAAACTGATTTTCCTGAAGTACAGAAGTTTGACTGTATTGTTCAGTCATTTTTTCAGTCATGTCTGACTCTTTGAGACCCTGTTTGGGATTTTCTTGGCAAAGATACTAGAGTGATTGGGTATTTCCTTCTCCGGTATATTTTACAGATGAAGAAACTGAGGCAGGTAGGGTTAAGTGACTTGTCCAGGGTCACCCAGGTAGTACATATCTGAGGCTGGATTTGAACTCAGGTTCACGCTATTCACTGTAATGCCACCTAGCTGCCCACAAGTCATATGCCTTCCCTAATTGGCAAACTTCAGGGGCTCCCTATTACTCCCAGGATATAAAAATCCTCCTTTGGCTCTTAAAACCCCTCACAACCTGGTCCCTTCCTACCTTACCAGTCTTTTCACCACCTTATTCCCCTCCACATACATCCTCTATGATCCAGTGATGCTGGCCTTGAGGGTGCTCCTTGCACAGGACACTTTGTTTCCTGACTCCCCACCTTTGAACTGGCTGCCTCCATGCCTGGACTGCCCTCCCTCTTCTGCTCTGTGTCTTGGTTCCCCTGGCTTCCTCCAGGACTCGGCTCCAACCCCATCTACAGAAAACCTTACCCAACCCTCCCCTGCCCTTCCCTCTAACTAGTGTCTGCCCTCTGAAAATTGTGCCCTATTTAATTAAGCTGTATATATTTTGTGTATTCGTAGATGTTTGACTGGCATCCTCCCCAAACAAGCTGTGAGCTTTCTGATGGCACTGACCACGTTTGTGGCTTTCTTTGTATCACCAGCTCTAATTCAGTGCCTGACACACAGGAGGCACTTAAAAAATGCTGCTTGGCAATGGTGCAGTTGTATCCCCATCATCCAACAGTCCCCAGCATTTAGTTTGTGCTTCATAACTGTTTGGTGGATTGCAGTCTGTGCTCCCCTGACATGGTCTCTGAGAACCCAATGATGTGCCAACCTCCTGACAAGCCCCCCTTTGAAGGTGTTTTTGGTAGAGCATGGGGAATAATATTGGCACTAATTGTTAAAAGTGTGCATTGCTTAAAATTCATTCTTTCAAAGACATGTCAAAATTAGGTTGCTTTGACCTTTCTTTCCTTTGCTTAGCAAACATTGCATTAAGCAGTCCCTCTATACAGGGTCCTGTACTAAACACTAGGAGAGATGCTATTTGGTTAAAACACAGTCCCTGCCCCTTGGGAGTTTCCAGTTCAGTAGGTATGTGACAGTGGCAGAAATGTTTGTTCTCTACTGAAATGCAATTCAACAAGCATTTCTTTTTTTTTTTTTGCAGTTTTATGTACAATCTTCATTTTATTGTACTATTTTTTTTTATTTACTCATTTACTTTTAATTTACAAGATTCAGTTCCACAATCACTTGAGTTTCAGATTTTTCTCCCCTCCCTTCCCCCCCCGCCATGGTGGTGTGCAATCATGTATAGGATCTGCAAATACTTTCACATTGTACAATAGTTCGGTCATATAGAAGGGCTGTAACCAATGAGTGATCACTGGGAAAAGAAAAAAAAAAAGCAAAACCAGACATAAAAGAGAACGATAACGAGTTTTGCTTCAGTCTCCATTTAAACTATAGTCTTTCTATATCTTTCTCTGAGTTTAGGTATCTCCTTCCTTCTTGAGGCTCAACAAGCATTTCTTAATCGGGGAATGACTAACCAAGCCATGGGGCAGGAATGTCCTGAAGATTCTTAGGCTCTAAGAAAGGAAGCATGGGAGGGCTTCACATGAAGAATGCAGGGAACTAGCCCCAGGGAAGAGGTGTGAGAAGGCACCTTCCACAATTCTTTCAAGAGGTGGGCAACAAAGGGGCAGAATGCTGCCTGCGACCACAGACTTATTTTAGAGGCTGCCTAAATTTGCTAAACTGTTTTCCCCCCTCCTTTTAAATCTTTGTGATAAGGGATGGCTCTCTGGGAGTGGGAGAAGGGGAGTGATATATTGGGAAATGCAAGGCAACCCTGTCTGTCTCAATTTTCTCATCTGTAAACTATGCTGGAGAAGAAAATGCCAAATCGTTTCTGTGTATTTGCCAAGAAAATACAAAGTAAGTGAAGTAAAAAATGAGATAGCAATAAAAATCTATTTAGAAAAAAATCTAAAAAAAAAAAATAAAGCATATATTCAGCACCCACTATGCGTGGCAACAGATGGCATTTATAGGGATAAACAAATACAAAGCAGACACAAAATAAATTTCCCAGTACTAGGGGGACCAATAAGAGGTGAGGGAGTTAGGGAAAAGCCTTTTGTAGGAGGTGACACAGGAGTTTTCTAAGAGGCATAGGTAAGGAGGAAGAGCCTTCCAAGTGCGGGGGAAGCCTGAACAAAGACAGGAAACGGAATGTTATGGACAGAGAACAGTGATGATGCAAAGAGGCTGGAGGGGAGAGTGTGTGATGGGGAGTAATTCATACAGGGCACCCCGAAAGTCTTAGTATTTAAGCATTAATCATGTCACAAGCACATGTCAGATTTAAGCATTAATCATGTCACAAGCACACAAGCTACAAATTTGCGAAAAAGCTAATTACTCAGAATTTAAAATATTGATATGGTTCTTAATGAAATTCAACATATCTACCATCTTGTGATATATGTGACCTTAGTCACTTTTCAAACTTTGTAAAAACTGATCAGCAGCTGCTCAGTGACCAAAAGGACTGCGTTTGTGACTCTAGTGACCTCGCCAGAAAGTTCATTGGAGACAGCGAGTGCCATCCAGCAATGTACAACACAGGCTGCCCTGGTTAGTTTAAATTAAGACTGAAAATGTATTTTCTCAAAGTTCTCCAACTAAATAAGTGTAAGAGAAATTTAAATAATTGAACTTTCTTTTTTTAAGTTTGTAACATTTTTACTTCTCAAGTTATTCAAGTTTTTTTAATGCACTAAAACTTTTGGGACACTATGTGCATATGTATGTATATATGTGTCTGTGTGATATTAATCTGTATAGATATATGTATATATGTGCATGTGTGTATTTGTATATACACACAATACATACATACATGCATATGTGTGTATGTATCAAGGGTGTATCTATAGTCATATATACACACCTACACATGTAAATATATCAGAGTGTTTGTATGTATGTATGTATGTGTATGTATATGTGTGTATGTGTATGTATATATACACACATCCACATACATAAATATATACCTATATATATACCTACATGCATATACACATAACACATACATACATACTTATATATGTGTGTGTAGATATATACTTATATACACATACACACATCTATCTATATATCTCTATCTATCACATAAGCCTGAACAGAAAGGCTGGCTTGTCAAGCAGACATCTTTGTCTTTTTCTCAGAGGCAGGAGGGAAACCCAGAAGTCTCTTAAGTAGGCATACTCAGGCCTGTACTTCAGAAATAAAATGGTTGTATGTACACAAAAATACACAGCCCTTGTAATGCCTCCTCCCACCCCCACCTCCACCCATGGTCCCCTCACCTTCATCACTGTGTTGTAGAGTGAGATAAAGTTGGTGAACAGGTCTAGGTAGCGAGTTGTAAAGACAAGAGCAAACAGGGCTTGGCTTTTCCCGGAGATTCCTGTGTCCAAGGAGAAAGAGCATGAATTATTAGAAAGCAAACTTCCTAGTGTACACCTTGGAAGCATAGAATTTGTGAGATGGATCTTTCAATTCAACCCAGTCAATGACCTACTGAAAGGTCATTGGGCCTTAGTTAGACCTCCAGTGAGTAACCGAAGGTGGGGTGAGGCTGGGGAGAGCTTGACTTCATTCCTATGTTAACTTTCTTTCCTTTTTTTCTTTCTTCCTTCCTTCCTTTTCTTTCTTTCTTTCTTTCTTTCTTTCTTTCTTTCTTTCTTTCTTTCTTTCTTTCTTTCTTTCTTTCTTTTTCTTCCATTCTTCCTTTCTTCCTTTCTCCCTTTCTTCCTTCCTTCTTTCCTTCCTTCCTTCATAGTCCTTCTCTTCATGAAGCCAAAATTTGCAGCCATCTAAACCATAATGAGTTAACAATTATATAGCACTTTATGGTTTGAAGTGTTTTCCATATGTTATGTGGCTGACCCTCATACATATTGTAATCCCCATTTTACAGATGAGGAAACTGAGGCTGAGCAAGATTAAGTGACTTGCCCAGGTAAGTGTCTGAAGCAAGACTCAGATCTTCAAGATTTCAAGGATAGCACTGTATCAACTATACCACCAAATTCTTGGTCTCCCTTGGTTTTTGTTTTAGTTCCCTGCAAGGAGGAAAGGCTCTGTTTGGGAGGGCTGGGCAGGTAGATGGTCAGCCTCGGGACATAAAGCTTCCCACTGATCTTTTCCCCCTACAAGTTTAGAATCCCAGATAGCTCTTTTGGACAGGACATGGGGTAATACCCGAACCACTTTGTAGGGGTTGAAAAAGGCAAAAAAATGAGAACCCCCTTCCCCTCTAAAACTGCCAGCTGTTGGCTCAGCAGATGGAAGAGAGTGAGTTTCATAAGCTCATAGGACTTGGAGCTGAAAGATAGTTTTGAGTTTGACTCCCCTTTCCATATGAAGAAACCCTGGGCCAGAGAGCTGAAGGGAGGTGGGATCATGGATTTCAAGGCAGAAGGGATGAGAGATCATCTGGTTCAATCTCCATATTTTATAGAAAAGAAAAACTACAAAACAGGACTGGAACAAGGTTTGTATCGGGTCCCAGAGGAAGGAAGCGGCAGAAGGGGAATTGGAACCCAGGTCCATGGACTACAAATTCATCGTCCTGACTGTGTAATATAGCACTAGAGAGCACTTTAAATAATAACAGCTTCCCCTTCTGTGGCACTGAGATTTGCAAAATACTTTATCTACATTAACTCGTTTTATCCTCATAGCAAACTTGTATGGTAGATGCTGTTAACATCCCCATTTTATAGATGGGGAAGCTGGAGCTCAAAGGATTTCAGGGAGTTGTCTAGGGTCATATCCCAATGTGAGGTCCAGCCCTCCATCCAGTCTTCCACGCTGTTTCTTGCAGTAGAGTTGGCCATCTCCAGTGATGTATGATTGGGCATGTTCCTAGTGGCATGTGGACTGACTCACCCTGTGACTGTGCCTTTAGGGTCTGAGGGAAAGAGAGCAGCCTTGACAGGAACCCATGAAAGTTCTGTCTGGTAACCCAGAGTCACATGAATTTTCTTAATTGGCTTTAAGTTTATCAGCCTACTCTGGTGGCAAGAAAGAGGATGGGGCTGCCCCTCCACTGTGCAGATGAAGCTTGGCCTTGGAAGGGCTGGACCCCTTTGCATCACCTCTACAATCAATGTTTTTGTTCTAGGTCACTCCCTCCCCTCTCCCCCCAAAAACCCCACAATATCTTTGAAGTCCATGAGGATCTCCAGAGAAGAGTTCCTGAAGCTAGAAGGGCCTTTAAAAACCAGCCCCCTCATTTTTACAGAGAAAGAGACTGAGGTCCAGAGGTTGTGTGACTTGGCCTAAAGTCATACAACTAGAGTCAGGATTGGAACCCAAGTCCTTTGGGGTCAGGAAGAATCAGACACAGCTGAATTGACTCAATAGCAACCTCTGACCCCAAATCTAGCAATCTTTCCATGGTACTGTACCATCTCCCTGTCTAGCCCCTACTGTTCACCTTCCTTCCATTGATCTGTCTTCAGCTTACAACTTTTGAGGGTAGAATTAGAAAGGGCACATAATAGAACCCTCTTACTTTACAGAACAGAAAACAGGGTCAGTAAGAGAAAGTTATTCCCCCAAGGCCACATTTCCACATGAAATCCCATTTCCTAATGACATAATGTTTTCCTCCTGGAAGCCCCACTGCAGCAGGTAGGGGACAAAGAGGACTGGGCTAATGAGGGGAGAAATGAGCCATTTCACCAGCCCCTCTCGACTGTCCAGCCCAGAAGAACACATCGGTTACCACCCCAAAGACTCCTGTGCAAAGCAAGAGTCTCCATGTGGGACCTCACTTGTCCACAAATACCAAGTTCTGGGTCCAGGGAAGGAGAATGAGGAGGTGGGAGCTCAGATGGTCGGTTAAGAAAATTCTTCAGTCACAGGGTGACTGAAATCTTCAGCTGTCCCCTCTGAAAGCCTTCTCAGTGAGAAGACAGAACTGCAGTGTCTGAGATGAAGGGGCCTCAGTGGGCCTCTTGTCCAGACCCAAAAGGAATGCCCCCAACAATGGTCACTCAGTCCCTGCTTGAAGCCTCTAAAGGGAGGGGGAGTAAAGGCTGAATCACAAAATCATTTTTACTTTCAGACAGTTCTCATTGGGCAGGAGGGTTTTCCTAACATTAAGCCTAACTGTGGTTATTTGTCAAGCCACCCATACTTCAGTTCTGCTCTGGTTCTGCCCTCTGGATCCAGGCAGAAGAGACTCAACAATCTCCTCTCCAAGCTACCCTGCAGACCCGACATCCCTTTTCCTCCTTCCCATGCCTCGCTCCCAATTACAGAGGCAGAAGGATACAACAGCACAGAGTGGGAAGTCAGGGGCCTGGGTCCCAGTCCTGACTCTGCCTCTGTCCAGCCGGGTGACCATGGCCAAGATCCGCCCCACTGGCTGGGCTTCAGTTTCTACCGCTGTAAAATGAGAGGGCTGCATAAGATGGTTTCTAGAGGCCCTCCTAGTTATAACATCCTTTGTTTTTATTCAAAGCTCTGATACTGTGTGTACTATGCCCTTCCCAGCTCTGATACTCTGTGTTCTAAGGTCCCTCCCAGCTCTGATACTCTGCGTTCTATGCCCTTCCCAGCTCTGACAATTCTGTGTTCTGAGGTCCCTCTCAGCTTTGATCTCTGTGTTATGAAGTCCTTTCTCAGCTCTGATACTGTGTTTTAATGGCCCTCCCAGCTCTGACCAAATCACCATTCTAAAGTCCAATGCAGCTCCAACTGTGGTCTCATTAGAGACATCTTTCCCAGCCCTCCCATCCTTGAATGCTGCGATCGGTTCCCTTTCTCCAGCTCCGCCTCTCCCCTGGCCATTCCCTTCCTACCTCAGTGCCTGCCACATCACACCCTCCTCCTGCGCTAGTGGCCAGATTCTGTCTCCAAGCCATTCAGAGTACAGAAGGGAAGGGTGGGGGGCTGTCCGTTTCACGAGTATCAGTGCTGGGGAGACAGCTGCGTGGAGGTGGGAGAGGTGATGAGAGGCAGAAGGAGAAGAGAAAAGTGCTAGGGCAGAAAAGAGGAGAGCCTGGGGAGGGTCATTTTGGAAAATAGGGGCTGTGGGGAAAGAAGGGTAAGACAAGAGAAGGCTGTTCAAAGTTAGAACTTTAATTACTGCCATTTTAGTAGCCCATTAATGTTCACAAAGCACTTTACCTCTATTACTTCATATCTCACAGCAACCCAGTGAGGTGGGTGCCATGATTACCTTCATTTCACAAGCTAAGGAAACTGAGGTCCAGAGAGCCATACAGCTAGTAAGTTTCTGAAGCAAGATTTGAACTCAGATTTTCTGGACCCCTGCCTTAGAAATCATCTCATTCAGCCTCTCCATTTGACAGAGGGGAAAACCGAGGCCCAGAGGTTGTTATTTGTCCGAGATCACCCAGTGAGGATTTGAGCCCTGGTCTCCTAACTGCCTTCGCTCTCCTTATTCTCCATCCATCCTCTGCCCTCCTAACTCTCTCCCTCTGAATCCACTTTCTGCTCCTCAGTGGCTTACCTCGGCAGGACTTGGATCTCCAGATTTTGACCAGTAAGAGGATCATGGCCAGTAAGTGGGAAACATCCCCCAGGATCCGGAACAGGTTCATGATGGTGCTACCCACTCCCCAGTGCCAGGAACTACCTGAGATCTGCCTTGACTGACCCGTCCTTCCAGATCCCTTGGTGGAAGGCTTTCACTCTCTTGCACCCGCCTTCTTTGCTCTGGCCCAGATCCTCTAAAAGAATGCCCTGCCTAGAGAGAGCTGGGACCCGCCTCTGCCCCAGCCCCAAGCTTCCTTCAGCATCCAACCGTCCAGCTTCCTTGTCCTGTACTCCTCTGGGGCCAATGCCAAGTTTGGGCTACCCTTAGCCTTAGGGCCAGCCGGCTCTGTCCCCTCCAGGCAGCCTTCCAGGCTCCTGGGCTCCTGCCGGGACACCCTCTCCTGTTTCCCCAGTCCTGGAACAGGCGGTGACGTGGCTGGGCTGGCCAGGGCCTTGGGGGTGGGAGGAGACTACTGGGGAGCCAGGAAGTGGAGTCTTGGAATCCCAGACCTGCCCCCTCCTCAAGTGACTGGTGGGCTGCAGGGTTGCCACTGCCGGGGCCAGGCATAGGAAGGAGGAAGCAGTAGCGGCCGTGGTGGCTGCTGTCCAGGAGCTGGGAGAGAGGCCCCTGCCTGCTGAGATGGCCTGCTGGGACGTGGCTGGACAGGGCGGTGGCTCCCCTCCTGCTTCCTGCCAGGCCCTCCTCACCTTCTCCTAGCTACAGAGACCAGGTGGGGCTGCCCAGCTGGAGTCAGTGAGCAGGAGTTTCTGTCCAGGCTGGGGGAGATGAACATCCTTGGCAGATGGGGTGGGGGCAGGAAGGGGGATCTCCCCCTCCCCTCTCTGAAGCTCTCAACAATTTTTCTAGCTTTCTTCCCAGAGATGCCCTCTCCCCAGAAGCCCTCTGTCCCATTAATTCTTTAAGCATCCTAGTGCCCCGAAATAACAGTGGATTTGGATCTTCTTGTATCAGCTGCTAACAACCTCTGTGGCCATCTTTGGGACTCAGTTTCCCCATCTATCTGACCATGTCACTTCCTTGCTCAAATAACCTTCAGTAGCTCCCAATTGTCTATAAGACAGAACATCCTCTCCTTAGCCTGGCATTCAAGGCCCTGCCTTTTACATACTTATTTCCCATCAGTCCTCTAAATTCTAAGCAGTCCCCCCAACCTTGCCCCGTGATTGGCATGGTTACAGATCAAACACACAAGGTCTGCACAGGACCTTGGCAATCATCTGGTGCAACTCCTCCCTTTGGCAGGTGAGGAAACTGAGGCCCCGAGACTCCAGGTCACACTGATTGTAAGTCACTATGTCAGAGTTTGGATGCAGACCCCGCCGGATCCCTGTCCTGTGCTCTGACCGACACTGGGTTGCTGCTTGATGGTGGCACTGAGGATGTAATAAATACCCCATGTTTGGGCCACTGCTTTCCAAAGTACTTTGCCCACAGGTAAGGTCGAGCAAGCATTATCGTCCCATTTTACAGATGAAGAAACTGATGCCCAGAGAGGTAAACAACTGCAATTCTCTTCAGTCATGGGAGCAGTTATTAAACACCTGCTGTATGCCCAACACTTTGCTAGGCCCCAGGAAACAGGGACAAAAATGAACGTGCATCTTTGTTCTTGAAGTATATACAGCACATACGTTGAGAAGTAGGTCTCAAGTCATTTGAGGAGGCTCCCAACATGGAGGGGGAGAGAGGGGAAGGAGAGAGGCCTACTCAAAGGACATGGCACCTGAGCTAAGTTTTGCAGTAAGAGGGGGGAAGGGGATTGATTCTAGGATGCAGGAGGAACTGCATTCCAGATACTGGAAAGGCAAGGAGGCAGGAGATGGAATCTGAGTTTGAGAAACAGAAAGCTGAACCCTTTGGCTAGAATGGATGCAGAAGAGTGATGTAAAATAACAATAGTTAGTGTTTATATAAGACTTGCAAAGTGCTTTACAAATATGATCTCACTTTATTCTGACAACAATCCTGGAAGGCAGCTGCTTATTATTATGCCTGTTTTATAGATGAGGCAACTGAGGCAGAGAGAGGTTAGGTGACTTGACCAGGGCCATACAGCTAGTACATGTCTGAGGCAGAATTTGAACTCAGTACTTCCTGACTTTGGGCTAGTGCTCTGGGCTAGGCGAATGCCACCTAGTTGCTCATCTTCAAATAGGCTGCTGTGTGGAGGCACTTTAGCTCCAGTGCCTCCAGAAGACAGAGCTGGGACCAAGGAAGACAAGACACAAGGAGTGAGGCTTCATTTCAGTGGCAAGACCCCCGCATTGGGATAAACTGGTGCAGGGGCTGGAGTGCCGAGCATGGGGTCAGAGGATCTGGATTCAGATACTGCCTCGGATCCTGACTAGCTGTGTGACCCTGGGCAAGCACCTTTACCCTTCTCAGTCAGAAGCAGTAGATTTAACTGTTGGAGTCAGAGGATCCGGGCTCAGATTTTGGTCTTACCACCTGCTATGTGAAAGCCATCAGGTCCAGATCTGTGACCTAGTGACCAGAGGAGTTTGCTCTTCCTTGGTGGAGGGGTTCCCATGCTGACCTAAAGTATTTCCAATGGACCAGCACAAGGGAGGATGTCCTGAAAATCAGGTGTCCAGTGGAATGGGATGCTGTGAGGGGTCCCCCATTACTCTGAGTAGAGATGAGGGGAGGTGTGCTGTTAGAGGGAGGTCCTTGTCTATGGTGGGAAGATTGGCTGTCTTTGGAGGCCCCTCGCAGGTCTGGGGTGCAATGATTCTATGAAAAGATGGCTCTATGATTGGATGGTTTGGGAGACCTTCCAAGTCTAGCCTAATCCCCTCCTTCTATAGCAAAGAAACATTAATCCCCGAGAAATCAATTAAATTGGCCAAGGTCACTCAAGTAAATGCTCATTTGGCAGAGTAAGGATTTGAACACAGGTCCTGTGACTGGAGCATCAGCTCTTTCCACTCATCTCGGCATGTGGTCTTATTTTAGCCATGCAACTTGCACCCCTCCCCCCACCCTTAGTTACACCAGCTGTAGGGCTTCCTGCCCAACAGGTGGTCTCTCCAGCCACTCCTCCCCAGTCTCAGGTGATGCTATTTAAAGCCCCATCAGGTGTGGCTGCCTCCCTCCTAGTTCAATCTGGAACCTTTTCCACCTCGCCTTCTCCCCCAGCTGCCAGCCCTGACACCTCCCCCTCTACCCCACTGAGCCCTCCCCACAGCTTATGCTTTTGGCCATTTCAGGAAACATCTGTCAGTTTTGGAAGCTTCTTCACCAGCTCCCTCCGGAGCGGAGCTAAGGCTGGGTGACTCCCTGCTTCCTCCTGGGGGACCCTGCCAGAGAGGCTGCCATTCATGTGGGGAAGGGGCGGGAGGCTGGTAGGGCTGAGCCATGGTGGAGAGGAGGTGAGTGGAAGGGGATGGAACCCTTGTAGCTCATCAGACTAGAGGGTGGAGGGCCACTCCTGAAGTCTCTGGAATCCACCACGAGTCTGCTGTGTGTGCCTTTGAGCCATTTTTGTGTCCCCTCTGCGGCTCAGCTCTAGTCTCTCAGAGCCAGGGAACCCTGGAGCTGGTCATCCAGTCAAACCAGCGCAGTCTGACCAGGATTACGTAAGCAGGCAGTGTGGTACAGCGAAAAGAGCCCTGGTTCTGGAGCCAGAAGATCTGGGTTCAAGTCTTGTTGTGGTCACTTAATCCCTCTGTGACTTTCAGTAAGTCTCAGTTCCCCCCCCCCCTTTAAAATGAAGGGGTTGGTCTAAATGGCCTTGGAGGTTCCTTCCATCTCTTAATGTTAGGTGCTCTCTATTACTTTCCACATCCTGGATGCTCTATCTCTTCTAACACAACCTAAGAATCCTAGGATCTGACTTTGAGAACTGGAAGGGACCCTTAAGAGCCTTGGGGTCTTCATTTTACAAATGGAAAGTGGGGGGGGAAGGGCCCCAGGTCACAAGTGGCAGAGATGAGGATTGGAACTGCTGGCATTCTCTGACTCCAGGGCTCTGGCTCTTTGACCTCCCCCCACCCCTCACCCTGCTCTTCTGTCCCCCGGGAGCTCGAATTCAATCCTCTGTGGATCTCTTGGGGTGTCCAAGGGCAAAGGGAACCTCGGGGATCAAAGAATCAATGGGAAGGTCCCTGAAGACAGGGCTGATTTCATTTTGTCTTTCTATCCTCAGTGAAAACCATAGTGCCTGGCACAGAACTAACCCTTCATACATTCTCTCTTCTCTCCCTCTTCTCTTTCTCTCTCTCTCCTCTCTTTCCCTATCTCTGTCTCTTCCTCCCCTGCCCAAGTTTCTCTCTCCAGCTCATCTCATCTCTCTAGCGCATTATTGAATGTAAGCGACTAGAAGACAGGACAGTTCCAGTTGTGTCTTAGCACCCTCAGCTCCGGGAACAAAGTTCATAAATGCTTGCCACATAAAAGTCCTCAGTAGACCCTTCCAGCTTGGAAACCCCAGTGACTCTGGCGCAGCCCTGCCTTTCCCTCTTAGCCCTCTGCTGGCAGATTCTGCTCATTGTCCCCACTCCCTGACCCCGGCCAGGTCTCTATGCTTCTGCTGGAGCCTCCCGAGTAAAGGTGGGCGTCAGGACCCCCGGGGTTTTATCCCTCTCCTCACTAGCCTCATTTGACCCCAGCCAGAGGAGGAATAGACGACTGAGGGGAGAGGGGATTTCCTGTTCCTAACGCTGAGGCACTCAGGGAAGCAGCTCAAAGTGCCAAATTTTAGGATGGACCTAAAACCCTTCAGAGTGTGGCCATGAGAAGAGTCTGGAACCTTCTTTGTATCAATCTAGTGAAGCCAACGAAATAATGTTTTTAAATGAATAAAATATATAGGGCTAGGAAGGAACCAATGATACCAAAATACAGTCATAAACTTCTATCTAAAAACCAGCCTCACAAGCCCGTGGGTAAGAAACCGTGCTCTGCTGAGGGGGACCAGCTGGGAGGCAGCAATGCTATGACTGATGATAGCTGCTGCCACTGAGGGGCCGTGAGGTGGGGTGGAAGGAGAAGCCATCAGTCCTGGTGACCCTGAGCAAGTCAATTCACTGCTCAGGTGTCTGAGCAGGGGCAGATGTGTTCAGGTAAAAGGGGAAGGACATAGGCATTTACTAACTACCCACTATGTGCCAAGCACTTTACAAACACGATCCCCACAACAACCCTGGGAGACAGTGGCCAGTATTGGCCCCATTTTACAGATGAGGAAACTTTAAATGACGTGCTCAAAGTCTTGCAGCTGGTAAGTGTCTGAGGCTGGATTTGAACTCAGG
This sequence comes from Pseudochirops corinnae, assembly GCA_028646515.1. Taxonomy (NCBI): domain Eukaryota; kingdom Metazoa; phylum Chordata; class Mammalia; order Diprotodontia; family Pseudocheiridae; genus Pseudochirops; species Pseudochirops corinnae. The sequence continues at coordinate 380,318,098 of CM053585.1, forward strand.
TCTACCTGGCTCCAGTCCCACCTAGCTGCCTCAACAGGACTTTCCTAGACCAAGGAAATCATAGGTCCAGACGAAATATTTCATGATCTCCTGTGAGCCTTCTGAAAATTCTAGAAGGTCACTAAGACTGCAGGGGTTATTATCCCTGTTTCACAGAAGAGGAAACTCAGGTTTTGAAATACAAAATTCCGGGGCGGAGCCAAGATGGCGGCGTAGCAGCAGCAACATATCGCAGCTCTCACATAGCCACCCCAAAATACCCATAAAATAGGACTCTAAACCAATCCTAGAACCCCAAAACGCACACAAGGATACTTCCCACTAAAGTCAGCTCGGCTACGAGGAACCATATCAGCACTGCAAACTGAAACCAGCCTGGCCTGAAGCCGAGGCTGTGCCCCGGGGGTGGCTGGGCGGGAGAAGGTTCTCAGGTAAGATTAGCACCAGCTACGAGTGGGGATTGTGAAAGGGGGAGATAAGCATCCACCGAAAGGTGTCCAGAGCGGAAAAGTGAAAGGCAGAGGTTTTGCACCCTCCTCCACTTTGTAGCTTCCCGCCCCCGGCCTGCAGACAGCAGGAGGACTGAGCGGTTGTTTTCAGGCCAGGGCTCTCGCGTTGAGCGGCCTGGATCTGGATCGTCGTCTTGGGCCTCGGTCTTGGAGTCTTCATTATCCAGTTAGCCGGAAGTCTACGGCAGCCGGGAGGACCCCAGCGATTTGGGACAGAGCTTTCCCTTCTGGAAGCAGAGCCCCACAGAGATTTAAAAAAAAAAAATCACAGTCTGAACAACCATGAGTAAGAATAAGCAAAAGAAGCAAAGTAAGAACAGCTCCCAAAACCTAGATTCCTTTTTTGGGGAAAAGAAAGATCATGGGAGAGAGAGGGAGGAGGAGAGCACAGCCAGAGCGCCCCCACCAGAGGCCTCCAATAAACATGAAGA
>CM053585.1:380319537-380335068 GCA_028646515.1 Pseudochirops corinnae
GAATAGACTGGGGGAGGGGGGACACACTGGGATGGCTGTTTTGGGGTGGGGGGGGGAAGGGGGAGAAAATATGTAACTCAAAATCTTGTGGAAATGAATGATGCAAACTATAATAAAATTTAAAAAAAAAAAAGGAAAAAAAAAAGAAGTACAAAATTCCACAGTTCCAGAGCGGTAAAGTATCAGAGGCAGGATTATAATCATGTGACTACATGTCCAAGGACCTCACAGCTGCCCTGAGCTGCTTCTATAGCTGAAGGAACTGAGAGTCTTCCTAAAGAACTGAAGATTGGAATGTTGGAGCTGGGAGGGGCCTTAGAACAGGGGATGTCAGAGCTGGGAGGGGCCTTAGAACAGGGAATGTCAGGCCTGGGAGCAGCCTCAGGACTGGGGCTGTCAGGGCTGGGAAGGGCCTCAAAGCTCAACCAGTTGATCTTCCTGATGTTTTGGTTTTTTTTGCTTTTTGGAGGGCAATTGGGGTTAAGTGACTTGCTTGTGACTAGTCACATGGCTAGTTTTTGTGTCAAGTGTCTGAGGCTGGATTTGAACTCAGGTCCTCCTGACTCCAGGGCTAGTGCTCTATTTATTGCGCCACCTAGCTGCCCGATCTTCCTGATTTTTCACAGGAAGAAACGGAGGCCCAGAGATTTTGGGAGCAGAAGAGTGATGTGAGCAGATCCCTGCATGCAGATGTGAGGGCATGTGAAGGGACTGCTGACAGTGGGAGGGCCCCTCAAAAATAATCTCATAGGGGAAGAGCCAGTGAGGGCCTCCTTGTCTCTGGTACTTTAAACTATTAAGATTAAGTAAACCCTTTCCTTCTCAAAGCCCTGGGAGATGAGTTAGTGCAAGGCTTGTTATCCCCATTTCCTAGGGGAGGAAGTTGAGTCTCTGCACACCTCTGTAGTGACTGCCTCCCTGGTAGTCCCCGGAGCAGCACACTCAGCTTCATCTCCCAATGCCTTGCCCATGGCCATCCCCAGACCTGGAATGCTTTGTCTCTTCATGCCAACTTCCTCCAAAACTAAGCCTGATCCTCCCTTCTGCGCTGGACCTTTCCCAGGTCCCCTCTACCCTTTCCTCACCTCCCAAATACAAGCAGTGGCCTCCCTCCCGAGGTCTCCAGCGTTGTTCCATGGTGTCTTCCTCATTAGGCTGTGAGCTGCCTGAGATCATGCCTTTGCCTTTCTTGGTCTTCCCAAGGCTAGTGCCCCGAACAGAATCAGAGCTTAATAAATGCTTGCGGACCCATTTCACTGACATCACATCTAAAGCTGACCCCCAGCCTGCCTCCTGAGTCTTTTTATTGCAGTGGAATGCTCTGCCTCCAGAGGTAGTGAGTCCCCATCACTGGAGCCGGTCAAGTGGAGGCTAGATGCCCATTTGTCAGGGATAATGTGTTCCAGTACAGGTTGGATCTGATGTGCTTGGATACCCTTTCCAACTCTGAAGCTTTGTGAAATGCCATTGGGTCTCTCTGAGCCTCAGTTTCCTCCTCTGGAAAAAGGGAAGAATAATGAATCAATCCTTAATCCTCCACCCCATGAGTTGTTAGGTATCAAGGACTAGGGATCTGTGCATTTTTGGGGCGTTCTCATTCTTCGCTATAGTAGAGGCAGCCCTCCTATGGAAGAAAGCCATCTCTGGTCTCCGGAAAAAAATCTGGTCACTGGCCAATGTGCCTAGCCCCCCAAGACCTTCCCACCTTTATTTCTTGGAACAAAGGAGTCGCTGGGCTAACCAATGGCCACATCTGACAAGGAATGCCTCATTGGACACCGGTGGTTCACCACCTCACTGAAGGCAGGAGCAGCTTCTCTGGGAGGCCTCTGAAGCACCCACCAGAGCCCCGAAACCTTTTCATTTTCTTCTCTACAGTTCATCGGTCATTGTCTGACCACATTTTTCAGCCTCGGGGTCCAGAAGCTAGCTGGACCATCGGCCCCACCCTGTCGGAGAGTCCACCCCCGAGCCACAGGCTCCTCCGGGGTTTCCACGGCAACCAGAAGCCACAAGCCGCGTCTCCCCGGGTGACGGCAAGCGCTAAGCGAGCCGCTGGAGCTGCGGGACCCCTGGAGGACTGAGAACAAGGAGGGGGGAGAGGGAGCCGAGCTTCCTTTGCCTGCCTCTGGGTCTAAGCTGAAGCTGGAAGGGACGAAGCATCCCGGCAGCGGGGGTGGATCTGGAGGGACTCAGAGGGGTGGAATTGGAGGGATCAGAGTTCCTGGGATTATCGACCCAAGAGTAGGAAGAGGCTTTGCTAGGTCAAACCCTTCATTTTACAGATGAAGAAAGTAACTGGATCAGGGTCACACAGGTGCTAAGCATGGGAGCCCGGGTCCTCTAGTTCAGCTCAGCCTCTCTCCCAGGAATCCCAGCTCTACCAACCAGCATTCCTGGGCGAGTTAGTGGCTGGGTCAGGGGTTTTGACCCCGCCCACTCAAGGCCCCTTTCTCCGGTTCTCTTGCCTAGATCTGGAAAGGTGAACGCTTTTCCTATTTTATCCAACACTTTCTCCCCACCCGGGGTAGTATTTTTTTTTCCTGTTCCTTCTTCCCCTGGGCATATAAGGGGTTGGGGTGTGGAGCAGTAGGCTTGGCATCCTCTTGCACAAAGACCCGAGACTGCCCAGCTTTCAGGTTAGCACCCAGAGGAAGCTGGCCCGGAGCCTGCACTACCCCCTCCCCACCCTACCCTGTTTATTTGAGGAGAGGGGCCCTTGTTTGCTTTTGGCACCCTCTCTGTGGCCCTAGGATCAGTCATGTGTCACAAGAGATGGAGACAAGACTGTTCCCTTACTGACCTTTTACTTGCCTACCTCCCTGTGCAAGCCCCAGGATGGGGGCCCAAGGCTAAGTAAGATTGGAGAGAGGGAGAGACTTCAATGGAGAATCCTGCCTGAGCAGTCCTTTTCTCAGGATTGTCTGATCTAAGACCTAGAGCTGGAACATCGGGGGGCTCAGAAGCCATCTGATCCAGTCACTTGCCCCCCTCCTTTTGCAGAGAGGGGAAATGACTTGCCCGAAGTCACACAGGTATCTGAGACGGGGCATAAATCAAGGTCTTCTGATTCCAAAGCCGGAGCTCTTTCCACTATATCCTCTATCCCTTTTCCCTCCTGGGTTTGCGTCCTAGCTCTGCCATTTACCTGTTGTATGAGTCTGAAGGAGCCCCTTCCCCTCTCTGGACCTCGGTTTCCCCTTCTGAAAAATGACAAGGCTGGTCTAAATAATGTCAAAACTCACAGCTCTAAGGTCCATGATAATAAGATATCCTATCTCCATTTCCCCTTCCCTTTAGTCAGAACCTACTGGCCCCTTGGCCCGGGGACCCCTTAGGCTTAGGAGAGTTGATATTCCCAGGGCCCAGACCTGAGCTGAAGGAGGAGACAACATCAGGCTCAGCCTCAGCTCCCCTCCCTTCCAGATGGGCCCCCAAGCTTGGATCTGGAGGTGGGAGGCTGCAGACGGCCAGTCGAGCTTCAGGGGACTCCGTGTTCCCCCAGCTCCCTCCCCACTGGCCTCCTTCCACTCCCCCTCCCCACTCCCTCCCACAGCAGGAGCAGCAGCAGGAAAGGTTGGCGGAGGGGGGCTATTTTTGGGCGCGTCTCCTTAGCAACAGCTGCCACCGCCGTCTGTGGTGGCTTTTCTATAGGTGCTAAAATATTCCACCCTGGTGACTACAGAGAGCTGGGGGCCTGGGTCTGGGAGAGTGGGGAGAGGGGGAGGCGAGAAGGGGGATGAGATTCCCCACCAACGCCCCCAGACAGGGAAACCTGGACATGTGGCCAGAGGAGAAGCAGCTGATCCGCGGGTGGTGCTGGAGCCTCACCAGGGCCTGGACAGCTGTGGGGAAGGGCATTATGGGGCCAAAGGCCCCACCTAAAGCCCCCTTACCCCTACCCCAGCCAACCCATGCCCCCTCCTTCCCCAAGGTGTCCAGAGACGCAGCCTTGAGTGTCCGAGAGAGCTAGGGAGCCAGGAGTCTTAGGTTTAGAGCTGGAAAATGGTGTTCAGTGGCTGTTAAGATCTGCTCATGGTTGTGGTGGTGTGGTTTGTCCTATCTTCTCAAAGAGGACCCCAACACCAGGGAGATGATGATAGGACTTGCAATGAATTGTTTCATTCTTGCAATGAATTGAGGCAAGGCTGTGCAAAGTTACTAGCCACACTCTTTATTCTGGAGCCATCTGGGCCCAGTGGCCAGATATCAATCAGGATGATTGGAGATGGTCCAGGATTCTGTGAGAGACCCTGGCCCTTTTAAGCTAAGGTCTTTTCATGTTCTCACTTTGAGTGAGGCAACACCCATTCACTGAATAGGACTCTTTAAGAAGACTCAAGGGATGGCCCCCTTAATTAAAAACAAAAAATCAGACTGGGGAAGGGAAGACCCTCAGGGTTGCTGGCCAAAATAGAAACAAGTTACTATTTACATTCACTCTGAGCCAGGAGGGCCCCCAAAATAACCATTATGTGGTGCTTGGGCAGAGACCTATTGTCCAATACGTGAGATTCAGAGTGAATTGGGTTTAAGGCTTGATCTTTGAGAAAGAAATCTAGTCAGTCAACCCCAAGTTAACCCGGATGCCGGCAAGGACTTGGAAGCCCAGAGATGTTTAGGTGACTTCCTCAAACACACAGCCAAGTAGAGGCCAGGATTCAAAGGCAAGATTTCAAATTCAGAGTGCTTTGACACTTCCTTGCCCTGTGACCTTGGGTAGCTCTGGTTATAATTGTGACTGCTCTGCCCAGGGCCATTGTGAGGATTAGATATGATAATAAATGGGAAAGGTCTTTGAAAACAATGAAGGGCTATAGACCCCTAGATACTCTCATAACCTTTATGGTCATAAAGAGTAGGAGAAGGGGGCTATATGTGATCCCAGGTAGATGTATCTGGGTACAGAGAGCCCTGGCCTGAGACATGGCACCCCTGGACTATATCCCTGTCTGTTCCACTAATTTATACTGCTCTCTGTCTAATTGTGCAAGTTTCTGGGCCTCAATTTCCTTTTCTGTAAAATTTGAGGGTCAGACTAGATAATTTCCAGGTTTTCTCTTAGCTCTGTGATTCCATGTCCTAAGGTCTCTCCCAGCTCTAACATTACATGTTTTAAAGTCCCCTTCATTTCTGACATTCTCTATTCCAAGGTCCCTGTCTAACTTTAACATTCTCTGTTCTGAGGCCTTTCCCAGCTCAGACATTTCATTTTCTAAGGTCCCTCTGAACAACTCTCTAGCTTTATCTTCTATGATTTTATTCTCAGCAAATATTCTTTACATGGATACAGACCCATAGCTAGCCTTTGGGTTCTTTATTCTGAAATATTCTATCCTTGTCCCTCGGAGGCCATCTCCCATTGTCCTGATCTAGATCTCATCACTGGACTCAGATGGCTCTGGAGAAGAAAGTGAGGCTGGTGACTGTACAGCCCTGCCTCACTTAAATCCAACTCACTTGCAAGTCATGGCATCACTTTCCTGATGTCACGGTCCTCTTCCAGAACCAAAGATAAACAACAAATACCTTTGTCCCTGTTTCCATTGAAAAACCTTTCTTCTTTCATAACATGACTAATGTGGAAATATGTTTAATATGATCATACGTGTCTATATCCTTTGCATGATGTCTTGGGGAGGAGACAGGGAAGAGTGAAGGGAGGGGAAAAATTTAGAACTCAAAATTTTGTAAAAGTGAATATTGAAAAACAAACCAAGCTTTATCTCTCCAGGTAGCATAGCAGGGTTCATGGTGGTGTACCCCAGAGAGCGATTGTGGTGAGGAGGTGAAAGGTGGTTGACTCCTGCCCCTGCCCTAAGGGTTGGCACTGGCATCCCCCATGACTGGTACTTCAGTGGCACCTTATGGGAAATCCAGAGTCTGACCTTAGAGGGAAAGAACCCTCAGCCTTCAGCCCTGAGTCCCAGGGTTCTCACTTCTCCCTCACTCCTCATTCCCTCAAAGACAGGTTCTAGGGGTGTTCCACCCTCCACTATCACACAGTAATAGCAGAGTAAATGGGCAGAACCTGAACAGAAGTCAAGAGATTTCTGGAGAATTATCCTAGTGCAATAGAGAGACAGAGACAGAGACAGAGAGAGCACAAGAGAGCTGAATTTAGAGTTAAAGGGTCTTGATTCAAATCTTGACTCTGAGATTACAAAATTGTGAGACCTTGGGTAAATCCATTCCCTGTTCTGTCCTTCAAAATGAGACATTTGCATGACACCATTTCTAACATTTTTCTAGCTCTAAATTCCATACTCCTTTGCACCCCAAATCTGGTGTTATTATATCTTCAGATATGGTCTCTAACCTTGATACTGACCATATGGGCTGAGCGGCTCATTAGGGAGTCAGAAAGCTTGCAATCTGCCCACGATTTCTACCAGCTCCCCAAGTGTGCTGTAGAGATTGAGGAATGTGGTGAACGTAGAGAAGGCTGGGAAGATTTGCCTGAACTGATGCAGAGTGAAGTCAGCAAAGCTGGAAAAACACCAGACACCATGATCACAACCTTTCAGATATAAAGGAAAAGACAAGACAATCAAAAATGAACATTGGCAAGTACCGATGAACAAGCTTGACTTCAAAGAAGACAGATGCAAAGACACTTCTCCCTGCTCCTTTGTCAAGGTGTGGAATCCTGGTTATAGAATCAGATTATTTTTTTTCATGTGTTGACCAATTTTCTGATTTTTTTTCCCCCTTCCACTTTTTTCTTTCTTTAAAAAACTTTTTTTTGTTATCAGTGATTGCTCTCTGGGAGGGGGAAGTCTAGACAATGTGAAAGGAAAGATATCAATACAAATTGATCTTATAAACCTCCGGACACAAACAGGGCAATTTTGTTACTATATCATTAAATGTATTATGCTATAAAATTAATGCACTATAAAACTACATGATGGAAGTTTGCTGTTTAATATACAATCCTCTTCTTTTTATATGAAAATGTTTGTATTCACTGATGATTGTTGATTCCATAATCAGCTCAGAAGAAGGGGGTCTTGTGGTGAAGACTGTGCCTTCCTGAATAACAGAAAATGCCAGATTTAAAGTTGGGAGGGGCCTTAGGGGCATCTAGTCCAATTCTCTCCTACAAATGTGGAAATTTAGATGCTGAGAGAAGGGACTAGACCAAAGTTACAAATATAAGGGTCATCAGACTCAAGCCCTTTGACGTCACATCCAGCTACAGCATCATTTCATCATCTGATTGGTGGGAAGTCCTTCCTCGCGTCTCTTCATTTCCCTGTAAGGGGAGGCTTTGCTCTCTTCTTCAGCCTTCTGGCCCTGAGTGTGAGGCATGTGGCCTGTCCCAAGGGGAAAGCATCCTGTCCTTCCATCAAAGGTAGGGTGGTCTGTGCAGAAACCAGAGAAAAATTAGCTTGGAAGATCACAAAAGTGGTCCTGTCGATCTGGGTGCCCCGCCTCAGGGAAGTGCTGGGATTGTTCTTGCCCGGGTCTCATGAATCACCTCCTCCAGGAAGCCTTCTTGTTCCCCTTCACCTCCAGTATCTCTGGCCATTTTGTTTTATTTTTCCTATACCCTCGGTTGTTTCCTACCTCAATCTCCCGGCCTCAGTCCAGAGCCCTACACAGCTAGGACTAAATGAACATTTGTTGAGTTGAAATAGAACTGAATTATCATTTGAGAGATCCAGGGAAGTCATTTCATTTTCCTGGACTCAGTTTCCCCATCTGCAACATGAGAGGTTGGACCAGATGGCTTCAGAAGTCCTTTCTAGCTCTAAAGCTCTAAGCCCAGGTATTACAGGCTGAGGAAGTTAGGGAGGATGTGTGTGTGTGTATATGTGTGTGTATGTGTGAGTGTGTGTATGAGAGTATATGTGTGTATGTGAGTGTGTATGTGTGTGAATGTGTGTGTATATGTGTGTATGAGTGTATATGTGTGAATGTGTGAGCGTGTATAGGTGTGTGTATCTGTATATGTGTGTATGAGAGTGTGTATGTGCATGTGTGTGTATGTGTGAATGTGTATGTGTGTCTGTATATGCGAGTGCGTGTATGTGTGTGAACGTGTGAGTGTGTATAGGTGTGTGTATGTATCTGTGTGTGTGTGCATATGTGTGAATGTGTGTGTCTGTATATGTATGTGTATGTGTGTGAATGTGTGAGTGTGTGTGTGTGTGAGTGTGTGTATGTGTGTGAATGTGCGTATATGAATGTGTGTATGTAGCTCTGACCAGGATGGCTGGGGGCTAGAAGCCTTGACAGGGGTAGCCCAAGACCTGGTGGGTTGGAAGGTCAAACAGAGGGTTTCAGGTAGTGGGTGACATGGGGGTGTAAGAGCCATGACCTCCAGCCCTGGGTCCTGAGGCTGAATGGGCTCTGCCGCAGGCTTTGGGCTCCCTGGAGCTGCCCTGTGACAGCTTGACTGCTCATGGGCAGTCCAGGTGTCCGCCAGAGGTGAGGAGGCCCCACGGGGCTGTGGGATAGTAGGGAAAACCCCAGCCAGGAGTCCAGAGAGCCAGGTTTGGCTTCCTAGTCCTAACTGATCATTTGACCTTGAATAAATCATGTCCCTCTGGGGCTCAATACCCTCTGGGATATGGAAGGGCCGCCAGAACCCTTGGGATTGAGAGGACCTGGGATTACTACCGACTGTGTGTGGAGCAGGGGGAAGAGCAAACTTTGTTTTGGAGTGAGAGGATCTAGGTTCGAATCCTGCCTCTTTCTGTGAGTCTTTCCTGATCTGTAAAATAAATTGAACAGCCTCTAGGGTACGTTTCACAATCTGACTCTAAGGTCTTGGAGCCTTCTTCTTGGAAGAAAAGTGGGGAGGGGAGGGGTCCCCATGGGATCGAGTTCTGGCAGGTAGTTTAGAGATCGTCTGGTCTAGTTCAATCTTTTTATAGACAGAGAAACTGAGGCACAGCCGGTAAGTGATTTGCCCCGGGCCACACAAGTAGTAAGGAGAGTGGGAATTTGAACCCAGGCCCCGTGACTTTAGTTCCATTTCCCAAGAGGTGGCCTTGACAGCAGCCCAGGACCCTGGAGAGTATGTGCAAAGCTCCCACCCCTGCTTCCCAGTCTACCCCTCCCTTCCCAGAAGGGGGAAGACCTGGAGTTTCTCCTGCACCCCAACTGGAGCGGGTCGTGGGAGGAGCTCTCCTGGGGCTGAGGAGCAAAGCCTGGACTGGATTATGGGGAGCTGGAGCCGGAGCGGGAGCAGGCGGCCAAGTTCCCCCACCCCGGGCTGTCGGCCGCTGGCTGTGGCTGCCTCGCATCGCCCCTCTCCACGTGCATCAGTTGTCCGGGGCTGTTCAGCTGGCTCCTCCCGCCCATTCCGAGCTAGCAGCGTCGGGGCCGGAACGTCTACAGAGGCCAGCAGGGAGGGAAGGGGTGCACGGCGTGTGGGGGGGGGGGGTCACGTGCCCTGAGGGGGGCAAGAGCCCAGGGCTAGGAGAGCTCTCTGGAGGCCCCCAAAGTCTAAGACTTGGGGGGGGCGCGGCCGACGGAGCGGTGCTTGCAGAACCGCCCCGGGGGCGTGGAGAGGAGGAGAGCAGAGGAGGGCAGGGCAGGGGGAGGAGAGGAGAGAGATAGGGAGAGACAGAGATAGCGAGAAAAAGGAAGGAGAGAAGTGGGAGAGACAGAGGAGACAAGGGAAGATAGGGGAAAACGAGGAAAAGGAGAGAGAGAGAGAGAGAGAGAGAGAGAGAGAGAGGAAACTAGGGTTCAGTGACACGGAGGGAGGAAGCGGACCGAGAGGATCGAGAGAAAGGCAGTTAAAAAAGACGGGAGGAAAAAAGGAGTGAGACAGAAGAGAGAAAAGGAGGGGAGACAGAGACAGAGAGATAGCCCCAGGAAGGGGAGGAAGAAGGACCACACAGAAGACTGTCAAAGAGAGGGAAGGGAGGAGAAAGAGGGAGCTAAAGAGTGGGGGAGAGATGGAGTGAGACGAGAGAGAGAAGGAAAGGTAGAGGAACTGAGAGAAGAGAGGGAGACAGAGAAGGAGGGAGGGATCCACGCAGAGTGACAGAGAGAACAACCGGGGGGGGGGGGGGTGGTAGCGGAAAAAAAAAAAAGCTTGGAGGAGAGAGGCAAGTGTGAGCGGGCGCAGGGAGGCGAGGGGAGCGAGAAGCCGCGGGCTGCGGAGCGAGGAGGCGTGCGGGCTGGGGACCTGGGCTGCGCAGCCGGAGGGCCGTCGGGGATCTGCCCCTCGGGGCCCCAGAAGATGCTGAGGACCAGGAGGCCAGGAGAGCGAGGAGCTGAGACGCGGGGCAGGCGCCAAAGTTAGGGGGCCCTGGCCTGCGAGGGGCAGAGAGAGGGGAGAGCGAGGGCGAGCTGAGCGGAGGGGAGACGACTTGGAGGGGACCTCGAGCCCCACCGGCCAGGACAAGTTTGGGGGAGGGGGGAGATCGAAGCCACCCTCCTCCCCGGCCTGCACACATCGCTTCTCTTCACCAGCACGGATCCATCCACAGACGGAGGGACGGATTTCTCCGTGGGATGTAGCACCCACCGCCGGCCTTCAGTCTGGAGCTGTTTCCTCCAGAGGTTACGCTGGGAAACTCCGACCCCCCCTAGGTAAGGGTGCCTTCCTCCGCGTCCTCTCTGTCAATTCGGGGTTCCTGCTGTCCCCATGGACAGACTAGAGAGGGGATTCTTCCCTAGACCCCCTCCTTTCTCCCTCTCTGTCTCCCACCAACCGGGAGCGTGGTGCATTCCCCACTCCAAAGCTGTCCCGTGACTACCTCCTCTGCTCGCTGCTTTTCTCCGTCTGGGGGCGTCGGAGGTTGAGCTGCGGCTCAGAAGGAGGTGGAGGGGCATCGCCGATGGTGTCCTTGCCCCCTCTCCTGTTGCTTTCCCTGTGCTTGACCTCCGCTTCCCCGGGATGTGGCTCCTTTTCCTTACCGTCCCCCGCCCCCCTCCCCCCATTGCAGTCCTCCTAACCCAGTGGCCTCAGGGTTCAGTTCTCAGCCAGAATTAGGAGAAGTCTCAGCTCAGGTGGTATGAGGTGCGTATCCGCGGAAGGGAGCCGTATCTTTTCCCTGTGTCTTATCCCTCATATTTCGGTAGTACTTCGAGCTTTACAAAACACTTTCCCTTCCTCGACGAGCCTAACAGTGGTAATTGTTCCCACTTCCCTGGTGGGGAAAATCGAGGAGGCGAAGAGAAGTGCCTGCCCAGCTCGGATGTGTCAAACTCGGTTTGCGCCCGAGTTCCTTGACGATGCTTTCTCCTACACCCCTCTCCTCTGCCCTCGTGGTGGACCTTCTAAGCCTCCTGAGTTTGCTTGAACCAGCCCTACCATTGGAGAAAGTAGCTCCGGGCCTGGTTGGAAGGAGGATGGCAGGGGAGGAAGAGGGAGGTCAGTGTCTGAGCTGTGAAGACTGATAGGCTAGTGGAGACAGCATGTGAGGGGTGGGGGAAGTCCTGGATTCAGAGTCCTGGGACCCCGAGTTCATATCCCAGATCTGACACTGGGCAGCTGTGTGACCTTCAGCAGGTCTCATCACTTCTCTGGCCCTCAGTCTCCCCATCTGTAAAAGAGGTGGTCGGACTAGGTGGTCTCTAAAGTGTCTTTTTACCATCTTGTGAGCCTCCTAATTGCTCACCCTTAAATATTCTCCCCCCACCCCAATTCTCCAGCACCAGAGAGTCCTCCCTTTGGCCTTACTGAATAGTTCCTTCTAGGAAGCCCTCCCCACATGATGCCCCCACCTTGACCCTTCCCTTTTCCCACACTCTTGCTGAGGTCAGATCTTGAGGGGGCTCTTGGATGTGGGAGACATCAGCTACCTGGGTTATAGGGTCATACCTTTAGAACTGAAAAGCACCTCAGAGGCCATCTAGCCCACCCCCCTCATTTTTCAGATAGGGAAACTGAGGTCTAGGAAAATGAAGTGCCTTAGGAATATAAAGATGGAAGGACCTCTCAGATCATCTAAGTGAAGTGACTTGCCCAAGGTCACACATATAGTTACTGTCAGACCTGTTGCCTGGAGGGAGCAGCTGCAATCCCCTTGAGGCCAGCCTTGATGATGGCCAGGGGGAACAGACTTTTGAACATCTGGCCCTAAATGAATGCAGTCCTGAGGGTGATTACAGAGACATTTATGTGGGAGATCTATTCACTCTATTCTTACACACACACACACACAAACACACACACACACACACACACACACACACACACCTGTGTAAGAGTAGCATGAGGCCATAGAGAAAATGATGGCTTCAGATTCTGAAGATCTGGGTTCGAGTTCCTACTTTGCCGATGACTAGCTTTGTGACCTTGAGCAAGTGGCTTAACCTTTCTGGGCTTCTGTGTCCTTTAAATAATGAGCTTTCTTCTGGCTCCAACATTCGATGTCCCAGCTCCAGGGTCTCTTACTGTTCCCCGACTCTTATGAGGCTGGTCAGTGGGTCTCTGAATTTAGGGAGGGGTCTTTCAGACCTAGCAGTAAGTCTGTATTTCAGTCAGACATAGAAGTAAAGGAAGCAGAGGAGCTATGTCAGGACTGGCTGGACCAGTCAGTGGAGGAGGCTCCATTGGTTTGGGCAGAGCCCTTGGTGGCTCTGTCATTTTCATTAAGATAAGGAGATTTGTCTGTTACTGAGTGTATATCAGCACTGATGGATGACCAGGGTCTGATTCCCTACTTTCTCTTTTCTAACTGTGTGACCTTGGGGAAGTAATTTTACTGCTGTGGTCCTCAGTTTCCCTTTCCTGTAAAATCAAGGAGTTGAATTTGGTGTTCTCTGAGGGCTCTTCCATCATCTCAGGATCCTAGGATAAGACCATTTTGATAAGACCTTGGAGCAGTCCCTGATCCTCTCCTCATTGGCTGTATCCCTCCAAAGGTCAGGGACATGCTGGGAGGCCAGCAGGAAGGAGAGGACTCGTTCTGGGGAAGATCTTTGGCCTGGAGAAGCCACTGAGGTGGAACTCTTTAACTGAGAATCAAGGGGTCCTAGATCTAGGGCTTGAACGGGTCTCAGAGGCCATCTTATCTAACCCCCTCATTTTACAAATGAGGAAGCTCAGGCCCAGGGAGGTTAAATGATTTTCTCAGGGTCACATAGTTAGTAAGTAAACTAAGATGATCTTCTGGGAGTGAAGGAAGAGAGTGGGAGATTCCAGGGCCCTTTCATAGTCTCTCGAATAAAGTTAATCAACATGCATTTATTAAGCACCAACTGTATATTAGGCACAGTACTGGGCACAGCTTTCCTATGGCCTTGAAATGCATGTTGAATGAATGACTGTGTCCCCTTTGAGATCCTTTGGGATGAAGGAAACAGTTGCCTTGAGATTCCCCAAAGCAATCTCTTAGAACAGGGTACTAGAGAGAAAGAAAGAGCTGGGTTTAAAGGAATGTGTTCTTAATTTGGATCTGGTAGAGATGGGGGCGAGTCAGGGTGGGGGTGCAGAGGGGCGGGAGGAGAGCACTAAGATGCCCCCAGTTGGGTGTTGAGGGGGTACCAGCCCCTCCACTGGGACAACTGAGTCATAAGGACTCGTTACCTATATGACATCGTGCAACATGGTAACTATGGGAGGCAGCAGCCGTTCAGTGTCAGTGGTTGGGAAGGGAGGGGCTGAGGTGGGGGTGGGGTCAGAGATGGAGGAGAGGTGGGCAGGCATGGAGTTTGGAGTGGCAGCCGAGAAGAAGGAGTTGAGGAGAGAGAATGAAGGGAGGGAAGGTTCAGGGTTGGCTTGAGAACCTGGTAGGATTTGGGAGAAGCAGCGAGAAGAGATGATGGAGAAGGAAGAGACAGTGAAGGAACCTGGCTAGGATGAGAGAGGAGGAGGCAGGGGAGAGGGAGATGACGGGAGTGGAGTGGGGAAGGAGATGGAGAGCAGAGGGAGGGAAGGCAGCATGGGTGGTGGGGCCCATGTGGGGCAGGACGTGGCTGCCGTAGCCCTCCGGTGGGCTCCCAGTCTCCCGACTTCCCTCCTTCACCAGGTTCCATCAGTCCTCTCTTCTCCTCCACATCTCCATTTTTCATGCCTCTCCCCCTTGGATGCCAAATTTGGCTCACGCAATCTGTCGTCTCCTCTCTGAGATTGGCACCAGGACTGAGCACATTACATCACCATTTGCAAGGGGACTGGGGGGGGGGTATGGAGAAAAGGGGCAGAGAAGGAAGGGAAAGAAGGAGCTGATCTCTTTGATTTGTCTCTTGAACCAGGAGACGGGGGCCTTTAGTCCTGGGGAATCTGGCTGTGTGACCACAGGCAAGTCACTGTCTCTTCTGGGCTTCAGTTTCTTCATCTGGAAGATGGGGATGTTAACATTTCTGCCACCTGCCTGCCTCCCGGGGTGGTTGGGAGGAAAGCCACTTGGAAACTTTGAAGTGTGGTGGGAATGAGAGCTATTAATATTCTTTCTCCAGAGCTTGCTCATGCTCTCAGCCTCCTTCTTTCCCTGGGCTGGGAAGGTTGGGTGGGTGGCCAGGGGCAGAGCCCAGAGGCTGGGGAGGCAGAGCTCCCTTGGGTTCTATTCTTAGGTCTGGGGCTGCCTCTGATCACCCCCTAACTGCCAGCTGAGTCTTTGGGGCTGGACAGGGAAGGGCAAAAAGTCAGCACTTCCCCACAGGGACCTACTTCCCTCAGACCCACCCCAGGAGATCAGAGTTTAGATCTGGGAGAAGAAAGGGCTGGCTGTAATCCTGGTCCTGCTGTTTACTCTCTGTGGGCAATCACTCCCCCTCTCTGGGCCTTGATTTTCTTATTTGTAAAATGGGAGAATTGGAGACACTCTTCAAGGTCTCTTACATTTTATGGCCCTGCTTTTGATATTAGAATGCCCAAGGAACAAAACTCTTCCTTGGAAAAACGATTTCTCCCCATTATAGCCCAGCTTTGAGGATTCTGGGAGCTCTTCACCCCAGAGGCCCCAGTCCAGGGGACATCTTACCTAACCCCATGCTATCCCTGGAAGTTCTAGAGCTGGCCTATTGACTCCCAGCATACCATCACTGCCATCACCATAATTACCACCACTGTCACCACTGCCACCACTGCCACCACCATTGCCACCAGCGATACTGCCACTATCACCTTCACCTTTACTACCACCACCATCATCATCACCACCACCACCACCACCACCACCACCACACCACCACCATCACCACCACCACCACCACCATCACCACCACCAACCACCACCACCACCACCATCACCACCACCACCACCATCTCCACCACCATCACCATCACCATCACCATCACCACCACCACCACCACCACCACCATCACCACCACCACCACCAACCACCACCACCACCACCATCACCATCACCACCACCATCACCACCACCATCTCCATCACCATCACCATCACCACCACCACCACCACCATCACCACCACCACCAACCACCACCACCACCACCACCACCACCAACCACCACCACCACCATCACCATCACCACCACCACCACCACCACCACCATCTCCATCACCACCACCACCACCATCATCACCATCACCACCACCACCACCACCACCACCATCACCATCACCATCACCACCATCACCACCAACCACC
>CM053585.1:380335568-380392423 GCA_028646515.1 Pseudochirops corinnae
ACCACCATCACCATCACCACCACCACCACCACCACCACCACCATCACCATCACCACCACCACCACCATCACCACCACCATCACCATCACCACCACCACCACCATCACCACCACCACCACCACCATCACCACCACCATCTCCACCACCATCACCATCATCACCACCACCACCACCACCACCATCTCCATCACCATCTCCATCACCATCACCACCACCACCACCACCACCACCACCACCACCACCACCACCACCATCACCACTGCCATCATGCTATGTTAGGCACTAGGGATACAAAGACAATAACATGAGAGAGTCTTTGCCCACAGGGAGCCTACATTCTCCTGGAATAGGAAGAGTTGCTTATATACAAATGGTGTCAAACTCAAGCAGAAAGGAAGCCTCTAAACCCCTATGTAAGGATCCCTTCAGGCAGCACATGGACTTAGAAAACTACGTACTAACATTATCTACGTTCTACTGTATTTTTATTTAATTTGATAAATATTTTCCAGTTACATTTTAACTTCATTCAGCCTGCTCAGGACAGTTGTGGGCCCCATCGGCCCATGTGTTTGACACCTCTTGTATACAATTAAGTACAAAGAGAAAGAAGGGACCAACCTCCCTGACTTGTCAATAAGGATAGAGGGCTGATACCCAGGGAATCAGGACCTTCTCTCATTTGATCTGCACAAAGTACTGTTATGACTCCCATTTTACAGATGGGTAAACTGAGGCTCAGAGTCCCTTATTATTCTATACCAGGGGCAGGATTCAAACTGAGGTCTCATCTGACTCAGGTCCAGTGTTTTCTGAATTATGCCACACTGGCCTTCAATGGTAGGTCCATGTCAGATCCTAAAGGTATGGAAGGGGTCAGGAGGTACTGGGGGAGTAGGCAAAAATCATAACGATAACAACTCCCATTTCTGCAGCTTTTTAGGGAAGCATTGCAGAAAGAGCTTTGACTCTGGAGTCCGAGGATCTGGATTCAAATCCTGCCTTATATGCTTACTATTTGTGTGACTTTGGGCAAGTCTCTTTGCGTTCCCCAGCCTCAGTATCCTCACATGCAAAAAAGAAAGGCATTGACTTGGTGGCTTGTTAGGTTCCTCCTAGGATCCTATGGCGATAGCCTGAACACTCACTATGTGTGCCCCAGTCTGCTCACATTGCACTGGCTTCCACAAACACCTTCCCTCACGCACAATTCCAGTCAATGAGTATTACTGTGTACTAAGAGAGAGCAGCTGGGGGCGCCATAGTGCACAGAGCACCAGGCCTGGGTCAGAAAGACTCATCCTCTCGAGTTCTAATCTGGCCTGGGAAACTTACTGGCTATGTGACCCTGGACAAGTCACTCATCCCTGTCTGCCTCAGTTTCCTCATCTGTAAAATGAGCTGGAGAAGGAAATGGTACAAACCACTCTGGTATCTCTGCTAAGAAGAGTCCCAGGGGGTTTACAAAGTGTCAGGCATGAAGGACCATTTGTGCTAAAAGCAGTGCTAAGCACAGGGGATACACAGAAAGGTGAAAGGTGAAAAATGAACCCATCCTCCTCCCTCATCCTGCTAGGAGAAAGAATGGTGCCCCGGTCAGTTCCTGGCCCTTGGGACCCTGCCCCGGTCAGGTCCTTAGCCTCACAGTGGACACAAGAATCACAGAATACTTGAACTGGGAGGGGCCTTTAAGGTGCCCTTTTTCAATGGACCCATTGGATGGATGGAAAAACAATGGCCCCGAGAGGAAGAGGGACTTTTCTCAGATCAGACAGTGAGCCTGGACCAGAACTCAGGTCTCCTGACTCCCCCGTTGCTCTTCTCACCACCATGTCATGTAGCCCCATGAGCATGCCTTACTGCCATGGCCTGGGGTGCTTCCTAGACCTCACCCCCTCTTCAGACAGGCAGGGCTTGCTGAGGTTTCTACGAGGTCGTTCCTCCGACCTTGCTAGTGCCAGACTCTCATGGGGTCTTAGGCTGATGGATCTGGAGCCGGCAGGACCCTCAGAGACCAAACACCCTTATTTTATAGAGAGAGAAACTGAGCCTGGAGAGGGAGTGAAGTGATTTGCCCAAGGTGACCCATGTAGGAAGCATCAGAAGTGAGATTTGAACCCGATGCTCAATCCAGCATGCTTTTTCCTCTACCATACTCCTGGGATCCCGAGGCCGATGGGTCTAGATGGATGGAGGGATGTGGAACATCTGTGAATAGCTTGTCTGATGACAACATCAGCGCACATTTATGTGTGTTTTATGGTCAGCAGAATCACATTCTCTTTGATTCTCACAAGGATGACACCATATGTTTGTCCCCCTTTTACTTGATGAGGAAACAGGCTTAGAAGGGTCCCGTGATTTTCCCTGGGCCATACAGCTAATACGTGCCTAGATCTAACTAACTCTGGGGTCTATTGCTCCATCCATTAGGCCATACTGCCTCTTCTAAGATAGTGAGCTCCCCGTCACTGAAGGTGTTCAAGCAGAAGCTGCATTTCTATCCTCCCAATAGAATGTAAGCTTTGTAAGGGTAGGGAATTGTTTCAATTTTGTCTTTGTATGATAGAGAGCTGACCTCAGAGATAAGCAAAGCCTGGGTTCAAGTCCCATCTCTACCACATAGTGGCTGTGTGACCCTGGGTAAATCACTTAACCTCTCAGTGCCCCATGCACCAGGCTGCATTAGAGGGAGCTCCTTCAGCAAGGACACCGTGGGTCCAGTCCAAAAACAACAAAGCAATCTCTAGGGCACAGCACACTGACTGGCTTGGAGTAAGCACTTAATGCATGTTTGATGACTCAGGTCCATGACCACAACCTGCTTTGGGAGTTTGGACCCTGGGACTGTGGGGATGGGAAGGAAGTAAAACATCCTCGGGGCTCCTCTGCAGCACCTTGCGCCCAGGTGCCTCTCTGGGAGAGACTGTGGCTCCCAAGGTCGAATGCCCATCTTGGCCCCAAAGCCCCTTTGTACCAGGAGCCCAGTATCCTAAAGGTGGGCTTTGGGGGGTGGGGCTGAGGGGGCTGTTCCCTGTTCTCTTCCCCATCCTGGGCTCCCCAGGGGAGTGCACCTCTATGCACACAGAGCAATAAGAAAAGTAATAATGATAGCTCTCAGTTGCAAAACAAATTTCTCTTCACCCTTCCCCAATATCCCTCCCAGGAGGGAGGGCCATCGCTTGTTACAAATATTAAAAAATAGAAGGAAAAAGCCATCAAGGAAATGATAAAAACACGTTTTTTTAAAAAAAAAAGAGAAAAAGCTTTTCAGCTTATCAGCGGAGCCTGGCAGTGTATGCCGCGCTCCAGGCCAGGGCCTGCCTCTGCAGGTGGGCTGAGAAGTGGGAAGTGGGGTCAGGAGCACTTGGGACACCAGGCATGTGACCAAATCAGGAATCGTTTTCCTAAGTCGGAGGATGAATGGATGGGATTCAGTGGCCTCGGGGGTCTTTTCCCTGCTGGGAATCTATGACCTTATGACCTCTTCTTATCCACCCAGCTTGATAATAATAACTAGAATTCACATAGTATTCAGAAGGCTTGCCAGTCACTATGCTTTACGAGGCTTTGCAAATGTGATCTCCCTTCATTCAGCCCTGGGAGAGAGGTGCCATTTTACAGAGGAGGAAACTGAGGCAGGCAGAGGTTAAGTGACTTGCCCAGGGTCACCTGGATAGAAAGTGTCAGGGCTGGGTCCTGAGCCCAGGGCTTCTGACTCCCGGACTAATGTTCTCGTTGCTCATTGAGCATGTAGAAGCAAAGAGGAATCAAGTCAAGGACACACTTTAGTTCAGCTCCTTAGCCCACTATGGTGGCTCACCTACCTCAAAGATCGTGGGGGAGTGTAGCCCTGAGCTCCACAGTCCAGTCATTCAGCCCAAGAAAGGGGAATGGAGATCCAGGGCCCAGCCTCCCACAGCCAGACAGGAAGACCAGTGGCTAAGCCCCCTTCCCTCCTGCCCTTGGGAACAGATGTGGGCCAAGGAAACTGAGCTGGCATAGTTTCTGAGAGACCCGGCTTGGAGTCCCCAGAGGCCCTCAGAGCCCCAATTCTCCCTTCCTCCCCTTCCCTACCCTTAATACCTTTTCTCTCCGCCCTCCCTCTTTCCTTCCCTCCCCTCTCCTCTTCTCCACTCTCTTCCCCTCCTCTCTCTCCCCCCTCTCTCTTCCCTTCTCTTCTCCCCCTCTCCCTCTCCTCTTTTCCACTCTCCTCTCTCCCCCCTCCTCTCTCTCTTTCAGTTTCTCTTTCCATCTCTCTCTTCCTTCTCCCTCCTCTTTTTTTTCATCTACCAAAGTGTCATTTATTGGTGATTTCTTTTTTTTAAAAAAATTTTTATATTATTTTTAATTTATAGAACAAAACAAGCATTCCCATAACGATACAACAACAAAAAAGAACATTGAACTGAGAACTCCAGATACCTGACTTCTCAACCCAGTTTTACCATTGCCATAAGGAACTGGGCCTCAGTTTCCTTATCTGTAAAGTGAGCAGATTGTAGGAAATCAAAGTTATTAGAGTAGACCATAGAGGAAATTTAATTTTACGGAGGAGAAAGCTGGGGCCCAGACTCAAGGAGGACCAGTGACCTGCCTAGGGTCTTACAGTTAGCCAGAGACTTTAGGAAGAAATGAAATTCAAACTCAGGTCCTTTAAACTCAATGTCTTCTCCATTTGCCCTCCAGCTCTGACTTTGTGGGATCGGAAGACTCTCCTCAGGCCCTTTCCTCGTTCCCAGGAGGCCAGGGTTGAATGACCCTGGGTAGAGGAATTAGGTCTGAGGAAGAGGATTATGGGTTAATGAGATGACTGGACTGTAGGAAAGAATGCTGAACTTAGAGTCCAGAGAGACCAGGGTTCGAATCACTGACACTGACTGAGTGACCCCATTGAGTAAGTCACATGGTCTTTCTCTGAGCACAGAACCACAGGTTTGGGAGTTGGTAGCAACCTCAGCACACTGCTGTCCCAGCCCATATTCAGAAGGAATCACCACTATAATGTGCCTGACAGGTGATCATCCAACCTCTGCCTTCTCCAAGGAGAAGGAATCCACCACCTCCTGGGATAGCCCTTTCCTGACCACAAATCTAAACTGGTCACTTTGCAACTTTCTCCCATTGTTCCTGCTTTGCCTTCTAGAACCAAACAAGGTCCAGAACCTCCTCCATGTGAAGGTAACCATCATGGCCCCCTTGAGTCTTCTCTAGATCAAACACAGACAATTCCTTCCATTTATCCTTATATGACATGAATCCTCAGTTTCCTCATCTGTAAAATGGGGGGAGGGAGGCTAATACTTATACTGCTTACCTTGCATCTGCTAAGAAAGCACTTTGGAAAATTTATTGAGTCTTATAGAAATGGGAGCCATTGTCAGTATAGGTGACTGTTCCCCTTTGGTCTCTGTGCCCCCAGCATGGAGCCTACTGCCTGTCCCATAGCTGGTAATGAATTGAACTGAATGCCAGAGGGTCTGGGCTGTAGCAGAGATGGGCAAGTGTCCGAAAGCTGGAATTGGAGTCAGTCAATAAGTGTCTATTAAACCCTTATTGTGTGCCAGGCTTTGGGGGTGCAAAGGGAGGCAAAGACAGTCCCTGGCCTCACAGAATGCTCCTTCTAATGGGGAGACAACATGCAGATGACTGTACGAGCCAGATCTGTGCAGGGCAAATGGAAGGGGCAGAGGAGCTGGGATCTCGGTACCCAGAATGAGGATTCAGAGGGGGATGGGGGAGCAAGATTCAAGGTTATTTGGGATTTGGGGTGCAGTGCTCTTAGGACAGGAAAGGGAGGAGAAGGATCTGAATTGGATCCTGAGAAAGACTGAGTCATGCTTCCAGCTCACCTTCCTACTCCCCTCCCCCTCTCCCCACCAAGCCACCCACTGCGCCTCCCACCCTTGTCAGCTGAAGCATAGCTGGGGAAGCGTGCAATGTCAGGGCTGGAAGGGCCCTTGGAGCTCATCCAGCCCAGCTCCCTCATCTGACATCTGGGGAAACCAGAGCTTAGGAAAGGGAAATGACTTGTCCAGGGTCACACAGTGAGTTAGCAGTAGGACTGGGCTAGGACCCATCTCCAACCCCGACACCTCCACAGACCAAGCTTTGCCCAGTTCCTCCTACAGCCCTGACTCTAGGAGGCCAGGCCACAAGGGCACGCTCTTTGCAAGCAGTCACTCTCTGGGAGAGGGGGGTAGGGAAGGGGTAGGGGGCTGGATACTAACTTTGGTGAAACAGGGACTTGTTGTTGTTCTGGTTCTGTTAGCAAATCACTTCTCTCTGAGACTCAGTTTCCTCATCCATAGAATGGGCCTCTAAAGTCTGCCACACTAGAACTCTGGCACGATGGGTACAATGCTAGACATGAAATAAGGGAGTTCAAATCCTGTCTCTGATACTTGTCTCTGTGACCCTAGACACTTCCCCTCCCAATGCCTCAGTTTCCTCATCTGTCAAATGAAGGTTAGATGGCTGTCGAGGCCTCTTCCATCGATGTCAGGGAGCCCTCCCCAGAATGCCTCACTGTCAGCTCGCAGGGCTGTGGGCTGGCTGAGGTTGTGGGCCTGGGGGTGGGGGCTCGGGAACCTTTCTGCCTCTGTCATCCTCCTGGGAGGCCGCTGAGTACAGCCCTGCTTTTCTAGTCTTTATTTTTCTCTCTGCTCTTCTTCCCCTCTTTACGTGGGCTGATCAGTGCTCAAACTTTTAATTCAGATGGTAATTAAAATAATGATATAGGATGAGCCCCCTTCTGGCAGTGACGCTGCAGCTGGTTCGGCCTGGCTATGAATAGCTTTTGAGTCACATACACACTCACACACACTCTCTCTCCTTCTCTAGGGGTGGTGGTTGGGGTGGGGGCTGGAGGAGGTCGGAGGCTCGTGCCTCCTCCTCCATGGCTGGGGACAGTGGGGAGGCTTGACTTTTTTCCTTTTCTATCTGCACCCCCCCATTCGGTCACCTGCCTCCAGCTCAAAGAGAAGGTGTCTGGGAGATGGGACTGGGCTGGCTGGAGGTGGGGGGCTGGTCCCAGTGCATAGTAAGGAAGCCAGAGATCACATCGGTCCAAACACTCTCATCTTACAGGTGAGGAGGCTGAGGCTGATGGGAAATTCTTAGAGGTCATCCAGCACCTTCCCTTCGAGAGGCCTTGTAGAATAGTGGGTGGAGTACTGAATTCAGTCCTAGGTTCAAGTCTGGCCTCAGACTCTATGTGACCTCCCTGAACCCTTAGGTTCTTCCTCTTATAGTATGAGGGGGTGGGGCTAAGGTGATCTCCAGGGTCTGGCCTAGTTCTTGATTAAATGACAAAAGCTTGAAAAGTACCTCGGAGGTTATTTAGTTCGTTTTACAGATGAGGAAACTGAGGCCCAGACAGGGTTAGCAGGCTGAGCAGTGGTAAATGGACCCATTTCACAGAGAAGGTAACTGAGACCTAGAAAGGGGCAGGGACTTAGCCAAGGTCACCCAGGAAGTAAGTGGCAGACTGGTATTTGATCCCCCTGTCTGCAGACTAGGAATCTAGGGCTGATTTTGCTGGCTCTTCTATGGGTTTCTCTGGTGTCAGGGCAGGGATGTCAGGCCCTTGGCTTGATGATTGATACCTGGGCTTGGTCCGGTAGGCCTCAGAGGACACTCTGGGGAAGAAAATGTCTCAATATGGCTGAAGGCAGGCCTGGCTCTGTCATCAAAGGGCCTGGGTTCAAATCCTGGCCCTGACACTTTCTACTTGGGTGACTTCCTCTCCATGGCGCCTCATTTTTCCTATCTGTAAAATGGAGGACTTGGAGGCAATGGCCTCTCAGGTCTATTCCAATTAGGTCCATGGCTGGGGGTGAGAAGAACCTTGGACCAGGTCAATGGGAGTGACGTTCTCTTGAGGGCAGGGGACAGAAGCCTATAGACAAGAGAAAATTTCCACAGCATCTGAGCCCAGGGGCCTTTTCCTAGCCCATCCTTCCAGTCACTGGAGAGCTGTTTTTTCAGGGGTTTTTTTGTTCCTGACCCCAGGACAAAGCAGGAGTGGTTTGGGGGGTTGATGTAATCTTACAAAATTGGGCGTTTTAAGGGGTCCCCAAGTCTAACAGCCTTACTTTTCAGATGAGGAAACTGAGGCCAAGGTTACCTAACTTACAAGTTGCAGAGCTGGGCTTCAAACCCAGGGGCACTGACCCCACATCCAATCCCCTTTTTATTACGCTAATGTCTTGCCCAAGGTCACTGACGGCAGAAAAGATCTAGAATTCAGGGCTGCTACTCTTCCAAGGAGGCCGAGCTGGGGCCTCAGGTGGGCCCTTCCAGGGTGGGTTCAAGCTGACCAGCCCGGAGCTTGGGAGGCCCAACTCTGGCGAAGCTCGTCCTTCACCCACAGCTCTCAGGCCGCCTCCGGAGGGGAAGGACCCAGCTGTAGCACAGCTGCTCAGGGCCAGGAAGTGGAATAAATACCAGCTCCAAGCCAAGCTGGAGGTGGGGGATGGAGACAGCCAAGGCCCTGGGACCAGCATCCCCCTAGGACTAGCCCCCTGACCCAGACCTTCCCGGGGAGAAGAGCTGGGGGTATGGTCCGAGGGGTGGGAGGAGGGAGAACTCAGCTTTTCTATGACTGGCACTGAGTCATCTCCCCACCCAGCTGGGTCTGGCATCGGTGCCCAGCCCATCCCTAGTGCATTCTCTCAACCCTGCCTGGCAGGTTGGAGTGAGGGATAGGAAGAGCCATGGAAACTATTAGGGGAGGGGTTAGGAATCCTTGCCCCCATCAATAAATACAGAGTAACAATAATTTCTAGCGTGTATATAATCTTTTAGGTTTGCAGAACATTTGTAAATACATCATTTGGTCTTCATCACCACTCGGGGAGGAAGGGGCTGTTCTTATCCCTACTTTACAGATGGGGACACTGAGGCAGACAGCAGCTAGGTGACTTGTCAGAGTCTCACAGACTACGTTTCTCAGCCACATCTGAACTCAGATCTCCGGTGTTCTATCCACTGCCATGAAAGGGACCTTGGAGGTCCTTCAGATTCATCCTTTCATTTCACAGATAAGGGAGCTGAGGCAGACAGCAGCTAGGTGACTGGCCCTGGGTCACAGTGTCTGAGGCCAGCTTTGACCCCAGGTCTTTATTCCTCCAGTGCCAGTGCTGGACACAGTGCCATGCTCAGCCTCTCCTACATGGAACAGAGCAGGCAAGATGGGAGAGAGAGAATGCCAGAAATGTCAGAAAGGGAGGGTGGTCTCAGATAGTCGAGGCCCTTGAATGCCAGGAGAAGAATTTGAACTTTTGACCAGATCTTTCTCAAGAAAGATAAGCCCGGCTGGGTCAGAGAAGGAAGATGCTCGGGGGCGAGGAGTAGGCAACCCTGTCCTTAGGAAGCAGAGGAGGGCAAGGACAGACACTCACTTGCCTGGGTCAGAGGCGGTTGGGAAGTGTAGTGGATCATATGTCTTGCCCACCTCCCTCTGAGTCCCAAACCTCTGAACTGGGTATGAGGCAGGTGGCTGGCTGCGTGCCTCAGTGGGGCTCTGCAGCTGTTTGGATGGAGCCTGCACTTGACCTTGTAGAGAACATCTCCTTGGCTCTCAATCAATGCCCGCCCCACCACGGCACAGAAATGGGGGAGGGTGGAAAACAGAGGGCCTGGGGAGAAGGGAGATTGGTTGGGCTAGGTTGGCAGCCAGAGAGGAAGATAAACAGACAGAAACAGAAAGACAGAGAGACAGAGATAGAGACAGACAGGGACAGAGACAGACAGAGATAGACATATATATATATATAGAGAGAGAGAGAGAGAGACAGATATATATATATATATATATATATATAGAGAGAGAGAGAGAGAGAGAGAGAGAGAGAGAGACAGACAGACAGACAGACAGACAGACAGACAGACATAGGGACAGAGACAGAAAGACAGAGACAGACAGATTGACACAGAGAGGGACACAGGGACAGAGACAGACAGGGATAGAGAGAGAGAGAGAGAATGAAAGAGAGGGACAGAGACAGGGACAGAGACAGAAAGACAGAGACAGACAGATAGAGACAGATAAACAGAGACAGAGACAAACAGATACAGAGACAAATAGAGAGACAGACACAGACACAGAGACAGAGAAAGACAGACAGACACAGACAGAGACAGAGAAAAACAGACAGACACAGAGACAGCGAGACAAACAGACAAGCAGGCTGAGAGAGACACAGGCAGGCAGATGCAGACAGGCAGACTGGCTCCGGGGAGCAGCACACGGCTGATAGGCCCCTCTGGGGTGGGGTGGGCACAAGCTCTCTTCTCATTCTAGGGGTCGGGGCACAGTCTTTGAGTCTTGGCTCTAATCCTGATGGACTGACCTTAGGACAGTAATTTCTCCTTTCTACGCCTCGTCTGCCTTTTCTACAAAGCTGTTGTTGAGGGTGACATCGGACCATGGCTGCATAGCATGTGAGCCCCAAGGACTGTTGTTGCATCCAAATTTTGAGGATCTGTAATGACAGAGAACTAGCATTACACATTGCACCTACTGTGTTCCACACGAGGAAGCCCAGTGCCCAGACCTCTCCTTTGCGGCTACTTTTGGGCACTGGGATTCCCAGGGTGAAGCAGTGTCATCACAGGGTCTTATATAAATCTCACGCTTGCTCTGCTGTGAGGGCCCCCAAGGCCCTTCTCTTCTCCCTCCGTGTCAGTGGTTCTGAGCCTCTTCTGTGTCTGGGATCCCTTCTGCGGTAAGCTGGTGAAGCTTAAATTTCAATCTGACGTTAATGAAAATTTTAAAAAACGATCGTCTCTATGCATTCCCAGATCTATATATCCCATCCTAACCTTTCTCCTGAGCCCCCAGTCCCATCACCTACAGCCTCAAACCCGACATGTCAAAAAGAGAACTCATTATCTTTACTCCCACCTTGCCCATCACTGTAGAGGCCACGCTATCCTCCTAGCCCCTCAGGCTCACCCCTTAGGAGTCATTCTGGACCCCTCCCCATCTTGCACACCCCACATCCAATATGGTGCCAAACCCTTTCAATTTCACCGTTACAACATCTCTCTGAATTGCCATTGACTCTGAATTAGTTCATGGAAGTCTTCTGGGATGCTGAATCTACTCATAGCCCTCATAGCTTAAGCTCAGGGTAGAGAGCAAATGAATGACTATTAGAAGGAATGAATGCTTAAGTGAATGGATGAAGAGTTTTTATTAAACTCTCACTCTGGCCCAAGCACGGGAGACACAGATCCAAAGCCAAGAGTCCCTGCCCCCAGGAAGCTTACATTCTAACGGAAATAATACTTCTAGGGGAATGATGAGCTTGGAAGGAATTGGTTTGGAAAGTCCCAAGTAGGAGAGTAGGACAGTTCATCCAAGCATCCTGCCCAGGGGCAGAGCTGGCGTGCCCTCCACAGTCGAGCTTGGAGGGTGGGGCCCCAAAAGCTTGCTATCTAGCCGCAGCAAAGGACGAGGACAGCTTCAGAAGACTGAAGTATTGTCGTGAATGCAAGCATGGATATTTTTGATATGGTTGTGTTCTAGACCTGTGGGTGGTTTCTGCATCCACAGGGAGGCATCTCAAGGTCAGTTTTTGGTCCCAAATGTGTCGGTCCCCTTGATGCAGCTGGGCTCCCTTACAGTGTCTGCCCCCCCCAACCCCAGCCCCCCCCCCCCCCTCACACGCACAGACACACACATAATCCTTGATTTGTGTTTACTGACATAAACCCATAATCTGCCATACAGATGAGCGGAAAAGGGAACAGAATGATAAGAATGATGAATATTTCTTTAGTGATCTAAGGTTTAATGTGTTATTTGATTTGGTCCTTGTAATGACTCTGGGAGGCAGCTGCTGTTATTATCTCCGTTTTGGAGATGAGGAAACAGTCTTCGAGAGGCTACGGTGATTTGCTCAGGATCACATGGCCAATAAATGGCCAAAATCTGAGGCAGGATTTGAACTCAAAACTTTCTGTCTCCAATCCAGTGCTCCGCCCCCTGTGCTACCCGGTGTCATAGGATCATAGATTTAGAACATGCAGGGACCTCAGAGACAATCTAGTCCAATCCCTCCTCATTTTATAGAAACTGGCCAACAGCATTAAAGGGACTTACCTGAGGTTCCATAGGTAATAAGTGACAGAGATTTGAACCCAGATTCTCAATTTAAAAGCCAATTCTCGGGGTGGCTAGGTGGCACAGTGAATAGAGCACTGGTCCTGGAGTCAGGAGGACCTGAGGTCAAATCTGGCCTTGGACACATAACACTTACTAGCCGTGTGACCTCGGACAAGTCTCTCAGCCCCAATTACCCTGCCCTCCCCCCTCCAAAAAAAAAAAGCAAAAAAAAAAGCCAATTCTCTTTCCATTGTAGCAGGTGTTAGCTGAGGTTTGAAGGCCTTAGGGACCTGGAAAGGAGGTCAGAGATGGGAAGAACTCTCCTATGCTCTTGAGGTGCAGAGGGAAGAGTTATTTACCCCTTTGCTAGGGCCCCAGGTATTCCTTCCTCCTTCGTGACCCCTCCTGTCCAAGGCTCTTCTTACCCTGGGGAGGTTGGCAGTAGGACTTGAGGAGGGTTTATCCCACATCCTGGAGCTAATCCAAGATCTAATCTTCTTCTTGAAGGTAGTGGGCATATATGCCCCATGATCTTTGAGAGGGGGGCACTTTGTGGGGAGGCCCCAGCCTTCTATCTCTTAACTCTCCCATCTGTGCTGATGCCTATGTGCACAGTTAATTGGGAACATAGGGTGGCAGAGCTGAGAGGGACTTGGAACATAGAATGTCAAAGCTGGGAAGGATCTTAGAACATGGAATAACCGAGCTGGGAAGGAGCCTTAGAACATAGAATGTCAGAGCTGGGAGGGAGCTTAAGATAGAGAATGTCATAGTTGGGAGGATCTTGGAATAAAGAATCAAAACTTGAAGCCGGTGTTCTTTCTGCACTCCCCCTAAATAACTGAGAAAAACTCTTTGAGGTTCTTTTGGGGAGGAGGAGAGGGAGGGTCAGTACCTTTCCTCCTCTGCCCCTCCAGCCCCTGGCAGATTTGCCTCTGTAGGACACTGGAAGGTTGTAGTCATGGAGCTGTATCTTCTCTTCAAACCTGACCTTTGAAGCTGGGCTTCTTCTCCAGAGTCAGTTTCTTAACTTAGGGGTCCACAGACCCCTAAGAGGTCCAGGGACAGATTTCAGGGGATTCTTGAACTTGGATGGGGAAAAAGTCCATCTTTATTTCAATAAAATCAGTTTCCTTTGAAATTCAATGCGTTTTAACATGCATTTAAAGATCCTGTTCCGAGAAGGGGTCTGCGGGCTTCCGCAGAATATCTGCCAGAGGGGTCCAAGATGCAAAAACGGTGAAGATCCTATGCCCATGAACCTGATCCTGCTTTGGGGAAGCCTTCACTTGGCTTCCTCACCTCTCCTTAGGCAAAGGGACCAAGTCCCCTCCGAAGATCGCCCCCTCTCCTGACTTCCCACCTGCTTGCTCCCCAAGGGCTCCCCAAGCACTTTATAGAAGAGATCTTATTTATGCCTCCTGAGGGAAGAGGGAGGCAGAGCAGGGATGAATCTCCCCATTTTACAGAGGAGGGAACTGAGAATCAAATGAAGTGATTTCCCTAAGATCACACAGGCATTGAGTGACTGGCTGGGTTGGGACCATAGCAGAGGAGCCGGGTCCCAGACCCTCCGTTCCATCTTGCCACCTGACTTGTCTCCCTATCCACCACAAATCTCCAGGAGCATCAAAGTGATGATTGAAGACATGGGCAGCCTCAGTCTGAAGAGCCCACTTGTCCGAAAATAACTCCCTCCCTCCCCCCAAAGGCACACCACATCTTTAAAGGCTGTCATGTGGTGCAAGGATTAGACAAGTATTGCTGGGTCCTAGAGGGCAGAACCAGGAACGAGAGGTGGGGGAGAAGCTGAATTCTGGTTTAATAGAAAGATGACCTTTGTGGATTAGAGCCGGCCCAAAGTGAGATAGTCTTTCTCAATAGGTATTGAGTTCTCTGCCACCAGAGGTATTCAAGGTGAGTCTGGATAACCAGGTAGGAAGGCTGCAGGGGAGATTCTTGTACTGGGTAAGAGGTTAGATGAGGTGAACTATGAGATTCTTTCATTTAAACTTGAGTGGGAAGAGTGCTGGATTTGCAGTCTGAGGACCTGGGTTCAAATCTTGCATCTGACACAGACGTTGAGCAAATCACTGCTTCTGTCAGTCACCAAATGAGGAGGTTGAACTTATCCTTTACAGCTTTAGATCTCTGATTTCTAGCCCTGACATCCTGTGTTCTAAGGAAGGGTCCTTCCACTTCTACATCTCTGAATTCTTTTTCTTTCCGAGGCAATCAGAAATAAGTGACTTGTCCAGGGTCACACAACTAGTAAGTGTCTGAGGCTGGAGTTGAACTCAGATCCTCCTGACTCCTGCACCAGTGCTCTATCCACTGTGCCACCTAGATCTCTGACGTCTCAGGTCCTCATTGAGCCCTGACATTCTGTGTTCCCAGTCCTAGAGCTGTGAAACACTTTCAGTGCCAAATGAAGGCAAGAGGAAGCCTCAGGAACTGGTGAGCTGGTGAGTGACCTGGTCAGAGCCGTGCTTTCTGAAGGTCACTTTGGCAGCTGTGTGGAGGCTGGAGGGGAAAGGAGAGAGGCCAGAGACCTGGCAGGAAGTGCTGGGGCAGTGACAAGGCCCCTTTCTGGTGTTCCATGTGGTGGTGCTGGTGGCCTGCTCATCAGCTCCTGTGAGCCCCATGAAGGCAGGGAGGATGCCCTCCCTCAGCCGGGAGTAAGGTCCTCCGCTCACTCATTCCAATGTATCTGGGATCTCATCCCACTTTCTCACAGCATCCTGAATGACGTTTGGCCACGTCAGAAGATGATGGCCCCTTAATTTACAGGTAAGGAAACTGAGTTACAGACAGCTGCCCCAAATCACAAAGACCATTGGATCTTGGGGTCACAGAATTAGAGCTGGAAAGGGCTTTAAAGGCCATCCTGTGTCATGGAGAGAGTTCCAGGCCTAAAGTCAGGAAGCCCTGAGTTCAAATCAGACTTTACTTATTCTGTGACCCTGGGCAAGTCACTTCCTCTGAATTGCCCCTTCCCCCCAAAAAAAGAAAGTGGAGGGAGGTGGGAGGCTGCATATTGAATTTGGGGAATAATGAGTGGTCACAGGGAGGCTGAGCTGAGTGCATGAAGGAGTCTAAGGATTACAGACTGGGAACTGGAAGAGATGGCTTGAGGGCCATCTAAAGTTACTTACCTAGGGTCTCAGAGCCAGGATGTGTACCTGGTTCCTCTGACTCCAAATTCCCCCGTCTTTCTACTGTGCCATGCTGGAAAGGTACATGGGTGCTGGACTGACTGCCACTGGACTGAGGCCCGTTGTTTTATCTTGGAGGCAGTAGAGAGCCATGGAAGGTTCTTGGCTGGAGCAGTAGCATGGTGAGGCTTGTGCTGCAGAGCAGCCCTAGTCTGAATGGATCTTTGTAAGCCTGAGCAGGCAACAGGACAAGACATTTCCCTCCTTAGTACAGGGACTGCCCAAGGCAGGGGAAGAATCATCGTGGTGCTTCTGGCCCATAGGAAAGGAGGTGGGGCCTTGGAGCTGAATCCAATCCCTTATGGAAAGTGTAGAGAAAAGCCTGGAGCACGCAGAGCCTGGGGGCTGGCAGAGGCAAGCCTTAAGAAGGATTTCCTGGGGTCTGGGTGTGAGACTAGCATGGACAGGAGGCAGGGCAGAAACCTGAACTCAAGCCCTGGCTGTCTTCCTCTCCCTCTGAGCCTCAGTCTCCTCATCTACAAAATGGGACACATTTATTAAGTGCTTACCATGTGCCAGGCCCTGTGCAAAGTACTGGGGATACAAAAAGAGAGACCGTCCCTGCGCTCAGGGAGCTCCGTGTAACAGGCAAACACACCCTTCCTCTCTGGGCTATTCTGCTGAACAGACGAGATAATACAGGGGAAGGTACCTTAAAGCCGCTGAATGGCCGGGGAAGGTGAGTTGGTATTTTTACACAATTCTAAGACAGTCCCTGCCTACGAGGGGTTTCTGATCTGGCTGAGAGGATCTGATCTTCCCTAACCCGACAGCTCGCAACTGAAGGACTTCGATACTTAATTACCAAGTCACACTTTCCCTGGTTCTGCCCCTGGGGTATCTGGCAAGTCGCTTTGGCCTCGGGGGTTTCCTCACCTGTAAAATGAAGGGGCTAGAGTAGATTCACTTTGCTTCCAATGCTTTAATGTGCATTCTAGATTATGTGGTTCCACCCAGATCTTTCATGACATGTTCTAAAGTCCCTCTCAGCGCTGACCTACTCTGTCCTGGAATCCCCCCAAATTTTGACATTCTAGGGTCCCTCTAAGCTCTGACACTCTAGGTTCTAAGATCTCTCCACGCTCTGAATTTTCTGTTCCATGGTCCTTCCAAGCTCCGAAATTCTACATTTTAAGGTCTCTCCAAGCCCTGAATTCTCAGTTCTAGAGTCTCTTCAAGCTCTGATATTCTTTGTGCCAAGGTATCTCTAAACTCTAACATTCTCTGTTCCAGAGTCCTTCCAAGCTCATGACACTCTTTGTTGT
This sequence comes from Pseudochirops corinnae, assembly GCA_028646515.1. Taxonomy (NCBI): domain Eukaryota; kingdom Metazoa; phylum Chordata; class Mammalia; order Diprotodontia; family Pseudocheiridae; genus Pseudochirops; species Pseudochirops corinnae. The sequence goes on from CM053585.1 coordinate 380,352,164, forward strand.
AAGGTTCCAAGGTCCCTTCCAGCTCCTACATTCTGTGTTTGAGAATTTCTTCTGACTTCTAGACTCTAGATTTCTACAAAGTTCAGCCAGAGATCAGAGGCCAGAGGAGAGATCACTATGGACAAGGGAGGCTCTCGCAGGATTTAGACCCTGAGGATGAGGAGACGTTAGAAAGGGAGGAGGAAGGGCAGAGGTGGAGGCTGGGTGGGGAGCACCTTGTTCCTGGTTCTTTCCCAGCAGAGGGACAGGGATCTTTCTCTGCTTATCCCCACTCATGCTCCCCAGGGCCCTGAGCTCAAGGGGTGGGACCCTTCCTGAGGCAGGAGATAGCAGGGCCTAGATTCCAAGATGTGCTGGGGACCAGAGTCTGTTCCCGATTCCTTTGTGCATTTCCATGGAATGTGTTCCCAGCACAGACATTGCAGCTGGCACAGAAGGCCAGACTCTGTCTCCTCTCCTTGTTTATGTGGAGACCTTTTTTGGGGAGAGTTTTGGGTAGAGGAGGCTTTGTTCCTGGCTTTTTGGAGGCAGGAGGCTAGGAAAGCTGAGAGAAGAGAAGGGAATACTTTGGGCCTGGTCTGTTCCAAAGGCACCAAAAACCCCAGGAGGAGACAGGGCAGAACTTTGGGGGCCTCCTCACCCTGGGAGGGCTGGAACTTCTTACCAGGGAGGGGAAATTGTAAGACATCCCCGGTGTTGGAGAATGGTGCAAGCCCTAAGAAGGAGGATCTGCCCTCAGGGAGGATTCTTCTTTGGAATGAAAGACCTCCTTGGAGCAGCCACAGACATGGCTCCATAGCCTCCTGCTGCAAGCACATATTAAGTGCCTGCGGTGTTCAGTCTCCCAAGCTAGGGCTGTGGGACCCAGCTAGTCTGTGTCACCTGGGGCAAGTCTCTTTCATTCACTGGGCCTCAGCTTCCTCTTTTGTTAAAAAGGATATGGAACTAGATGGTCTCCGATGTCCTTTCCAGCTTGGAAATTCTTAAGTCTACCCAGCTCTAACGTTCTATTCTATATGCTAAGGTCCTTTCCAGCTCTGACCTTCCCTGTTCTAAGCTCCCTCCCAGCTCTGACCTTCCCTGTTCTAAGACCCTTCCAGCTCTGACCTTTCCTGTTCTAAGGTTCCTCCCAGCCCTGACCTTCCTTGTTCTAAGGTTCCTCCCAGTTCTGACCTTCCCTGTTCTAAGACCCTTCCCAGCTCTGACCTTCCCTGTTCTAAGCTCCCCCCGCCCCAGCTCTGACTTTCTAGGTTTTTCTGTATTCAGTTTCACAGATGAACCAGCCCCTGTCCCTACCCCTCCAGGGCTCACAGTACAGTAGGTGGGTAAGACAAACACTCCAATGAACGAATCTAAGCAGGTAGGAATCAAGTCACGTAGAAATGAGAATTCTGGGCTGTGCAGATGCCCAAAGGCTCCCCCACCCTCAGCTATTTCAATGAGATTCTCCTGGTACTCATTCCCTGGTTTTCCCTTCTGCTCCAGGCTCAGCTCCATCAGGCACAGTGTGGTCCTAAGCCTGGACTTGAGGGAAGATCAGGGGAAGGAGCCCAACCTGGATATGGCTTTCAGGGTCGTAGCTTCAGGTCCCATGTCTGCCACTGACTTACTGTGTGGCTTGGGACTGAGAGTCACTGTAGGAGGTTGGGTTCGGTTCTCCCTGAGGTCACTTCCATCTCTGGATCCTTTGGTCTCGTGCCCCTTCTAGCACCTGCAATTTGTGAACTTCGGTGTGCCATGGGCTATGGGCCATCTGTCGGGCTGATTTGATTCATCTCAGGTTTTGTTGGGGGCAGGAGACTGAGTGAGGAAATTAGACCCAACACAGTCCCTTTGGCGGAGCTTCATGGTCCATCGTTGGGACCATAGTGGGAGTGGAAGATGGGAGGAAGACTTTTCAGGACCCTTCCTGAACCCTGTGGCATCTGTCTCCCCATCCCAATCCCATTTAAGCAGAGAGGTGCCTTGGGAGCAAGCACAGTGCTGGAGGGAGAACAGCACAGCCTTTTAGTTGAATCCTCACTGCTACCTATGGGTCCATAGATAATTCACTTTTCCTATGTGGGCTTCAGGGCTTCTGATTGTGAAACACGGATCTCCCCAGCTCTGAATCCCTCCTTATCTCCCTGCCAAAGACCGTCTTTCTTCTTCGGTCTCTCAGGCTACCTAGCTTTAATCTCTCCTCTGCGTTTTGCTAATTCTAATCGGCATCTTCTCTCTTCCCTCTACTATGCTAGAAAGATAAGGAGTTGCCTCCTGGACATGCTGAGTTGGAGATGCCTTTGTCATATCCATCTGGAAATGCCCATGAGGGAGTTGGTGGTGCCTTCCTAGAGACACTCAGGCCAAGCTTTGGGCATAGAGATGAGACTCACACCCGCCATATTTAGAGGGGAACTCCTTCCTTTTTCTTCCCAAACTCCCCTTTGGCTGGGCTCCCCTAGCTCTGCTGAAGGTGCCACCACCCTCCTGGACACCCACATTCTCCAGCTCAGCATCGGGGCCAGGCAGCTGCTGAATCTTGTCCATTGTCTGTCCTTTTCTCCGCTTCCACCGGCCGCCCCCCTTCTAGCTCAGACCCTCCTTCTTTCTCTCCTGGAATACTTCATTAACCTCCCAATGGCTCTTTCCAACTTCAGTCTCTCCCCTCCTCAGCCCCTGCTCTCATCCCTTCAGTGCTCAGAAAACTCCAGCAGCTTCCTGTTGCCTGTTCTTGTGGCTGGCTTTTAAGTGCTCTGCAGTCTGGCTTTGGAGGACCTCAGCTGCTCCCTTCTTGGGATTTCCATTTGACCCAAATGGGCCAGCTTGTTGCCTTCATGGGGAGCTCTCTCCAGGTCTTTGTAGAGCTCTACTTTTCCCCAGCTCTGGATGCACTTTCCCTATCCCTCCCGCGCCCCCCGAATCCCCTCCTTTCCTTCCAGGCTCAGCTCCTGACCACCTCCTTCAGGAAGTCCATTCTGATCTGCCTGGCCACTACCTAGCCCTGCTCCCAGAAATTATTTTGTATTTCAATTTCTAGATGTTTCCCCTGATAGAAGGTGAGATATTTGAAAGCACAGACTAGTCTCTGTGTGTGTTTTGTCGCTGTAACTCTAGCACTTCACACAATACAAAGCACTTAATGAATGCCTATTAATGGATGATCTATTTCTATCTCTGGCCCCTAGAAGCTAGCTGATCCAGTCAGTTGGGTAGAGCTCTGGACTTGGAGCCGGGAAGACCTGAGTTCTAATCCTGATCCAGACACTTATAAGCTATATGACTTTGGGCTAGTCATGTCACTTCTTTCAGCTTCATTTTCTCATTTGTAAAATGGGAATCATCACGGTCCCTGCCACTCCTTCTCTCTCTCCCCTTTCTAACCTGACTCTTGGCTGGTTTCGAGTTAATCCCAGCTGAGGTGCCAGTTAATACAACTGGCAGTTTTCCCCTCCCAGAAGCAAGTGCTTTTTGACAGGGCTTTGGAACCATCCCTCCCACCACCAGATCTTCAGAATCGAGGTGAACTGATTCCTAGTATGCTGCATTGCAGAGGAAAGGCTAAGAGCCAAGAGACCTGGCCTTCAGTCCTGGCTCTGATGGCTCACTTCCTCTGGGGCTTTCACTAAGTCTTTCACTAAGTCTTTCACTAAGTCCCTTCTGTGGGCCTCAGTTTCTATCTCTGTAAATAAGGCATCAAAATTAGAGGTACTCTACTAAGCCTTCCATTTCTCACTTTCTCTGCATCTCTGTGTCTGGGTCTTTTCCCAGCCCTTCCATTCTGTGGCTATAATGGTGGAATTTCAGGCACAGTGAAGTGGAGAGAGGAAGATTTTCATGAGGTGGCAGGGTAACCTTCCTAGTGCCTTTGGAGTAATGGTCTATTCTGCCTGTTTTGATGAAACGTACAACAGGAACCTTCAAGTGACAACCCTCCTCAGCTCTGCAGGCAGTTCTGAGGGTTGAGCCCACACCCTTCCCTTTCTACTGCTATTGCCCACCCCAACTCCATGCCCCCAGGGCTAATGGCCCCTGCAGCAGGGGAGTGATTGGGCAGTGTTGGCACAGGTTGACACAGAGGAGTGATGGTCATGCTCCTCTGCTGTTATAACTAGGGGTGGGTGGTGAGGACGCAGGCACCCAGAGCCAGGAGGGGCCAGGGGAAGGGGGGTTGGGTGGGGAGACGCTGGCATCACTTGAGCTGCTGATCTCTAAATTACAGCGCTGCCTCTTCAGCCTGGACGCCGGCAGCAGCCGCACTGTTGCTGTGGTAACTGAGTTGTCCCGAACCCGGGGAAGTGTATAAACACTGCTACAGATACCCAATTAGATCAACAAGAAGAATAGGACAGAAAATAGAAACTCCCAGCCTTCCATAATTCTGGGCCAAAATGTTACTAGGAGCCAGTGCCCGGCCTCCTCCTCCCTGCCCACCCTGGCCTTGCTGGTGGCGGAGGCTCGGCTGGCATCAGGAGAGGCCCGGGGGATGGAGAGCTCCTTTGGCTGCCTCCTTCCCCACTCCAGACGGATGGGGAGTGAGGGGGACCAAGGAGGTGTTTGTCATGGCTGAGAGGGAAGAGACTGTGCCCCAGGTTGTGGCCAGTTCACCTCTCCATGACCCTCATGGACACCAGCACCTCAGCTGCCGCTTCCCATCGTGATCACCATTGCCACTGTTGCCACAGTCATCACCATCATTGTTATAGTCCTCACTGCCGCCATCACCACCATCCTCCTCCTCTTGTCACCATCATTACCACCGTCCCTGTGGTTATCATTGTCACTACCACTAGCAACATCATCACCATGTCCCTATGACCACCGTCATCATCTTTGTCGTTACCACCATGGCTGCCATGTCTCCTGTTTCTGTCACATCAGCCACCATCACTTGTCCTTCCTGGGCTTATTTGCTTGTTTGTGGAACGCAAGGACTTCAGGGATCCCATCTCTTCCCCCCACAGCAGCAGCATGAAGCCTTTGCACGGCGTCTCTACCCATGGTTTGGTTAGCCTCTTCTTGGCCTCCCCTTTGGCAGAGAGCTCACTGCCTCTCGCGTCGCCCCTTTTGCTTCGGAATAGCTCTCGTCTGTGGGAAGATCTTCACACTGAGCTGAAGTCTGTCTCTGTGAGGTCCTCTTAGCCCTGGCCTGGCCTCCCCTCAGAGCCTCCCACCCAATGGAGTGGAGAAGGCACATTGGACTTGGGATAAGTAAAACACCTGGGTTCTCTTGTGGGCACCGGCTTTTACCAGCTGTGTGGGAGAAAATTGGATGCAGCCTTAGGGACCATCTATCCGACTTCCCTGCACCAGAGAGGCAGGAAATGCAGGCTAGAGAGGAGGAGGGATGTACTTGTCTCAGTCCACAGAGGCAGGAAGGGGCTGAGCTGGGCTTCAAACCCAGACCCCCAGCTCCCTGTCCAGGGCGTCCTTACACCCCACATGCCACTTCCCCCTCAGAGCCTCCATATCCTCATCTGTGAAATGGGGCTAACTGTTGTGCTGCTAACACACCTCACGGGGCTTTGCTTCAGCAAGCGATTTGGAAACATCAAATCCCTAGAGAAATAGGAGCTATTTTTACCCAGTGAGATAATGCACATACCAGTTCTTCCCAAATATCACGGCATTACACACAGGCAGGGGATTTACTACCATCACGATCATTTTATTATCATTCCATTTGTTACCCCTCGGCAAGTGTTTATTAAGTGCCTGCTGTTATGTGCCAGGCATGGGCTTGCTTACCGCTGGGGACACGAATACAAGTTATCCCCCCGCCCTTGCAGGAGCCCTGAATGCCACTCAGAAGTACTTCTAGCAAGGAAGCTCCCTTCACCAATGTACCCTACCATGCAGAGTCTGAATAGAGGCAGCTTGCTAGAGCAGCAGATAGAGCCTTGGACCTGGAGTGGGAAGACCTGAGTTCAAATCCAGCCTTGGACACTTACCAGCTATGTGACCTAGCAAGTCACTTAACCCTATTTGCCTTAGTTTCCTCATCTGTGAAATGGGGATCATAATATCACGCTCCCAGGGAGGTTGTGATGATATTTGTAAAATGACTTAGCCGTGGCTATATAAATATCAGCTGTTGTTGTTGAAGGGTTTCCTAGAGCCTTGGGAGGTTATGTGACTTGCTCAGGGTCACACAGCCAGGATCTATCCAAGGCTGGGCTTGAACCTTTCTTCTTGTCTCTTATGCTGACTATTCACTCCAATTCCAGCAGATGATTACGGTCCCCGCTTTCATTGACTAACCCCCATCTATCTGCTCCCCTAATGTCTGGCCGCCATGTTTCCTCTCCAGGTCCAGCGCCATCCCAGGTGGTGAGGACAGCCACTGGATCTCTGCCCGGGGCGGGATGAACGGACACAGCCGGAACGGGCAGGCCCACGCCCCCCGGCGGAAACGCCGCAATCGCTTCGTCAAGAAGAATGGCCAATGCAACGTTTACTTTGCCAACCTCAGCAACAAGTCCCAGCGCTACATGGCCGACATCTTCACCACCTGTGTGGACACACGCTGGCGGTACATGCTCATGATTTTCTCCGCCGCCTTCCTGGTTTCGTGGCTCTTCTTTGGCCTCCTCTTCTGGTGCATTGCCTTCTTCCACGGTGACCTGGACCCCAGTCCAGCCCCAGCATCTGGACCCACTGGCGCAGGTCCAGGGGGAGGTGGGAGCCCACCACCGGCCACGGTGAAGCCTTGCATCATGCATGTGAATGGCTTCCTGGGAGCCTTTCTCTTCTCAGTGGAGACTCAGACCACCATTGGCTATGGCTTTCGCTGTGTGACAGAGGAGTGCCCACTGGCCGTCATGGCTGTGGTGGTGCAGTCCATCGTGGGCTGCGTTATTGACTCCTTCATGATTGGCACCATCATGGCCAAGATGGCACGGCCCAAGAAGCGTGCCCAGACGCTGCTGTTCAGCCACCATGCTGTCATCTCTGTGAGGGATGGCAAGCTCTGCCTCATGTGGAGGGTGGGCAATCTAAGGAAGAGCCACATTGTGGAGGCCCATGTCCGGGCCCAGCTGATCAAGCCATACATGACAGAGGAGGGCGAGTACCTGCCCCTGGACCAGCGGGACCTCAATGTGGGCTACGACATTGGGCTGGACCGCATTTTCCTTGTGTCTCCCATCATCATTGTCCATGAAATCGATGAGGAGAGCCCCCTTTATGGCATGGGCAAAGAGGAGCTGGAGTCGGAGGACTTTGAGATTGTAGTCATCCTAGAGGGCATGGTAGAGGCCACAGCCATGACCACCCAGGCCCGCAGCTCCTACCTGGCCAGTGAGATCCTCTGGGGCCACCGCTTCGAGCCTGTGGTCTTTGAGGAGAAGAGCCACTACAAGGTGGACTACTCACGTTTCCATAAGACCTATGAGGTGGCTGGCACGCCCTGTTGCTCAGCTCGGGAGCTCCAGGAAAGCAAGATCACGGTCCTTCCTGCCCCACCGCCACCGCCCAGTGCCTTCTGCTATGAGAACGAGCTAGCCCTCATGAGCCAGGAGGAGGATGAACTAGAGGAGGACGTGGCGGGCTTGGGGCTGGAGGGCAGCTCCAAGGAAGATGGCGGCATCATTCGAATGCTGGAGTTCGGGAGCCACCTGGATCTGGAGAGGATGCAGTCCACCTTGCCCCTCGACAACATCTCCTACCGCCGGGAGTCAGCCATCTGACCTCCTGCCCTTCCGTCTAGCCTTGTGTCCCCTTGGTCATCTCGGGCCCCCATTCCCTAACCCCTTGTGGGAAGATCTCCCTTTCTAGACAGGAGAAGGACCAGCAGACCATGAACATCCCCTCTCTCAGTATCCCTCCCAAGGACAGAACCCACCCAGGCCATGGGAACCCTTCTGGTGGCCACATGGGGCCATGAGAAATGAGTGTATGAGTAGGGGTCTGTCCCCCATGCCTTCTTACTTCAGTGCCCAAGAATTAGACCCTGGCAACAGGGAAGTCCCTATCCCTGGGTTCTGCCATGCCAACCATCCCCCATCATCTACTGCTGTGGGCCTGACTCCACCTGGGGACCCAGAACTGCCCAACATGACACTCCTAGACCCTTCCAGGACATGTCCCCAGTTGCCCTGGAGAACTTTGGGAAGGCTCCTGGGACAGATGTGGAAGGCAGGGGGCTCGCACAGAGGCCAGGGCTGTAAGTCTGGTTGGGGGGAAGTAGAAGGAAAGGTTTACCTTGCATGTTTGTGACCTGTCACACATCCTTTTGTAAATATATACATATATATATATATATATATATATATATATATATATATATATATATATATAAAGACAAGAGAGATCCAACCCAGATTCTTCAATTTCTCTGGGGCAGGATGTGGAGATGAAGCCAGGCCCCTCTTCCTCTTCCTCATGGACTGGCCACTTAGAGTTCCTTTGTCCTCAAACTGTCTCAGAATGAGGGGTGTCAACCTAGGAAGCCCCCGAGGTCAGGGCTGGAGTGCCACTCCCTTCATGTACCAACCCCACCTATGCTGGTCCCCTGACCACCCGCCCCCAGCTTCTGCCCGTCTTCCCTGCCCTTCCAACACACACAGCTGTACAATGGGATTTTTAATTATTTTTAATAAAGTATCCAATCCTCTTGGAGCCACATGGGCTGAAAGGAGGGGGAAAAAGAGATCTAGAGCACGAGAGACATGTCTGCCGTCCTCTTGGGGGATTCTTTGCTGGGAACTGGGGGAAGGGGGAGGAAAAAGGCAGAGGCAGAGGGGGTCAGTAGGATGTAATGACATAATCCTTTCAGTGTAGAGGCAGCAGGGCTTGTGGAAGGGGCCGTGGAGACAGAAGACCTGGGTTTGCATCCTGGGTCTGTTTATTAACTGTGAAGACTTTAGAGAAGCTGCTTCTTGGCTCTGGGCCTCAGGTTCTTAGAACTGAAGAACTGGAAGGGGCCTTGGAGACCATCTCTTCCAACCCTTAGCTGGGCAAGTACAACAAAGAGGAAGGGAGTTGGGGTCAAGTCGGGGAGAGGATGGTGAGTTTGAGCTGAAGTGTCGATGCTTGGCAAGTCGCTGGAGAAATGAACCCAAGCTCAGGAAGGAAATAAGGATGTGATCTGTATGTGTGTGAGTTGTCTTTAGGGAGAGATGGTCATTAAACCCGGGGCAGGAGATCCTATCATCAATGGGCTGAGCTGCATAGATAGGCTCAGATGCCCAATCACTGAGAAGGGAGGGGATCAATGGCAGGCAGTGGGCTGAGACTGAACAGCGGCAGAACTAAGTACACCACAGAGGGCGATAGAACAAAGTCTGTAAGGATCTAGAGAAGTCCCTTCTGGTAGGGAAGGGGGTGGGAAGTCAAGGTCGGCTGCCTGGAGGAGGCAGCCTAGTGAGAGAAATAGGCTTTCAATAGGCAGAAAAAAAAGAAAAAGGAACAAATAAGTGCCAGAGGACCTGGCGTAAGGGAACAGGCCAGGGAGTCTGGACCCAGCCATCCACGGGGCGGAGAGGAGCTGGCCAGAGTGTGGGCCCTGGTAAGACGGGAGCTGGATGGGCAAGTTCTGAAGGGATGGGAAAGGTCTGAATATGGAGCAGGCCTAGACAGACTAGATCCATCTCCAGTCCCAAGCTCAGAAGTGCCATTTCCTGTTCTAAAGCCCCTCCCAGCTCTGGCATTCCCTGTTCTATGCTCCCTCCCAGCTCTGACATTCCCTGTTCTAAAGTCCCTCCTAGCTCTGACATTCCCTGTTCTAAAGTCCTCCCCAGCTCTGACATTCCCTGTTCTAAAGCCCCTCCCAGCTCTGACATTCCCTGTTCTAAAGTCCTTCCCAGCTCTGGCATTCCCTGTTCTAAAGTCCTTCCCAGCTCTGGCATTCCCTGTTCTAAAGTCCTTCCCAGCTCTGGCATTCCCTGTTCTAAAGTCCTTCCCAGCTCTGACATTCCATGTTCTAAGTTCCTTCCAGCTCTGACATTCTTTGTTCTAATGTCCCTCCAAAGCTCTGACCTTCTCTGTTCTTTTTTTTCCTCATTTTTTTCATTCTCTGTTCTCTTAAGCTCCCTCCCAGCTCTGACATTCCTAATTCTAGGATCCCAGAGAGGAGGGTTGGGAACCAAGGCAAGGCAGTAACTCAACTGTCTTCTAATTCTTTAAAGAGCTGTCTTGGAAAAGTGATGGGATTTGTCCTTTGTCCCCAGAGGTCAGAATTTGGAACAATATTGGGGAGGGGCGTGATGTTGACTGTAAAGCACAGATTTAAGATGTCAGGAAAAACTTCTCTAAAAATGAGAACTGTCCCAAAGTGAAAAGGACTGTCATGGTAGGTAGTGAGTTCCCTGTTACTGGATGTATTCAAAGGAAAGTCTGCCTAAGTCCTTGTCAGGGCATTGCAGGGCAGCTTCTTGTGGACACCTGGGTTAGGTGGGCTCAGTTCTGGGCTTCCCTTCTTCGGGGATTTGGTGATCCTAGGCACTCCCTGGCACGTCTTAGCCACTGACATCCTGAAGAAAGCCTGTTTCTAATGGGAAAGAAAATTTAGGGCAATGATAAAGAAGGAACAACCTAATTCATATTTAGGCAGTCTGCCCCTGCCCCCCACCCCAGGTCAGGTCCCTAATATTCAGCTTCTGGCACCACCACCACCGCTAATGTTAGCAATAAGAACAATAATCATTTTTACAACAGTGACATTTCTGTAGCCATTTAAGGTTGGAAAGCGCTATCTAGTCTCATGATAACTCTATACTTTGGATACTTTTTAAAAATGATGCTCTTATTATTATAAATGCATTGATTTCCCAGTATATCCTGCCCTCCCCCCCCCCCCCCATTAGGTCATTTCTTATAAGAAACGGAAGAAAAACAAGAGAAAAACAGCTCCCAGTCGGCAAGGCCTGACAGGACAGGTTCTGTCCCCGTAGCCCCTGCTTCTGCCAGGCAGGGAGGAAGGCATGAAGTTTTTGTGAAACTTCAGCTCAAACTCACCATCCTCTCCCCGACTTGACCCCAACTCCCTTCCTCTTTGTTGTACTTGCCCAGCTAAGGGTTGGAAGAGATGGTCTCCAAGGCCCCTTCCAGTTCTTCAACACTGCCTTCTAGTTTTTCACCCTTTCTCCAGGGTCGGGTTTTGTCATTGTGATTAGGCAGTGTTGAAGTCTGGAGCGCAGGCCTGCAGGGCTGGCTGTGCACTGTCCAAGAAAAGCACCCCCTTCTCCCCCACCCCCAGACCCCTGTTTCTCCAGCTCCATAAGCTTTTCACAGGAACTCTGGGCTCGTTCTGCCCATTTTCCAGAGGGGAACTGCCTCGCCCAAGGTCCCACATAGCCAGGAAGTGTCAGAGCCAGGTCTCAAGCTGCATCCCCCGCTGTCTTCCAATTCCCATTTAATCTGCCTCTCTCCAGCTACTGACACAGCCAGGTGATACTTTCATGCATGCTAAGGCTGGGTGGGCGGCAAGGTGGGTGGCACATTCCTGCAGCTGTGAAGGGGAATTGGTCGTACCCAGAGCCATCAAAATCAGGAACCCTGATGCCTACAATGGCATCTATTAAACCCACCAATGCTCCTCCCCCTGAATGTCCATCTGACTCCCACCTTCCCAGAGAACACGCTAGGGGCAGAAGAGGCTGACCACCAACCAACCAACCAACCAATCCACACTTTTCATGCACCTCCCTCCCATGTGCCAAGCTCTGTGCTAGGCATCGGGGCTATAAAAGAAAAAATGGAATAGCTTACAGGCTAATAAGGAAGACAACAGCTCACATAGAGATACATTGGGAACGCATACGAGAGAACAAAGGTTGTTTCAGGAAGGGAGGGCATTTGCAGAAGAGGGAGCCAGCCGGATTTCATGAAGAAGGGGAGCCTGAGCTGAGTTCTGAAGAAGATGATGGACTCTAAAAGGCAGAGGGGGAAAAGGAGAGCATTCCAAGTGGCAGGGACAGCCTGGGCAAAGGCCGGGAGATAAGAGATGATGGGTCACATGTGAGGGCCCGCAAAAAGGCAGTTTGGGTGGATCAGAGAATAGAGGAAGGGAAGTAAAGCATGATAAGGCTGGAAACGTAGACTGAGACCCGAGTGGGAAGAGCTTTACAGGCTAAACAGAGAAATGTCGATTTTATTCTGGAGACAATAAAGAGCCACTAGAGTTTATTAAGTAATGCCTGGGCTGACAGAAAACACGAGACAGTGTGAGCCAGTGGATAGAGCCACAGACCCCTGGGAGTCAAGATCTGAGTGCAAATCTCACATCAGACACTTAGTAGCCTTGAGACCCTTTAGGTCTCAGTTTCCTTATCTGTAAAATGGGGGGGGGGCTGGACTCAATGGCCTCTAAAGATCCTTCTAGCCTTAAATCCTCTGATTCTATGAAAATGTAAGGCAGGAAAGTGCCAGGTACAGGATTTCCTGAACAGAGGAGAAAGCATTGGGCTGGAACGCATGATGGCACTGGTCTATAGGGATCCCAGGAACCGGGGTCCTCCCTGAGAGGAGGATGGGACATTCACCCAGTAATGTAAGAGGAATCGAAACTCATACACATTGAACACATATCTGTGCATACACACAATACAATACTATTATGGATAATATTATATAATATTAATATAATATAGAAACATACTATTACATATAATATAAATATTATATAATACATATATGTGTATATATTTTATATACATACATACATACACCCATATATATACTTATAAAAACGCTTTTCAATATGCATATGTGTGTCTGTGCATTTGTTTGGGGCAGGGAGAGCGCAGGTGCTACGTGAGATAGGACAATCGAGCCTTCCCTAACGACCTCGACTGAAGACATCGTTCTTGCCTCCCTTGCCTTTCTGCTCCAGGCTGACCTCTCCCAGTAGCTCCTTCAAGCCCGTCTCCTACAACACGGACTCTGGTTCCCTCTTCGTCCTCCTCTCCCTTTTCTGGACACCCTCCCGTCCGTCGGCGTCTTTCCCGGTCCTCCAAACAGATGTGGCCAGAATGAGGCGGAGGGCCGTGGAACTGACAGCTTCCTTGCATCAAGGCTTTCTTAATATAGCCTGAGGTCACTTTGGCTTCCCAGGATTTAGTTAGAAAGTGACTTCAGAAATGGGCTAGTTCAGAGATGTCATAAGCAGGGTGCTGCCGCCCAATGCGGCCCGAACCAGATGAAAATGTGCTGGGGAATTATTTAACAGAGTAAATACAAATCCAACAGAAGAGAGATGATGCTAATATGTGGTTTTCTAGGTCCATTTGCAGCCACGGGCACCCTCATGTACAGTTTGGTGGTCCCCGTTTCTGAGTTTGAAATCACTCATTTGGTCCAGTCACCTCATTGGACAAAAGAGGAAACTGAGGATACCCAGACAGGTGACTTGGTCAGTCATAACTGTAGTAAATCAGTCAGGATTTGAACCCAGGTCATAGCCTCATATAGTCCAACTTTCTCATTCTACAGCTAAAGAAACTGAGTGTCATGGAGTTGAAGGGTCATAAAAGTAGTCGTTGTCAAAAATGGGATTTAAACCCAGACCTTCTGACTTCAGAACTGCGCGGCAACACTGCCCCATCCCCACTGCTCCTGGCGCTGAAGCTGCGATCCTAGAACAGCGCTCGTTAAATAGCGAGGCTTTCCTAAGTCTACACTGGGGCTGTGCCCCTGCTCCATCTCTGAGAACACAACCCTTCGGTGCCATTCAGAGAAGGCAATGAGCTCCCCGTCACTGGAGGGCTTCCAGCATCGCGGATGGGCAGAGTCATCGTGACCTTTGAGGTACCTTCCAGCTCAGAATCCCTGGGGCTCTTCGAGGGCAGAGCTGGGCGGGAAGACAGCAAGCAGACCAGATCCGTGGCGGGGAGTGCCGTAGGGACAGATTAATGAGGGGAGAAAATGAAAGGAACAAATCTCCAGGTTGCCTTGGCTCAGTGACAATCATCGAGAGGAAGGACGGGGACAGTTTCGCCCTGCCGTGTTTGCAAGGTTGGAATTCACCAGGGGAACGGAGCTATTTCTGGGCACATCCAAGGAGGCGGGAGGAGAGGAGAGGAGTGGAGGGGAAGGATGGGGGCGGGGGAGTTTCATCCATTAGACCCGGCAGGAGACAGGAAGGCTGCATGGACAGGACACAGGAAAACCGGGCCACGGGCAACGGATTGTATCAAGGGACTAGCCCAAGGTCTCTGATATAATAAGATTTTAGACCCAGAGCTGGAAGGAACCCTGAAGACCATTGGATTGAATTCCCTCATTTTACAGGTGAGGAAACTGAGGCTCAGGAAGGGAAAATGATTTAGAACTTCATAGATCCACAGATGAAAGGAATTCCAGAGGCCACTGAGTCCAACCAAGGCCTAGAGGGAGGAATTAGCTTGCCCAAGGTTACTTGTGCACCCAGGTGGCCCCAGCTAGCAAAGTCAGGATCTGAACCCAGATCCTCCAACTCCAAAGTCAGTGCCTTTAAGGTTTCTCCTGACTAAATCTAGGATTTTTCGACCCTGAGTGGCTCTGAGTAAATCCTTTCTCAATGAAGGCAGCATGATCAGGGGGAAAGGACTGACTCAGGAAGCAAAGGAGCTGGGTTTAGAAAAGGCCATAAATTATAAAACCCTGAAGGACTGTCCCCATTTTACAGATGAGGAAAAGAAAGCTTAATTTGGTTTAATTTGATAAGTGTTTGTTAAACACCTGGCCCTGGGCTGAGAATGAGGGAGACAAAAAAGAAATCTTGTTTTTAAGTAATTAACATTCTTTTCCCAAATGCACCTGCCAAAGAAATGTGGAAAACTGGACCTCACAGAGCATCTTGCCCGACACTTCCATTTTACAGATGAGGAAACTGAGAGGTCCAGGGAGTGGAAATTCTTTGCCCTAGGTCACCTAAGCTACCCTCAATGTCTGCACTGGAACCCAGGGCTCTGCTTCCCCATCCGTTGTGCAGATGCATCCCTGTCTCCAAGGACACCTGACGTTCCTTGCTACCTCACAGAGCCTACCTTAGGCATCTGTCTAGCCTGGCTGTGACTGCGGCACCGCCTAGAGGTCAACATGGGCACTGCAGCCCTTCCAGCTGTTACGGGCTTTGGGATGGGGAGAGCTCAGGTCATCTATTCCTATCCTGTCATTTTTTTTTTTTTTACTCATTTACTTTTAATTTACAAGATTCAGTTCCACAATCACTTGAGTTTCAGATTTTCTCCCCTCCCTTCCCCCCCCCCCCATGGTGGCGTGCAATCATGTATCTATCCTGTCATTTTACAGATGAGGAAACTGAGGCCCAGGGAAGACAAGTGATTCTCCAGAAGTTTTTTCTTCTCCTTGCCCAGGTTGAGATGGGATAATATTTATAAGTGCACTTAGTAGGTGATCTATAAATGCTTATTCCCTTACAGAGATAGGATCTGAAGCCAGATCTTCTGACTCCATGGCTAGCCCTTCCCCCAGCTTTCCTGACTCCTCTCAGGATTCAGGGAGAGGACAATGATTAACTCAAAGGAAAGGCACAGGGGCACAGCTTATAGGATGTCCCAAATTCCAGCAGAAATTTGGCTAGTGATTAGTGATTATGAGATTAGTGATTAATTGATTAGTGAGTAGGAGAGAATGGGACAGAACGGGCTCCCTTGAGAGTAATGACAGAATTATCCGTCAACCAATTAATAAGCATTTATAGAGCACCCGCTTTGTGTAGATACTGAGGTTCCGGAGCCTCCATTCTATAATGGAAGAAACATGCACCCAGATCTATCTCTAACTCACCCAGTTAGATGATGGGGAGCTCACTACCTACCAAGGCAGCCCACTCCATCTTGAACAAGCCCAGCCTTTGGAAGGCAGCCCATGGCTTCCCCCTGGGTCTTTTTCTTCTCCTTACCCAGGCTTCCCTCTTCCCCTATAGCCGGAACCTCTTATGAGGTTAGGAAAGAAGACCTAAGGACTAGGCGTCCTGCATGGCCAGAGGGAAGTTCTTAAGAGGCGAGTCTGAGCTTCCCCCTCTCCTGCTCAACAAGCTTCCATGGCTCCTCCTTGCCTTTCTAACCCCATACAGAAGAGTCTGTTTGGCATTTAAAGCCTTTCACAATCTGGCTCCGACTGATCTTTCCAGGCTGATGATACATCCCTCCTCCTCACACATTCTCTGTTTCTGTCGAACTGGCCTGTTCCCTGGCTGTTCTCTGAGCACAACATCCATCTCCAACCTTGGTGCCTTTGTGCAGGCTTTCTGCTGGGATTCCAAGATCTTTTCAAGGTTTGAGTCAAATGCCACCTCCCCCAGGAGGTCGTTCCTGATTCCCCAAATCATTAGTGCCCCCCACCCCCATTTTGTCTCAAAGAGGAATAGGAGGAGAGAGATGAACTCTAGATCAGGGGTTCTTAAGCTGGAGGCCATGGATTTTATTAATATATGCACGTATACATATATGTATACATACATATGTATATCTATAAATATACACACATTTACACACATATGTAGCCATACACATATATTTATGTACAGATAGATCATTGGATGGATGGATGGATGGACAGAGGGACAGATGGATGGATGGATGGATAGATACACTGATGGATAGATAGAGAATTATATTTTAATATAACTTTTTCCTTTGTAATCCTATGCATTTTATTTTGCCTTTTTAAACTACAGTGATCCATTGAAGGGACCACAGTGTTCACTAGATTGCCAGAAGGGTCCAGGCCACAGAAGAGATGGAGAAGCTCCCAAGCTTTAGCTCTGATTCTCTGACCGAGGAGTTCTGTTTTGGAATCAGGGGCCCTAGCTCTGTCATTCACCTCCTCACACACATCTCCTGTGTGACCTTACACAAGTCCCTTCCCACTCTGGGTCTCAGTTACCTTCTCTGTGAAATAAATATATTTATCCTAACCAGCCTGCCTACCAAGGTCGTTTGGGAGGATTGATGGGCTTGTGTGCATTCATGAGAACAATTTGTCAAATGGCTAATGCCTCGGCATCAGGGAATGGGCTGTGATTCTTCTTGGCAGCCCTGGGTTCCCAAAGCCTCTGCCAGGAGAGCATGGATCCTGGCAGGCCTGCTGCTCAGGGAAGCCTTTGGGCCTGTCCCAGAGATGGAAGATGTCTCTACCAAGGAGGACCTTGGAGGAGCTGAGTTGGGAGGATTTTGTCACCAGCTGTCCGCAGGCGATGACTATTTTTGGTCTCAGCCTTGCCTTAGACTGTATCTGAGCAGTGGGGGTCTGCACTGACGGAAGCAGGGGCCCTGTGGTGTGGCATCAGGTAGCATTGGCAACAGGGATGCAGCGGACAGAAAAATAGATTTAACTTAGTGTGATTGAGAGCTGGGATGCGTTGTAGAGATAATCTAGTCCAACGCTCCTCCCCTTCCAT
This sequence comes from Pseudochirops corinnae, assembly GCA_028646515.1. Classification (NCBI taxonomy): domain Eukaryota; kingdom Metazoa; phylum Chordata; class Mammalia; order Diprotodontia; family Pseudocheiridae; genus Pseudochirops; species Pseudochirops corinnae. The sequence continues at coordinate 380,369,487 of CM053585.1, forward strand.
ACTGAAGATCATGTCGAGTCAGAGGACCTGGGCTCCAATCTGGCCTCTGATGCAGCCATGGAAAGTCAGCCTCTCCAGCCTCAGTTTCCTCACTTGTGAAACTGGATGTATGGATAAAAATGATTAGGTGGATGGGTGGATGGATGGATGGATGGAAAATAAAGGGGCCGGACAAGATGTCCTGTGAGGTCTCTTCCAGCTACCATGTTCTATTCCCCATTCCTCATGGGGCCCTCTTCTCTCTCTCTTGCCTCTCCCATGTGTCTAAGATCCCAAATCCTCCTGTCTACCTGGACTTAAAGCTGGAATCCTATGAAACCCAGAGTGGGGATGTAATTTGCCCAGTGTCACCTATTAGCCATTGGATTCTGTATCAAAGGTTGTTCAGTCATTTCAGTCATGTCTGACTCGCTGTGACCCCATTTGGGAGTTTCTTGGCAAAGATACTGGAGTGGTTTGTCATTTCTTTCTCCAGCTCATTTTACAGATGAGGAAACTAAGGTGAGCAGGGTTAAGTGACTTGCCCAGGATCACATAGCTAGTGTCTGAGGACCTGCATCAGAGGACCAGGGTTCAAATTTTGGCTTCATCTCTTATTTCCTGTGTGACCTTGAGTAAACCCCATTTCCCATTCGGGGCCTCAGGATTTTCCTCTGTAAAATGAGGGGCCTCTACAGTCTCTCACTGCTAAGAACAACAATCCTATAATGGTAAATCAAAGATTTCTTCCATTGACTGCACAAATACCTGAGTTCAAATCCTGGCTCCCCCACTTACCAGTGATCCTGGACATGTCACTTCTCTTGATCTGTAAAATGGAAATAAAAGACAATTTGAATTTTCTACCTCTTTTTGTTTTTATGATGATCAAGTGAGATGATGAGTGTAAAGTAGAAAAAAAGCTAAGGAAATCATTTTCAAAAGCACTACCAAAATGCCAGCTCTTGCTTTAGTCATAATGACAATGATAATGAAAACAGGAGCAAACCAGTGTGATTGGCAAGGACACCAGATTCCAGGTCGGAGGAAGCCAACTTCCAACTCCATATCTTGTGACCTTTAACTCGGCAAATTACATCTCTTCTGCTTCAGTGTCCTTAACTGTAGAGTGGGGTTGGATCAGATTGGCTTCTGGGGGGCCTTTCTGGCTCAAGATGTCTGAATCCACAGCCTTCCCAGAGGCATGGCTGGAACCCAGGTCCTTCTCCCTCTTCTCCTGTCTTTCCAAGGCCACTTCTCTGCCCACTTACTCTACCAAGCTCCCACTACTTTGCTGCTAACAATCCATAGACTATTCCTGGAGAAACTACTTTGCAAAATTTGGGCGTTTTGTTGTGCCAAGAACTTTACTGCTAGTGCAGCAGATTCCAAACAAATGCTTTTTGGTTGTTTAAAATAAAACGCAGGGGTTGGAGGAGATGACCTTTAAAGGCCTTTCCAGCTTTGGGGACTGAAAAAAACAATCTCTTTTCCTCACTTCTTCTGACTGGAGACTGCACTATCCTGGATAGACCACAAGGGGACAGGGCGAGCCCTGTGCAGAGCTGTCGAAGGTTTGTAGCATCCTTAAGCTTGATGCTGGATGGGTGAGGAATGGAGAACATCAGGGCGGGGAGAGAGAGCTTGGAATCAAGATCATCAGAGCCGAGAGGGACCCTAGGATGCAAAATGTCAGATGGGAGAGGGGGCTGAGGATGGAGAACGTCAAGGACAGAAGGGACCTGGGAACAGAGAATGTCAGAGGTGTGAATGTAGTCGAAATTATCCATTTCACACCTCACGATTTTTTCTATCTCTATCTCTTATTTATTCATGAATTGCTTGCTCACCTAGCCATAAATCTGATAGATAATATGTTCCATGTTCTTCAAATTTTCTTGTAATATCCCTCTTTAATCCAGGTTATGCGTTCATTTTCATCTTATCTTGGTAACTTGGTAAGATATTGATCTATGCCCGATTTCTGTCAGACTGCTTTCTGGTTTCATCCATAATGGATATTTATCCCCAAAACTTAAGTCTTTACACTTGTCAAATACAACATTACTATATTTTTTTATTGTTGTAAATTGTATGTCTACTCTGTTCCACTGATCTATGTTTCGATTTCTTAGCCAGACCCAGATAGTTTTGACTGTTACAGCCTTATAATATAGTTTAACTATATTATATATAACTATATAACTATAATTATAAATATAGTTTAAGATCTGGTACTGCTAAACCTCCTTCATTTACATTTTTACTAGTTTCCTTACATTCTTGACTTTTTGTTTTTCCAAAGGAATTTTATTGTTTTTTTCTAATTCAGTAATATATATATATATATATATATATATATATATATATATATAGTAATTTAATTGGGATGGAATTGAGTATATAAATTAGTTTAGGTGAAATCATTGTTTTTATTGACCCTACCTACCCACAAACGATGAATATTTCTCCAGTCATTTAAATCTTATTTTATTTGTATAAAAAGTTTGTTATAATTTTGTTCATGGCTTTGTTTTGGCAGGCATACTCCCAGGAATTTTTTACTGTCTAGAGTTATTTTAAATGGGGCATCTCTTACTATCTCTGTGCAGGATTTTGTTTGTGATATATGGGAATACTAGTGATTTATGTGGATTTATTTTATATCCTGATATTTTGCTGAAATTATTAATTGTTTCAACTAACTTTTTAGCTGAGTCGTTGGGATTTTCCAGTTCATTGTTGGTGGAACTGTGAACTGATCCAACCATTTTGGGGAGCAATCTTGAATTATACCCAAGGAGCTATCAAACTGCCCTTTGACCCAGCAATACCATTATTAGGTCTATTTCCCAAGATGATTAGGTGAAAAAGAAAAGAATTTATATGTTCCAAAATATTTATGGCTGCTCTTTTTGTAGTGGCAAAAAAATGGAAAATTGTGGGGATGCCTGTTAATTGGGTAATGGTTGAATAAATTGTGGTATAAGATTTTGATGGAATACTACTGTGCTGTAAGAAATGAGGAGCTTGAAATAATGAAGAGTGAAATGAGCAGAACCAAGAGAACCTTGTAAACTGTGATAGCAATATTGTTTTAAGAATGACTTTGAGTGACTAAGTCATTTTGACTTTTATAAATGCCCAAATTAACTACAAAGGGCGTAGGAAGATGCTACCTGAATCCAGAAAAAGAACTGATAAATAAAAGTATGTTTTTACATATATATGCACATGCCCATGTGCATATATATGTATGTTCACACACGCACACACACACACACACGCATAGATATTTATGTCTAATTGTAGCCATCTCTGGCGGGAAGGGGGGGAAGGAAGAAAATGGGGGAAAAAAGAAAGTTGCATGATAATTTTATTATGTATTTAAAAGGAATATCAAGTTATACATCATAGATTTGCAGTTGCACATAGAATCAGCTTTTTTTTACTATTGTTTGTTTTATTTCTTAAGTTCAGAATAAAATAAATAAACCTGAAAACAAAACAAAAAGTAAGATTGTTGAGCTGGAAGAGACTTTTAGATCAGCAGAAAAGAGAATGCATCAGCCGGCTCCTCCTCCCTTCCCCCCAGGTGCTGCCTAGTCAGCCCAAGGGCCCTGGGGGGCCTCCCATGTAGGCCACATATTTCTACCCCTGAAGCAGGTGGGGCCTCTCTCCCTACCCTCACATGAACACACCAGGCACTCACACCACCTGGCAGGCAGGGGTCCCCAGGGTTTTTCTTCCTGGCAGTCGGTGTCTCAGGAGGAGCATTGGGAACCTGGCTCCTGATCCCGGCTCAGGTACAACTCTGGGCCGGGCTCTAATCTCTCTGCTGAGCCCAGCTGGGATTGAGGAGCCGGGGGGTGTGCTTCACTCACCCTGCCCCTCACTGATCCCCTTATTGAGGACCAAGGATGATCAAATTCAGAGCTAGAACAAACCCTGGGGGCCCCTAATCCACCCCCCTCATTTTCTAGAGGAGGAAATTCAGGTCAGCGAAATTAAGTTAGTCTCCCAAGGCCAAGCTGACTTCAAACTCTGGATCTATCACCCCAAGATAGTTAACTTTTCTGGGCCTCAGTTTACCCATTTGACAAATAAAGGTTAGAAAGGGGCAGGGGGCGAGAGGAAGAGTTGGGGGCTAGTCTAGCCATTGGCACTTGCCACCTATGAGTCCTTGGGACTCTTCTGCCCTGGGCCTCAGTTACTCAATCTGCAAAATGAGGGAGTTGAACTAATGAAAAGACTCCTTCATGTTCTGAGTCTATGAAACTGTAATCTTTAAGAGTTCTCTCAGCTCCAGGTGCTATCTGCTTAGGTGGCCAGATGCCAAGAGAACCTTACATGGAGAAGTAGGTGATCCCCAATGAGGCTTTATTCAAGAACCTCCCATTCCAAAATATCTCCCTCACTCTTGTCACAGAGTCTGAAATTCCACCATCTGGGCTTCTCTTTTAAAGTGCAACCCTCTGCCACAAGACTAGTAACAATAATAACTCCATTTCTGTGTCACCTTGAGATTTGCAGAGTACGCGCCTTCCATTGAACATGAAGCATAAGCTTTACTATCCCCATTTTACAGATGGAGAAAATGAGGCTCCCTATGCCTCATCTCCCCAGTGAATAGTGACCTTGACCTCTCTCAGGTACTATGCTCAGTAAAGCATTCTTGGTGTGAATTACCTTCTGCAGTCAGGCAGTGAGAAGTCCTAGGAGTCATGTGTGGGAGAGCGGAAGGAAGGAGAAGGAAAAAGAAGGAATGTGGGAGACGGTTAGTAGTTTGAAGGGAGGGAGGGAACCTACATTTCTTGTCCTTTTCTAAAGAAACCCCGGAAATCTTGGCCAGGAGAAGAGAGAAGGAAATGTACCTCTGTCCTTTGTTAGAGAGGTGGGTGACTATGGACGCATAACATCACATACCCTGGACTGACACACAGCCGACTTGCCAGTTAGTTTGCTTAACAAGAGAGGGGAGCAGGGAATCTTCAGATATGACATAATGTAAACACAAGAGACAACAATAAACTTCACAAACAAAAATCAAGAGCCCCTGGTCTAGATGCTTTTGGTGATGACCTTGGTCTCCCAGGACTGAACCTGACTCTTCCCTTCCGTTCTGTCTTTGCATCACCACAAAATCAGTCTAGAAAAAAGTTTAGCTGCGTGTAGTGTTCCGCTCCCCCAGACCTAGAAAAAAGTTGAGCTGTGTGTAGTGTTCCGCTCCCCCAGACCTAGAAAAAAGTTGAGCTGTGTGTAGTGTTCCGCTCCCCCAGGTCTAGAGAAACCCTCCTCATCCTGTAGAGCCCAGTCTGAATGCCTCCTCTCCCCGGAAGCCTTCCCTGACCACCCACAGCTCTCTCTCCTTTGAGTGGACTGGCTGGCACCTGAGCCTTAAGTTCGTTATTCTAACTATATCACCTACTTCCCCCGCCCCCTGCCTCTAACACAGTGCCCCGGCATAGCGGGCTCTGGATGGCTGATGGCAGCTGAGATTTCTCCAGCACTTTGGCGCTCATAAGGCATGGTGGGTGGGGAGTCTCTAGGACTGGCCTCTGACGTGTGGAAGAGCTTTGCTTCAAGTCAACACGTCTCTTCCTTCTCTTGGACTCAGTTTCCTTGTGTATAAAATGGGAAGGCAGCATGTTGTGGAGAGAACATGGGGATTCAGAGTCACACGACCTAAGTTAGAGTTCCTGCTTCCCAGTTCTGCACATGTGAGCAAGTCCTTCACTTTTCCCCATCTGGGCAGCAAGATACAAAGGAAGGGACACCAGATTCAGTCACAAGACCTGAGAGGTGGGAGTCCCAGCTCTTGCCTAACCTGGTCCTCAGTTTCCTTCTCTGTAAGATGAGGGAAGGGAGGGGTGGCCTTGATCTCAAAGCACCCTCCCAACTCTGAGTTCATAATGCTGGCAAGTGAAGAACAGACTCCTTGGGGGCAGGCAGGAAGGTTTGCTGTGTTTAGTTGTCTCATAGGAAATGATCAGACACACCTGATGGGTGGAGGAGACCAAGAGACATCCGTCTAAATTCCTCTCCACCTGGACCCAGGCCAGGTGAGGAGGCCTTGTCAGCTCCTGACAGACGTCGAGCAGGCTGGCTACTATGCTGGGCACGGTGGGCACTGCTCCTGCCCATAGATAGCCAGGTGGTATCACCATCTCTAAGGGCAGAGGAATCTTCCCCCTCAAAGGCTTCCTTGTTCCAAATGTAGCCCAGCCTTGAGGCAGGGGAAAGGATGCCAGTTATTGAGTCAAAGACTCTGGGTTCGAATCCTTCCTCAGCTACTTACTCTGTCTGGGACCTTGGACAAGTCCCTTCCCCATCTTGAGCCTTGACTGCCTCCCTATAAATGAAGACATTGATGAGATGGCCTCCGAGGTTCCTTCCATCTCTATAGCTACAATCTTTGAATCTTATATACAAAGGCAGGAGAATGGACAAGATGACCTCTCAGAATCTCTTCCAGGTCTTCCTGAAATTTCCACCTTCCTTTCCATCCTCATCATGAAGAGAGGATGGGGGGAGAGGGGGAGGGGAGTCTTGGATTTGGAGTCAGAAAGTCTGGGTATAAATTGTTCTGTATACAGATCGATTTGAATATATTTGTCTGCATGTTGTCTCTCCCATTAGATTGTAAGCTCCTTGAGGGCAGGGACTGTCTTTTGCTTCTTTTTGTCTCCCCAAGGTTTAACACAGGGCCTGGCATTTAGCAGGCACTTAGACAATGTCTGCTGATGGATTGCTGTCACACACATCCCATTCAGTTGTAAGCTCCTTGGGGGCAGGGACTTTCTTTTTGTATCCCCAAGGCTTAACGCAGCAGCTGGCACTTAGCAGGCCCTTGATGGATGTGTATTGATTGATTGGTAGTGTGACTTCAGTTACCTCCTCTATAACATGGGTGTAAGAGGCTGCTTCCAATTCTCCTCTTCATCCCCCTCCTCATCTTCATCACCATATAAATTTCATCAACCAATCACTAATAATCAAGCATTTCAAATGACAAAGGACAATCTGGGAGCCCAGAAAGAGGAATGAGGAGACACCCCTTTGCCCCGCCTTGTCAGGGTGGGCGTGGGGGTCCACAGGTGGAGAACACACATATGATAGCAGATAGCTTTGATATATCCTCAGTTTTGATGAGTCTTTTCTGATTCATGTCTTTTAAAAAGTTATGAATTATGCGGATGTCTCTCTGAAGAGAGGTGAGGGAGGGACATAGAGGGAAATCTGGGTAATACAAATCTTAGCTGAGCTTTCAAGTCATACAGGGAGCCAGAAGCAAAAGTGAGGAGGATTGGGGGATGGCCCGAGCAAAAGTATGGCGATGGGCTGGAATGTCATGTATAAAGACCAGCAAATAAACCAGTTTGTCTAGAATGTAGGACTCACGAGGGAGAGAAATGCATGACGAGCCAGAGAGGTAGGATGGTGTCAAGCTTTCAGTGCCACACAGTTTGGAATTTATCCTGGAGGCAATTGAGAGCCACCAGAGTTTCCTAAGCAGGGGCGTGGCCCGGTCACTTCCGGAGGTAGAATGTCTATTTTGCATCTGTGGGGAGGGGGGGAGGGATGGAGCTGGGAGAGAGTGGAGGCAGGGAGGCCAGTTAGGAGGCTGTGTCAATAGTCCAGATGGAGAGAAGTGACGAGGAAAGACCTGATCGGGGCTGAAGGGAACGAAGGAATCTGAGGAGCTCCTTCTCTTGAGGCCACCTCTGTTGAGGATGATGGAGAGAGTGGGGAACTGGACTAAAGGATGTCTCAAGGCCCTTACCAAAGTAGGAACCTGGGATTCTTTGGCATGTTCCTCATGCTTCTGTGTCATGTGAATTATCTTCATTTTTATCCTCCTCCTCTTCTTCCTCTTCCTCCTTCCTTCTCCATTTTATCTTCCCCCCCATCAGGTATGCCCATCCAGTGGAGTGTAGGCAGGGGTCTGGACAAGATGACCTCTCACCCCTCTCTGACATGTGGAGTTAATAGCATCTTCCTTTTATACGGGCCTGTCCCACCCCCAAGAAAACACCAGATCAAGACAAAGACCCTTTTACAAAGGAGGGAACGGAGGCTTAGGGGCTCAGAAAGTAACTCGTTCAGAAGCCGTACAGTTTGTGAATGGTGACACCGGGAATCATAACCGAGGCATCTGAAGCTGATTTTCTTACTAGTGCTCTGTCTGCTCTTCTGGCCATCCCGGGCAGAGGAAACACTGAAAAAGGGATTGTTGAGGAGGGACGGAAGAAGCTTCTTTGGGATTATAGATTCAGAGACGGACGAGACTTTAGAGATTACCTAGTCCAATCCCTTCATTTTACAGAGGGGGAAACTGAGGCACAGAGAAGGTCATGACTCTAGTTAGAGTCATTAGGATCATGCATTTGGAGCAGGAAAGGACCTTGCAGGGGCCGTCTAGTCCAACCCCTTATTTCACAAATAGGGAAGCGGAGGCAAAGAAAACTTACGTGACTCCCCCAAGGTCACATGGCTAGTAAATATCAGAGGAAGAGTTTGAACTGAGGCCCTTGGACTCCAGAGTCAGCATTCCTTCCATTCAAACACAATGTCTCTTTGCCAATAACAGCAGAAAAATAGGTTGGTGTTGGAGCATGGGGGACACTGAATGTCAGACCAAGAAGGCTGAATTTAGAAGAGACAAGGCAGAGTGGTGGAGGCCTGGATTTGAGGCCAAGATGTCCTGAGTTTAATCCTAACTTGGGTGCTTACTGGCTGTGAGAGTCTGGGCCTTCCTCAGTTTCCCCCTCTGTCAAAATCTGTAGGGGGGATCAAAGGAGGTGATGCCTGAAAAGTCTTTTGTAACACTTAAAGCACTGTGTTTACATTGTGTGTAAGCACAAGTTACTAGTGTTACTGAGGGTTTTGACTAGAGGCTGTAGGCAGAACTGTGCACTCCAATTCTTTGACTTGTTAGCTGTGTGTCATTAGGAAAATCACTTAACCTCTCTGAAATTCTTCTCTTCATTTATAATAAGTTCAAAGGGGCAGTGACATACATAGGAGGAAACTGAGGCTTAGGTCTACCCAAGGTCATAGCAGCTCACAATATCATAGGTGGGGTTTGAATTCGCTCCTCCGATTCCAGATGGGGCTTGTTATTTTTGTTACGGTTATGATTCAAGGCGGCATTATCCGTAGAGAGTATGCTGCACTAGTAGTCAGTAGAGACCGTCTGCCTCTGACACTAGCTGTATAACCATAGGCACGTCACTTCGCCTCAGTTTTCTCATCTGTGAAATGGGGTTACTGGAACCTGTAGCAATGGGTTTTGTTTTTTTCAACTTTTGGCAGGTGGGAAAGAGATGGGGTTAGGAGTGGAATACTCTTTCCTTCTTAAAAAAAAGGGAAGAGAAAGAGAGAAGAGGAAGATGAAGAGGAGAGGATCGTTAAAGCATTTTTTTTAAAAAAGAAATACCCAGAAGTAAAAGGAGAAAGATGAGAAAGGACGACCGATAAGCAAGAGAGCTTTGTAAGAGACGTGTTGGACTGATGGTGCGTTCAAAGAGGAAAGCAGACTCTCCCTCTTGGAGATCCTGGGTTTTGTGCGCGAGGCTCTTTTTTTCTGTTCTAGCTTGCTTATGGAAATGCCTATTTTATTTGTTGTTCAAATCCAGAAAAAGAAAGTTCAAAGTGAAAACAAAACAGAACAAAACAAAACAAAACCCAAACCTGCCAAGTCTGAAAATGAACACTTGCTGCATCTACTCTGGCCCCAGCTAATGCAAGATTCAGGTGAGGAGCTGCGAACCCCAGGGAGCCGGGGCTGGAAGGGACCTCAGAGGCCATCGAGCCCATCTCCCTCATTTTACACACGGGGAAACTGAGGCCCAGAGTGAGGATGTGACTTGCAAAAAGGTCATAATATGTGGCAGAGACCACATTCGAACTCGGGTTCTCTGCCTCCAACTGCAGCCCTCTATCCATCCTTCTGCCTCTGGTACGGATCTTGTCTTCTCTGAGCTTTAGACACTGGGGAGGCCCAGAACCCAAGGTAGATTTTCTCTTTGGAACAGATCCACTTATGATCTGAGCCCTGGGAATTGAGAAACTGGGCTGTGGGATTACTTGGCAGGGCAGGAGGGGGAGGGGAAGAAACACGATCCTCTGTTTTCAAATATCTGAAGGGCTGTCATGGGCAAGAGCAACAGCCTCTGTTTTGTTTGTTCCCAGAGAGCAGATCCAGGACCAGTTAGGGGAAGCGACAGCAAGACAGACCTTGGCTCAATCTAAGGGAGACCTCGTTTCTAACCAGAGGTATGTCCACGGGCAAGTCACTTAGCTGATGTCAGTCTCAGCTTCCTCATCTGTAGAATGGACATCATAACACCCATAGCACCCACTTCCTAGGGTTTTGGGGAGGATCAAAATGAAATTATATGTGCAAAGCACATGGCAAGCTCAATACAAAGGAGGCCCCTAGGAATGGCTCTCTGGGATGAGGAGGAAGGTAATAAGGCATGTAAAAGCAAAAGAGATTAACACGGATTTTATTTTAAAGAGATATAAATATTTTTTTAAACAATAGTCTAAGCTGCCTTGGGAGGTAGTGAGATCCCCATCACTTAAGTATTCAAAGGTAGTCGTCAAGCATTTATTAAGTTCTCACTGTGTGCACTAAGCACTGGGGATACAAAAAAAAGGCAGAAGACAGACCCCAGCTCTGGGGGTCACAGTGTAATGGGGGAGACAACATGCAAACGATGACAAAGGCACAACACAACATAGGAGCTGTCCCCGAGGGAAGGCAGGCCCTGGCAGTGGGGGTGGGGAGGGAGAGCTGGGCTTTGGGGGAAGCCAGGACTTCATGATGCGGGCCAGGGGACAGGTGGGCTCTGGAGGGTCTCATGTAGGAAGTGGGCCGGCACCAGGCTGTGAAGGAAGCTGGGTGGTCAGAAGTGGGGAGGCTGGGAAAGAGACAGCTTGTGCAAAAGCCTGGTGGTGGGGAATTGTTGTTCAGTCACGTCCTGTTCTTCCGGACCCCATTCGGAGTTTTCTTGGCAAAGATACTAGAGTGGGAAACTGAGGCAAACAGGGTTAAGTGACTTGCCCAGGGTCGCACAGCTAGTAAATGTCTGAGGCTAGATTTGAACTCAGGTCTTCCTGACTCCAGGTCGGGTGCTCTATCCACTGTGCCACCTAGCTGTCCCAGTAGTGGAGGGTTAGGGGTTTGCTGAGTGAATTCTTGCATGGAATGAGAGGTCAGGCTAGATGACCCTTAGAGTCAACCAATCAACCCACAAGCAGTTCTTAAACCCCTACACAGTGCTGGGTGCTGGGAAGACAAAAACAAGCCATGGGATCTTTGCTTCTCTCTAGGGGGTCCCTTGGTTCTCTGTCCAGAAGATCAGCTTCAGGTCCCATTTTCCAGAATAAATACAACGGATCCTTTTTGAATGAAGGGACGCTGGTCAGAGCAGTCGGGGGTGGGGGGAGTGGGGTAGGTCATCTTGAGGAGTCTACGGGAGGTTGAACTTACATCTGGGTCTCTCCCATCTGGGTGACTGTGCCCATTGGCACCTTGGGGATATGGCTAAAGGTGTTTGGTGATATCAGTCATCTCTCACCTTGGGAGGATCCAGAAAAGGGAGCAGAGGGTTCTCTTTGGGCCACTTTTTCTCCTTTTTCCCTTCTGCCTTTTTTCCAGCGTGCCCCTAGAGAATTTTCTCATGTCCCTTCTAGTCTGGTGTTTATGTCTCTCCACAACACAACTCTGACTCTAACCTTTCTAGATTTATTTTGTACTTCTTTCCTTGGACCATTTCGGATTTTATTCAAACTGATTTACCATTTGTTCCTTGAACTTGGCACTCCATCTACCACCTCTAGGCCTTTGCATGGGCTGTACCCTATATATGGAATGTGTTTCCTCCTTGTCTCTGCCTACTTTATTTCAGGTCTCAGTTTAGGTACCATCTCCTATGACAGGGGCTCTCAATCTTTTTCCTTTTTTTGTGTCCTGCATCTTAATCCAGGGGTGGGGAACCTGCAACTTCAATGGCCTTGAGGCTGCAGGTTCCCCAGCTCTGCCTTAGTCAGTTATTCTGGTGAAACTGGGCCCCTTCTCAGAATAATGAATTTAAATGCATAAAATAAAATGCATTGCATTTAAAGGAAACCAATTTTATTGAATATAGTTTTCAAAATATGTTTTAAAAAATCAAATTTCCAGGCCCCCATGGGAAGAATCTTTCTATGGGGAACCTTCTATGACCCTTGTCCCCATCACACCCCAACTGTTTGTATGTTCTTCCTCTTCAAACGATATTTGATTCATTTTTCTGTAGCTCCCCAGAGGCAGAGTGGCATATCGGATAGAAAGCTTGGTCTTGCAGCCAGAAAGATGCAGGTTCAAATTCCAGCTCTCGCACTAACTGGCTTTGTGACCTTGGGTAAATCACATAACCTCTGATGTTCTAGGTAACAAACACTTGAAGATTAGAAAGTGGAGAGGTGCCAACCTGCATCAGTGGAGGGAATTTCCTTATTGGGAGTACCCTTCTTAATGACATCACAGGCCTGGTCTGTACCCTATCTTCCCATTAGGATGGAATCTCCTTGAGGGCAGGTGCTGGTTTTTTTAGTTTTATTTTAATTTTTCTTCCATTTTTGACTCATGTCTCTAGCTCTAAGCATAGGGTCTCTTGCTGAGTACTTGGAGGGGTACGTGTTTCAATAAGTGCCCAGATTTTTGAAGAATTTAATGATTCCCTACATGCTTTCTGCTGGGATTTATTATATTTAGATAATTTTTGTGTGCACACACACATACACACAATTGCTTCTGCTTGATTTAATCCAATGACAGTCAGTTCTATCAAGGAAATGTTGAATTGAAAATGACTCATAAGTTCTCAGTGAACAACCTTCAAAGGCCAGGCTGGCTAATTTAAATAAATGGGTAAATTCAATTAAAAATAATCCCATTTGATACGATCAAATAATCAGTTAATTTTTTCAGTTAAAAAATGCATTACAAAAAAAACATCCACCTCCCACTCTAGTAAACATCAATTCCACTAAAAACACCGTGGAATTTAGTAAAAACCCAGCAAGTTCTGCCAAGAAAATGACTCGGGAATGAATGAAGAATTCATTCAAAGGCAAAGACGACAGAAGAGGAAAATCGAAGAGAAGAAACTGGTAAATGTTGGAGGGGCTGGGGAAAGACGGGCACGCCAGTACAGTGTTGGGAGAAACTGGCTCAGCCCTTCTGACGCCAGTACAGTGTTGGGAGAAACTGGCTCAGCCCTTCTGGAAAACACTGGAGAGTTATGCTAGAAAAGTCCCCGAGCTGTCCATGCTCTTTGACCCACACCCTTGTGTTTGTCCTTTTTTTCGGAAGAGGACCACGTCATCAGGGAAATGAAGCCTTTGATTTGAGAGAGGGCAGGCTGTGCTAGGGCACCAGCCTGACTTTCTCCTCCAGAACTATCCAGATCCAGTGACCTGATATTCCTTGGGATGACTGGAGATGACCCAGGATGCCACGGGAGACTCCAGGCCTTTTAGGCTGAGGCCTTCTCAAGTACTCACTTAGGGTGAGGTCACGCCCATTAAGAAAAGAGGCCTCTTGAAGAATGAGTCAAGGGGTGGCCTCTTTAATTATCCAAAAAGGAAGAAAAAGAAAATCAAGTTGGAAGGGAAGACCCTCAGAGCTGCTGCCCCAAGGAGAAGCGGCTACCATTGACACTCACTCTAAGCCAGGAGGGCCCCAATGCAGCCACGAAGCGGAGCTTGGGCAGGGACATGCTGTGGCTCAGACTGTGAGCTTCAGAGTGAGCTGGGCTTAAGGTTTTGTGAAAGAATAAAGGAAGGAAAGGAGGAGGGAGGGAAGGAAAGGAGGGAGGAAGGGAGGAAGGGAGGGAGGGAGGAAGGAAAGAAGGAAGGGAGGAAGGAAGGAAGGAAGGAAGGAAGGGAGAAAGGAAGAGAGGAAGGAAGGAAGAAAGAAAGGAAGGAAGGAAGGAAGATGGAAGGAAGGAAGGAAGGAGGATGGAAGGAAGGAAGGAAGGGAGGAAGGAAGGAAGGAAGGAAGGGAGGGAGGAAGGAAGGAAGGAAGGGGGGGAGGAAGGAAGGGAGGGAGGGAGGAAGGAAGGAAGGGAGGGAGGAAGGGAGGGAGGAAAGAAGGAAGGAAGGAAGGAAGGAAAGAAGGAAGGAAGGAAGAGAGGAAAGAAGGAAGGAAGGGAGGGAGGAAGGAAGGGAGGAGGGAAGGAAGGAAGGAAGGAAGAAGGAAAGAAGGAAGAAAGGAAGGAAGGAAGGAATGAAGGAAGGAAGGGAGGAAGGAAGAAGGAAAGAAGGAAAGAAGGAAAAAGGAAGGAAGAGAGGAAGGAAGGAAAGAAGGAAGGAAGGAAGGAATGAAGGAAGGAAGGGAGGAAGGAAGAAGGAAAGAAGGAAAGAAGGAAAAAGGAAGGAAGAGAGGAAGGGAGGAAGGAAGAAGGAAAGAAGGAAAGAAGGAAAAAGGAAGGAAGGAAGGGAGGAAGGAAGAAGGAAAGAAGGAAAGAAGGAAAAAGGAAGGAAGGAAGGGAGGAAGGAAGGAAAGAAGGAAAAAGGAATGAAGGAAGGAAGGAAGGAAGGAATCTAACTAGTAAACCCCAAATCTTACCTTTCTATGAAGAGGAGAAGGAGAAAGAGAAGGAGAGGGAGCGGACGAGTTGAGTTACCCAACTAGCTGGGTCCCTGTTCAGACAGCTCGGTCTGCTCCCAGGTGGTGTTTGTCCTTTGCTTTAAAGACTGGGCCCTCCTTGGCCGGGCCCCCTGTTACAGTAGCATCTGAATATGATGGAACGTTCTTGCCCTGTAAGAAATGACAAACATAAAGAATTCAGAAACTTGTGAAGACTTGTCTGAACTGATGCAGATTAAAATGAAATCAGAGGGAACCATGCACATGACATCCACAGAAACGTCAAGGAAAATTACACTGAAAAACTTCTGAACACTGATCCTTGTAGCGGTAAATCTTGATTTTAGAGAGCTGAAGGTGAAACATGCTTTCTGCCTGTCAGTGGAGAGGTGGTAAACTAGGGCGTGGAATGAGACACACACTGTCAGACAGGGTCAATGTGTTCATTTACTTTCTTTGACTATGTTGTCGGTGTTCGTTGTTTTAAGCTGTGTCACTCTTTCTGACCCAGCTTGGGGTTTTCTTGGCAGAAATACTGGAGTGGTTTGCCCTTTCCTTCTCCAGCCCATTTTACAAATGAGGAAACCAAGGCAAACAGGGTGAAGTGACTTGCCTAAGGTCACACAGCTAGTAAGTGTCTCAGGCTTTATGAACTCATGAAGATGAGTCTTCCTGATTCCAAGCCCAGTGCTCTATCCACTGTGCTACCTAGCTGCCCTTTTCTTTGACATAGCTATTGGTCATAAGGGCAGGTGGTCCCTGTGAGGCAGGGGGAGCCAGAGATATTTAAATGGAGAGAGAAAAGAGCATCTATAACAGAATCCACTTAGGAAGCATTTATTAAGTACCTTCTGTATGCCAGGCAGGTATTGGGGGATACAAAGAAAGAGAAAACCCAGTGGTCCCTGCCCTTAAGAGGTTCCTTTTCTCCAGGGCAGATAGGCCAGGTCCACAACTCAGTAAGCCATTTAAAGTCATTTAAGGAGAAGGGGGCAGCAGGAAAGCTTCTTGGAGGAGAAGAAGGAGGAGGAGGAAGAAGAAGAGGAGGAGGAGGAGGACTCCCCAGAGTTGAGTCTGGAAAGAAGCCAGGAATTCTCCAGGGTGGGTGAGGAGGCGGGAGATGGAATGCCAAGTTTGAGGAACAGCGAGAAGGAGAGCTTGGGCTCTAAGTCAGTCAAACAGCTGGGATGACTGAATGACCAGTCATCTCACCAGTCTTTGAGATGTAAGGACCCTCTGAGACCATCATGTCCAATCCTTCATTCTACAAAGTGAGAAACTGAGTCCCAGGGCAGCCAAGCAACCTGCCCAACCTTACATAAATGGCAGAACAGGGACTCAAACCCAGGCCCTCTGACCCCCAGTCTAGAGCTCTTACCACTGTACCACACTGCCTTCGTGGTTTAAGGTAATCATATACAGTTAGCATTCATGGAGCTCCTTAAGGTTTAAAAAGCACTTGGCATCATAGGTTACCTTTGCAAATGCTCCTCACAACAGTCCTGTAAGGGGGGGGGGCTATTTGTTATCTCTATTTCACAGATGAGGAAACTGAGGCTATAACAATGTGCCCTATATTATACAGCTATTAAATATCTAAAGTGAGATTTTCATTCAGGCCTTTCTTGGCTCTAAGTCAAGGGTTTTTATCTAGCCTGACAACTACTTTGCCCCCTAATTGGACTCTGCCTTACTAGGAGAAAAAAGGTAGGTACGGAATGGGGGTGAGGACTTGGGTGGTGGGGGTAAAGGGTGTAGAGGCTGTATGATCTATGAGACCAATGACAGTCTTCTCGAAACTTCCTACTTCTCCAAGTGCCTAGCATAGTAGTCTACACACAGGAGCCATTTAATGTTTGATGAATGAATAAATAAATGTTTAGCCAATGCAGGTGCCAGATGAAAGCCCTGAAAAGAAAAATAGCTGGACCCAAGCCAGTAACCAATTATTTTGAAAACATCCAGTTACTCACTGGTTTTTTGAGGGAATTCAGTCTTAAACACACACACACACACACACACACACACACACACACACACACTTCTGGGTGTGTCGTTCCATCCTGGGTCTGACAGCTCCCCAGAGGGATTTGTGGACCAGGTACAGAGTACAGGAGGGGGTCACAGCTCCCTTGCCCCTCCTCCAGGTTCTGGATAGACCCAGTTCTGAATTCAGGGCTGACAGCCAGTCCAGCAGCAAGTGGATTCCTGGGAAGTTAACCCTGGCAGTGGTGAGCTGGAAATACTCCAGCTGAATGGCATTTGGGTAAGGAGGGCAGGGCCTAATCCGGTTTAAAATTCATGTGTGCCCGAGTGCCCTGCTAGGGCAACAGACTGAGACAGTTCCTTTGCCTGGTTTGCTAACCCATGGGATTAAGAGCTAGACAGGATAGAAGCACCCAGAATGCTGGGACTGAAAGGGACCACGGAACAAAGAAGATCAGATCTGAGAGGGATGTGAAAACAGAGAATGACAGAGCCAGCAGGGACCTTAGAACATGGAACGATAGAGCTACAAGGGACTGTAGAACCTAGAATTTCAGAGCTGGGAGGGACTTTAGAACACAGAACATTTTAGAACACAAAATGTCAAAACTGAGAGGGGTCTTAGGAAGAGGAAGGTCACAGTTGGGAGGGGCCTTGGAACAGGGAATGTCAGAACTGGAAGGGGCCTTCAAACATGGAATTTCAGAACTTAAAGGGACTTCAGAACCTAGACCATTAGAACTGGGAGGGTCCTTAGAACACAGAATGTCTTAGAACACAGAGTTTTAAAACTAGGAGGGGTCTCAAAACAATGTCAGAGCTGGGAGGGACTTTAGGACCTAGAATGTTTAAGGTGGAAGGGACCTTGGAAACCAACTAATGTAACCTTCTGTCCTCAAAAGAGAGTAAAGAGAAGGAGACAGATAGGCTAGACACTGTGGATGTGAAATGAAACTTGGTACTGACTGGCCATGCTGGGAATGGGAGAGATTGCAGGGTAGCCTGAGGGTTAGATCAGGTTACCAGAGGGATAAGGGAAGGCAGGGGAGGGACAGTGAGAAGATAAGAGGTCTGTTTTGGACGTGGTGGGTTTGAGGTGCCTTCTAGGACATTGCGATGGAGATGTCTGAGAGGCAGTCAGACACACAGGACTGAGGCTCAGGAGAGAGATGAGAGCTGTGTATGTAAATCTAAACCTCACCTCTATAGATAAAATAACTGATCCTGGAGAAACTGATGAAATCAATGAGAATGTAGAGGGACAAAGGAGGGGTGCCCGGGTGGGAGCTTTGAGAGGCATCCAGGACAGCAGGGATGATTCTGTAAAGGAGACTGAGGAGGATCATTCAGACAGGGAGGATGAGGACCAGGACCCATTAGCGTCCCAGGAAACCCCAGGGAGGAGAGGATATTCAGAAGGAGGGGGCATTGACAGTGGAAACCGGGGGCAGAGAGAACAGGATAGCTGAGCAATAAGGAAGGGCCGTTGGATTTAGCCACAGACATCCCTGGTGACCTTGGCACGGGGCTGTCTCAGTGGAGCATTGGGACGGAAGGAGTGAATGGGGACGTTAGAGAGAGAGCCATCTCCAGGACATTCTTTTTTAGACCTTTGACTGGGATGGAGGAGAGACGTGAGAAAAGAAGGTGTAACTTGAGGGGAGACAGGGTCAAAACTTTTTTTAGGATAGGGGCAGGAATGTTTCTGTTTGGTCCCCATTTCCTGATCCCCAAACTAGGAGCCAGTCAGGTTAGCGCCATGATTCTCCACCTCCTCTTCCATCCACCTACCATTCCTCAGGGCACTTTCTAGAGGCTACAGGGACAGAGCACAGCCCTAGTCATGTCTCCTAGGAAAACTCTAGTTTTTCTCTAGTGTGACTGTGCAAACCTCTTCCTCTACACCCGGAGACTCCAGACTCCGGATACTCTTGGGTTCTTCTCCCTAGGCATTATTTTCCTCATCAGAAAAATGGGGGAGTTAGACGAGATAGCCTCCAGAGTTCCTTCCAGCTCTAGATATGTGCTCTAATTCCAAGTACTGTTACAGATGAGGGAATTGGGACCTCCAAAGGAGCTAACTTACTAGTTACCACAAACTGAGCATATTTGAACTCAGGTCCTCTGAATCCAGATCCAGGCTGCTTTCCGGGACACCAACTTGTCTCTTATCGTTTATAGGTTCATTATTTATTCGGTTTTTAGGTGAGGAAACTGAGTTGGAGTGGTGAGGTCAGATTTGAATACAGCTAAGTAGACGAGCTGGGATTTGAACCCAGGGCTCCAGACTCCAAGCTCTTTGCAGTAGTGACCTGCCTCACTAATGGCAGAGTTGAGTCTGCCAGGCACTCCAGACTGGCATCATTGCTTTAGACATGACCTCATGCAATTCAATGGAAAACTTGGACCAATCACTCGTTTAGCCTCCAGCTGACAGAACAGCGGGTTGTCTGGATTTTCTACATGTTTCTACTGGTTATCTTGGCGTTAGATAGAGAGATGCTATGCCTGATAATGGGTGATGACGAGTGTGAAGGAAGTAATGCTAATGATGCCACTCTCCAGCTCAAGGAGCCTCCATGGCTCTCAATCACTTCTTTTCGGAATTGAGAAGCCCTTACCATGTAGATCCAACCTGTCTTTGCAGACTGACTTCTCATTACTCGGCCTCAAAGAGCCACAGGACTGAAAGCTGGAAGGAGCTTTAGAGACCACCTCATCTCCTGGTCCCTTCGGCTTAAAATTCCTCCCCCTCTTCTAGGCTCAGTTCAAACGCCACCTCCTATGGGAAGCCTTTCCACACCTCCCTCTTCCCCCCCCCCCCCTTTAGAATGTAAGCTCTTTGAAGGCAGGGACAGCTTCTTTTTTGGTTCTGCATCATCAGTGCCTGGCACCTTAAGATATATATGTGTGTGTGTGTGTGTGTGTGTGTGTATATATGCACACACATATATATATAATCATTATATAGATTTATAATTTATATTCTATTATAATTTATGTATTATTATATATTATATATTTTATAATATATATAGCTAATATAAAAATATAACAAATCTCAACAAACGAACATGTTACAATATACAAAGAATAGATTGCATATGAAGTGTTAGCTTTATATAGTTGTTTTTTTTTAAAGTGTTTGGGCAACTAGATAGTACAGAGGAGAGAACACCAAGCCTGGAGTGAGGAAGACCTGAGCTCAAATTTGGCCTCAGATACTTACCTGGGAAAGTCACTTCACCCTGTTTGCCTCAGTTTCCTCGTCTGTAAAATGAACTGGAAAAGGAAATGACAAACCATTCCAGCGTCTTTGCCAAGAAAACTCCAACTGGGGCATTTAGAGCGCCCCGTAGGCACTTAATAAATGCCTGTTGAGTTTAACTGAATACTATCTAACATTTTTATAGCTCTTTAAGGTTTACAAACATGTTGCTTTTTAAATATCCCTCCCAATATCCCTATGAAGTAGGTACCACCCCCATTTTACAGATGAGGAAACTGAGGAGAGAGTGACATGATTAAGGTCACATAGCTAGTCAGAGATCTGGGATTTCATTGGTATGGGTGGTCCCTCCAGAAGAAGCAGGTTGCAACGCTTATATATCTAAGTTTCCTGAATTGCCATGCTTAGGGAAGAAACAACATTATCTGAGGAAGGACCATTGGGTGACAAGTCTCTGTGCACTCAGCTGGGCTGCTCTTTGGACAACAGATGCACAGTCTGATCTTAGATCCACAAGGAAAGTCTTTCTTATATGGTAGCACCTGCTTAGAGAAGCTAGAAGGTACATCAGATAGAGCACCACGCCTGGTGTCAGGAAGATGAGTCTTCCTGAGTTCAAATCTGGCCTCAGACACTTACTAGCCACATGACCCTGGGCAAGTCACTTACCCCTGTCTGCCTCAGTTTCCTCATCTGTAAAAATGAGCTGGAGAAGGAAATGGCACAAACCCTTTCAGTATCTTTGCCAAGAAAAGTCCAAATGGGGTCACAGAGATTTGGACTGGACCAAAACAGCTGAACAGGAACAAGAGGAACATTAACAAAAGGACCTGCTTCTTCTCTGTTGGCAAAGCCCTCGAGAGACAGAGTCATCTGTCCAGCCCCAAGAGGTATGCAAAGAATGCTGGGGATGGGAGCTGGGTAAAGGAGAGACTTAGACATCAATGGATGATTGCAGCAATGATGGTGATGACCAAGAAGGTGACGGCTGTGATGAGCATGCCTGATAGCAAAGACAAGGCAAAGAACATGAGCTTGGGGTGGATGGGGGAGGGGGGGAAAGCCAGCTGTGTCTGGCTAAGAGACCTTGGCCAAGTCATTTCTTCTCTCTGGCCTCCTGGAATCACAGACACCTACCCCTCTAAAGGGATCTCAGCAGCCATCTCATCCTACCCTTGATGGGCCAAGAATCTCTTCTAATGAGGCTCTTCTCTTCTTTCTGGCAGAGATATGGGGCACTGGGAGGAAGGCTTGGTGCCAAGGTTTCTAGATCACCTGTTTTTTTGTTAATTGTTTTCTTTGTCACAAGTTTGGAGGGGGTGGTGGTGGGAAATGCTTGTGATCTAGAGACAAAAAGCATGAACCACATGTATTCTTTTTTTAAAAGACTGGAAATCCTCCACCCCCAATGGGGAGCTAGGCTCTACTCGGAGGCTCCTGCTGAGGGTCACTGCTACCTCTCAGGGCAGCCCCTTCTATGCTAATGCTTGGCGAGTTCGCCCTGACCTGGAGCCCAATTCTGCCTCTTTGCAATTCCTAGTTTCCATTCCCTCTCACCCCACCCCGACATTTCTGTCTTCTGGGGTCAAACAGAGCCAGGAGAATCCCTCTTCCCCTTGGCAAGCCTTGGAATGCAGGAAGCATGTTGTCTGCCCCACCCCCCATTCTTTTACCTTCTCTTCTCCAGAATGAACACAGCTGGGCCTTGTCTGGCCTGCCCTCGAGCTTTGCACTATTCTGGGTGCTTTCTATTGGTGACATGGAGTCCCCTGAACCTAATGTCTTCCATAAGTGGCTTGACCAGAGCAGAGAGTGCAGGGAGCTGCTGGTCCCCTCATTTAGGATTGTATGCCTCTATTAAAGCAGCTTCCTCATTGGTAAAAATACCAGGGGAGGTATTAGTCCATCTTTGAGAATCTCTAAGGAGCCTTCTGAAAGCCCATACCCTCCTAATGTTACAAACCTGGCCCCTCCAGGGGGCAATTCCCCTCCCGCCCTCCTTGGCCTGGAACCCAGGTTCCCCAGGACATATGAGGTGCTCTGGAAGGAATCATGGCCTCACCCCCATTTCACCCTCTAAGAATGAGAACCATGAAATAGTCGTGTTTGTAAGGCCACCGGCAGCCAGGGCGGGGATGAGGGCTGCGTTGGGGTGACGCCAGCTGCCACGCCTACCAGCCTGGCTGCTTCTCTCCCTCCACCTAAGCCAGGCTGAGTCCTACCTGGAGGGGACAGGTGTGAGCATCTCTGCATGATCTCCTGGATCATCCCTCAGGTAACTACTACCTACTAGGAGAACTTGGTGGGAGGCGAAGGGCCAGCTAAGGGCACCGAGGCTGTACCTGTCAGAGGGCAAGGGCCAGGAGGGGAGCACTTTGCTGTAAAGGAAAGGAGCTAGTCTGGGTGGCCTTCCGGGGCTGGTCCCCTGGTCTGTCTGGTTATCTTCAAATCACCTCCCTCCCCAGAGGAAAGCGTTTGGAGATGGAAAGCTGTGGAAAGAACAATATTGAGCTTGGATTCAGGAGCACTTGGCTTTGAGTTCTGATCCAAGCCAAATGATCCTGGGGAAATCACTCAACCCCTCTGTGCCTCAACTTTTCTCATCTGTCAAATGGAGAATAATAAGATTTGCTCTACCCACATACCAGGGCTCTCGTGAGGAAAGTGCTTTGGAAGCTTTAAAGAACTATTAGAACAGGCCTTTGATTTTGTCCCGACCTGTGGTTTCACTGGCATAGGGAAGTCTTAGCACAGAAATTCTCTCAAACAATGGGTCAGTAACTGCAGCTGTAGAATTTTCAAGATCTTCCTGGAACACTGAATGGTTAAGTAACTTGGCCAGAATCACACAGCCAGTCGATGTAAGAAGGAGGATTCGAATCTTCATCTTCCTTATTCTGAGATTGTCTTCTGAGGTTTTTTATGATGACTGAGCTCTATGTTTGAAAAGCCTTTCCTGCATTAACATTCAAGTCTTATTATTACTAAGTAACCCTGTTCAAGTTTCAGGGTGTAGGGATCCTCCTGGTTCTGAAATGTACCCTCTGGGGGTCTTCTAAAGTCTCTGGGCCTTAGTTTCCTTCTGTCTAAAGCAAGAGG
>CM053585.1:380392923-380405423 GCA_028646515.1 Pseudochirops corinnae
CCTCTTGCTTTAGACAGAAGGAAACTAAGGCCCAGAGACTTTAGAAGACCCCCAGAGGGTACATTTCAGAACCAGGAGGATCCCTACACCCTGAAACTTGAACAGGGTTACTTAGTAATAATAAGACTTGAATGTTAATGCAGGAAAGGCTTTTCAAACATAGAGCTCAGTCATCATAAAAAACCTCAGAAGACAATCTGGGCCTCCAATTCCTGTCCCTGTATGCTGAGGAGGCTGAATTAGTCGATCTCCAAGGTCTACTGTAGCTCTGAGATTTTTGCCCCCTTGGGAGGCAGTGTGGCCCAAAGACCTGGGTCCTTTCTACCTTCCCCAATCTTCTCTTCCCTCCTTAACAAATTCTCTGGGAAGATTAGCACCAGCCTCTTTGCTGCGAGTAATGCGGTCTCAGACACACACTAGGACAGAGAACAGAGGATTTGACCTGGAGGCTCAAGGTTCTCTTTCACTTTGTCTCTGATACTTGCTGTGTGATCTCGGGGGAGTCCCTTACCCTTACTTACAGGGTTGATTTGGACATCCTTCGAGGTCCCTCCCAGTTCTTGAGTTCCCAAATTCTCTGGTTCAGACTGGGTCCTATTCAATTTTGTGCTCACCATCTCTGTCCTGCACGGGCAGGAGGCTTTTGGCTTATTGGTGGTGTTAAGAGGCATGAAGGGA
Source organism: Pseudochirops corinnae (assembly GCA_028646515.1). Taxonomy (NCBI): domain Eukaryota; kingdom Metazoa; phylum Chordata; class Mammalia; order Diprotodontia; family Pseudocheiridae; genus Pseudochirops; species Pseudochirops corinnae. The sequence continues at coordinate 380,393,602 of CM053585.1, forward strand.
TGGTGAGAGGTTTTCATTCCCGATGTCGGACACAGTATAATTTGCAAAAACAATAACTGCAATGAGATGGTGAAGTAACCATGCACTGGGGATTCTTGGACTTCCCTGAGAACCTCTTTTGGGGTGGAAGGAGCAGGCTCTGAGGAGAAGCTTACAAAAGGAGGACCATGCAGGGGGCGTGGAATAGGGGATTCCAGAAATCAGGAAATCCATGATGGATCAATTGATGGATTAAACTTCAAGGGTGAGCCAAGCCACGTGCTAGGTGCTAGAGATACAAAGCAAAAAAAAGAAACAGTCCCTGACTTGCCCTCAAGGAGGTTCCATTCTATTGGTGGAGGACAATCTGCCTACAGATAAGTATATGCTAGAGACTGATAGGAAGGTATATTCCTTTACATGTGTATACAATATAGGACTGGACCTAAGACGGCACTGATATAGGGAACTCCCAGTGAGCAAACACCTTCTCCCAATGGAGGTCAGTGCCTTTTCTTATAAGATTGGTGAGTTGCCCGGACCTCAGACAGGTTATGTGACTTGTCCAGGGCCACATGGTCAGTACGCATCAGAGGTGGGGATTCCAGATTCTGAAGCCAGCTCTCAAGTGACTAAACACCTTCCATGTCCCTTCTAGAAACTGGGAATGCAAAGATGGAAAATGGCACAGTCCTGGTTCTTAGAAAGTTTAAAGAATGTGTGGGCTTGGGGCGGGGAGGAGGGAGGGAATGTAACCTGGGCATGATACAAGGTGACATGTAATTAGGAGCAAAGTACTTTGGGAAAATTTGACAGACAGACAGAATGAATGATCAAAAGAAAAAGTATGCATTAAGTGTGTGCCAATCACTGCAGATAGAAATGGAAAAGCAAGACGGTTCATGCCCTCGCTGCAATCATCATCCTTCAGGTCACCCCAGCTTACAATGGCTTCCCTTCTTTGGCCCACTCCCCCCATCCGAGGTCTGTAAGGTCTGACCAATACACTCCTCCTCTCCTCTGACCCTGCCACCCCCTGTGGCAAACCTTCATCATCTCACACTGGGACTATTGGTTAACTGCTGGTGGGTCTCCCTGTCCCTCCAGCCCGTCCCCCACTCAGCTGTCAAAGTGATCTTCCCAAAGTACAGGTCCAATCACTGAAATCAGCTTCAGTGACAACCTTCTTCCTCCCCCAGGTTTATAACCTGGGTCTTTCCTCCCTTTCTGAACTCCTCTTCCTTGTTACATCCTTCCACCCCCTAACATGTCCTCTGGGAAGATTAACACTGGCCTCTGCTGTTTAGTAGTCTGGTCTCAGGCACTTACTAGCTGTATGACCCTGGGCAAGTCACTTCACCCTGTTTGCCTCAGTTTCCTCATCTATAAAATGAGCTGGAGGAGGAATTGGCAAACCTCTTCAGTATCTTTGCCAAGAAAACCCCAAATGGGGTCACAGCAAGTCAGACGTGACTGAAAAACAACAATTTTGCTGTTCCTCTAACAAGACTCTCCATTTCCCAATTCTGGGCATCCTCTCTGGCTGTCTCCCATGCCAGGAATGCTCTCCCTCCTCATCTCTGCCTCCTGGCTTCCCTGGCCTCCTTCAAACCCACCTAAAGTCCTATTCTAAAGGAAGCCTTTCTCAGTGCCCCCCCCCCCCCACTCTGGTTCCTTCCATCAGTTGACACTCTCCAACGGACCCTTTCCATAGCTTGTTTGTACATGGGAGTTAGTATGTTTTCTTCCCCATCCCTTATAAGCTCCCTGAGGGTAGGGACTCTTTCTTTGCCTTTCTTCGTAAGCCCAGAGCTCAGCACAATGTCTGGCGATTGGTAAGAGCTTAATAAATGCTTGTTTACTGACTTACGGACTGATCTGGCCTTAGGAGGCTAGTATTCTGATTGGGGAACTGCTGTAGCTGGGAAAGAGAGTTAGGAGTTCTGCAGGTCCCAGTAGGGAGGATGAGTAGGCCTGTCAGGTGGTTAATAGACATTCCCAGGATCAACTCAATTTGGGTTCTCAGAGTTAGGAGTTGGTGGGTAGAGAGCTGGCCTGGAGGCTAGGAAGATCTGGCTTTAAATCCTTCCTCTGACACACACAAACAAGCTGAGTGACCCTGGGCAAGTCACTCAGCCCCTCAATGCCCCAGGAAACTCTAAGGCTCTCAAGATGGCAGAGTAAGAACCAACCTATATCAGTAGAGGGAATTTCCTGATCTGGGAGTGTCCTCTACCAAAGACATCTTGGGTCTACTTTTTAACCCCATCTCCAGAGCCAGAAGCCAGGAGGGGCAATGGGAAGTCCAGCTGGGGCCAGCCAGATCTAGTGCACTGGGGGAGACTGGCCCCAATCAGGGCACTGAGACCCAGGGCCGAAGTCTCAGATCTGAGAGGACCATGTCCCTTAGGGCACAACCTTCTTAGGACAGAACCTTCGGGTCCCAGAAGAGTCGGCCTCAGGGCTGAGAGCCAGGCCCATCAGTCCACTGGGCATCACACCTGAAATTCAGGCCAATAAACATTTTCTAAGCATCTTCTTCATGTAAGGCCCTGATCCAGGAGCTGGAGATTCCTAGACGAACAAGGACTCGGTCCCTGCCCCCAGGGGTTACCCTGGGGAGGGAGGAAGGAGCTCTTAACCTGTTTATTGACTTTATTTCATTTATTTACTGAGATTTTGTGGTTCCCTCGTTTTTTTCAGTCATGTCTGACTCTCTGTGACTCATTGGGGTTTTCTTGGCAGAGATACTGGAGTGTTTGGCCATTTCCTTCTCCAGCTCATTTTACAGATGAGGAAACTGAGGCAAACAGGGTGAAGTGACTTGCCCAGGATCATACTTACTAAGTGTCTAAGGCAGGATTTGAACTCAGGGAGAGGAGTCAGGGAATGATGGGACTCCAGGCCAGGCACCTATCCTCTGAACCATCTAACTGCCTTTGACACACTCTGTCTCTCTCTCATGTATTTATATAATTATATTTAAATGATATATCATATTTATAATTTGTACAGTATATCAATAATTCATATGATATATCAACATTGGTTATAATAATATTTCTATCAGACATAAATATATATTATATAAATGTCATTTATATTTCTATATAAAATAAATTCTATTTCTATGTAAACATGTGTATGTATAAATAAATATATGGAGATATATACAATATAATTTCTATGTAATAAAATTTATTAAATATAAGTATAATTTCTATTTATATGTAATATAATTATAGTTACATAGTATATATATGTAGTTATAGATATAGATATGAATGCAGGTGCCCTGTAGGGGACAAAAGGGAGATTAGGACAAAGTGGTCTGGGAATATCGGGGGGGAGGGGGGCGTGGGAGAGCACGCTCACCTGGAGAACTGGGGAAGGTGAACCCCATGCAGAAGGTGGTGTTGGAGCAGAAGGTTAAGGGGAGAGAAGGATCTGGGAGATGGAGGTAAGGAGGGGGATTTACCATCACCACCACCACTCCCCCGCGAACCCACGTGTAGGCGATAGCCTGTGGATGTTCCAGGGAAGGAGGGGAACTGGCAGCACGAATTAAGGGAATCATTACTACTCCAGTTTGGATGGAACCATTTGTGAACTCAGGGAATGATGGGAAATGAGTTGGAGAGGAGTCGGGTTGTAATTGGCCCTAAAAAAAGGGAAGGGCTTTGAGCTAGGGAGTAACCTGGTCATGACCAGGGTTTTAGGCAGGTTATTTTGGCGGCTATGTGAAGGCTAGAGAGATGAGGACCTGGGCAGAGGGGAAGGGATGAGATTATAGGCTGAGGAGGGCCTGGGGGGTGGACAGTGCCAGAAGTCGGGCTTTGTTGGAGGAGCACAAGGGCCTGGGAACACCTGGAGAGACTGGGGGCCAGAAGAACAGGAGGAGACTTGGAATCCTGGGGTCTAAGGGTCTGAAGGGACTGGAGGGCACTCAGGCTAGCCCAGACCTGAACAGAAATCTCCTTCACACCATCTCTAACAAACAGTCTCTCAGCCTCTGCTCAAACACCTCCAGTGACAGGCTACTCACCACCTCTCCGTATTGGGGATGTTGTTTATTTCTTGACTTTTATTAGCATTCACTGGGAATAGAAAAAGACCTATTCCGACTCTCTTGGGAGCTGACTCTGCTAAAAGGCCAGTGACATATATAATTTTGAGGCTAAGACTGAGCCTGAGAGACGGGGAGAGGGTGTTGGCTCTCTGCGGACCAAGAGGGTGACCTCTTGGACAGGGATCAGGAATCGTCTGGGCCACGTGGAGCTGGTAGGGGCCGAAGGGGCTGAGAGCCAGCCATCCAGCCAGTCAGCCAGCCAGGGCCATGTGGAAGAAGTTTCTGAGGGCAGACGGAGCTGAGGAGAGCAGCTGCCAGACCTGGGAGCACACAGGAGCCACCACGGCGAATGATCAGGGAAGGAGAAACAGTGAGATCATTCCAGAGAAGCCTATAAAAGGAGCAGAGAGGGAGGGGGCTGAGGCTAGAGCCCTGGACAGCGTCCACTGAGAGGGAGAGGCAGGGCAGGGCAGCTCAATAGGCAGTGTCGAAGCTAGTGGAGGGTCAGGAAGGAGGAGGAGTTCAGCTGCTAGGAGAAGGAAGATCTGCCAAAGAGAATGAGCCCAGAGCCAAGCTCTCTGGACTGGGCCAGGAGGAGGCAGCTGGTGAAGCTGGCCGGTGCTTTCTGAGCAGCACTGGCCCCCCGAGGGACTTGAGAGAGAAGACTATCCAGGTGTGTGGGGAAGCAAGTCCACCATGTGTGGGGGCAGGGGGAGGGCAGAAGGAGCTCTTGGGCGACTTCACTCTGCCAAGGCCCCTCTGCTGGGCAAGAGCCCCAGGAGGGGGAGGGGAGACCCTCGACTGGGAGAGGGCAGGGGAGACAAGCAGCCCCTGAGGAGCCCCATCCTTTGACCACTGAATACTGCCTTGTATCTATCACACTCATGCTCCAAGACTCTGGCAAGCAAACTCCCCTTAGAGCCGGCAGCTGGATTCTTCATCATCATCCCTCATGTTTCTTATCCATTTACTGAATGACATTGAGATCCAATAATAGCCCTGAGAACTAGGGGCAAGGGATGTAAGGTTGAGGTTAAGCTGAGTCCTCAAAGAACATTCTGATTTAGAGCCCAGACCAACAGTGTATGCCATGGCCTTAGAACGTGGAATGTCAGAAATGGGAGGGCCTTATAACAGGGAATGGCAGAACTGGAAGGGCCCTTAGAACCTAGAATGTTAGAACTGGAAGGCACCTTAAAACAGGGAATGGCAGAACTGGGAATGTCAGGGCTAGGAGGGTCCTTAGAATTGGTAATGTAAGGTCCAAAAGGGAGATTTAGAACATGGAATGTCAGGATAGAACCTAGAATATCAGAAGTCAAAAGGGCTAGCTGGTGCTAGTACAGAAGCAAGATTCTTAGAACATGGAATGTCTATGCCAGGAGGTCGTCTGGTTCAATCTCCGTGCTCTCCAGATAAGACTGAGCCCAGAGGAGTGGAGGCGGATTCAGGGCAACTCAGTCAGGTCAGTGGCAGTACCTTCATTTCCTGATAGCCCTTTGTACTCTCTGATGCTCCCTCCTCTAGGAAGGAGACAGATGGCCCAGCCCAGGGAGGATGTGACTCTCCAGAGAGCTGGAGAGAATCTCATTAAGGCCAACATTAATATAGGTATCCAGATGGGAAGGGAGATTGGGTGGCATGGGGGTGATCCATGGTTCCTGCTAAAGCAAAGAGGGTGTCCTGGGGAGAGTCGTTCTTTGAGTCAAGTCTTAAAGGACCTGAGGGACCTGGAGGGTGGAGGGAATGGGGGATAAAGGTAGGGAAGAGGCTGCTCCTAGCAGAGAGGACAGACAGGGGCAAAGAATTCGGGACTCTTAAGAAGGGAAGAGAACTGTCTCATGGCTCAGCCAAAATGAACCGAATGGTAAGGAAGAAAGATGGCTGCATCTTTCAGCCTTGGATCTATGACCTTAGGACTGCACCATCCTGGTCTGTAGCATCCTTGAGATGTAGAATCTGCTTGCACACCTCCAGTGATGGGGAGCTCCTTCCCTCTCTCAGGCAGCCCAATTCTTTACAGAAGGGCTGTAAATGCGAGGGAGCTTTTCCTTAATAATACACTGAAAGGCGTCTCTAGAGATAGGAGGGATGGCAGAGAAGTCAGGCTGTCTGGGTGAAGTAGAGGGTGGGAGGAGCTTTGTGGAGGGAGGAGAAACAGAAAACCCTTCACACCTCCAGCTCAGCTCTGCCAGGGTCCCTCTGCTGGGCCTATGGCTCCCCAACCTTCCCCCGGATTCCCTCCACCCACATGCAGAAGAATGTTCTGTTGAGAGCCTGGTATTTTCTGGAGCTCAGGATTTGGGGTTTGTCTGCTTCCCTTCCCATGTCGGGGAGGGGAGAGCAGAAAGATTCTTGCAGTGGGGCCCGACGAAGTTCCCAGAGTAGGCGGCAGGAATTTCTGTCTCTTCTTGTTAACTCAAGGCGTGCCCTTCAGGGGCACCTCAGCTTCCTTATCTGGAGCACCAGAGGATCTGGATCTAAATCGCACTTCTGTGTGACCCTGATCGAGTCATTTCACTCATCGGGTCTGGGTTTCCTTCTCTGTGAAATGAAGTACACTTTGGTCTAGGTGAACTCTCCTGTTGATCCCAGATGGTGCATCTATGCACCTGTGTGACCTTGGTCAAGTAACTTCTACAGGCTTCAGTTCATAAGATTATTACACTGAGAGTGAAAGGGACCTCAGAGGCCATCTGGCCCAACCCCCTCATGTTCCACATGAGGAAACTGAGGCACAATGATGAAGAGGCTTGCTCACACAGCTAGAAGGGTCTTGAGATGATCTCTGAGACTCCTAGTGCCACGTCTCTGATCTCACCAACCTAAATCTCTGGTTCTCAGTTTCCCCATCTGTAAACTGGGGGAGATGGAATAAATGACCTCTAAGGTCATTTCAAGCTGAAGTCCATGAACCTGGTTTTCTTTTTAGCAATATTTCATCACCATATTTCATTATAATGAATTTCTTTTGTAACCTGGTGTATATTATCATATGTATTTGAAAGCAGGATTCTGAGGACCCGAGTGAGTTTCACAAGACTGGCTGCCTGGGTTCTAGGACACTGAAAAGGTTAAGATCTCACCCCTACCCCAGACTAGATGGAGAAGCCTGGGAAAGGGCGTGAAGAATAGCAATTCATAGCAGCAAACATTGATTAAATACCTCCTCAATGCAAGGGGCCCTGTGCCAAGCAGGGGGCCAAAGATGAAAAAAGACATCACATCTACCCCTGCCAAGGAGTCTGCCTTCTCCTGGGGTGGACCGAGTGGCAGGTACGCTGAGGCTGTAAGATGCAGGGCAGGGTGTGATGGGGACAGGTGAGGAATTCAGGCCTCTGGGAAAATGGGAGGAGGGGTCTTCCTCTGGGCAGATCTCAGAAGGCTTCTCGGGGAAGTGACTGAAGGATCTTGACAGGTGAGGCAGAGGAAGGAGCGCATTCCAAGGATGGGGCGGGGCCACCGCCTTCAGGAATGTGCAGAGGCAACCTGGGTGAGTTCACCAGTCAGAAGGCCCTGAGTGGCGTTATTATTTAAACGGTCTGTGTTTATTATGGAAGTTTGTGCGAGCATACGAGCGAGCCAGCGTCGGCTGGTTCGGAGCTCGGTGCCCAGTCTCTGGGTTTGGGTTCCTAGATGGCTGGTGTCTTTGGCTCATGTGCTTTAATTTGGAGCTTTGCTCGCCATTGGGTAAATATCATCGCCTTAATAACCCGCTCCAAGCCTTTCATCCAAAGATCTCAAAGCACGCAGCAAGCCTTAATTAATTCTCCCAACTATATTAAGGAAGGAGGCATTATTAAGCCCATTTTGCAGATGAAGTGACTCAAGTTCAGAAGGAAGTGATTGATCCAGGGTCATACAGCTTGACAACAGAGAGGCCAGGAATAGAAACTGGGTTCTTGAGAGGCTGGACTCAGGCTTTCTGGTCATTAACATCCTTGTTCCTGCTTCTTCCTTAACTGCAATTTGTTAGAACACCAAGCATTTAATAAGGCCAGAGGGGGTCCTGGGCAGCAATCACCATGAGGTTTAATTAATTCTGTTCTTTGGCCTCAGCTCTGTGGCCACATTCTGTACCCTCCCCCAGGCTGTCAGGTGGACTGTGACAGGGAACATGGGCAGCTTCCTGAGAGGCCCTCTCCTCTTTTCTGCTGTGAAAAAAACCTCCTTCCTAACTCCCTCCCTGTATACCAAAGCCTACCAGGCACAAAGGACTGAGGACCCACTGTGTGCACAGCACTCTATTAGGCACTGTGGAGGGAGATAAAATGAACAGGCATGATGGAAGCTGCTAATGGTATAATGGAGAGAACCCTGAGCCTGGAATCTGAGTCTGAATGTGAGTTCAGTCCTATCTCTGACACTTACTATTTGTATGATGGGCTCACCTTCATTTCCCCCTCTGTAGCACAGACTCCTTGAAGGCCTGATTTGAAGAGCTCGTGCCTTAGTACACGCGTGATGGGGTTCAAGTTACTTCCTCTATAAAATGATGAAATGAATTATGTAGTGTCCAAGATCGCTTTTGGCTAAGCCTATGATCCTACAGTAGCTAGATTTCTATGCACGCACACATAAGAAAACAAACGTGCATATATGCATACATACGTACAGAAACATAAATGTGTTGTGTATATGTGCGTATGTACATGTGCGTGTATCGTCATGTCTCTCTTCTCCTCCTCCTCTTCCTCTCTCTCCTCTCTCTCTTTCTCTCTCCCTTTCTCTCCTCTCTCTCTTTCTCTCTTTCTCTCTCCTCTCTCTCTCTCTGTCTCTCTGCCTCTCAATAGAAACTCCAGACCATATGCATGTGTATGTATGCATACACATATACAAGTACATAGATACTCACACACACATACATACATACATAGTCTTTTGACCTGGGTTTTCTATTGAGAAGCCGCTGGAACATGAGGAGCCACTGGTAAGTCACAATTTACTTTACTATGGGTAATAATTATGATCCAACAAGCATTTATTAAGTACCTACTACATGCCAGGCATAGTCTTGTGTGCTGGGGATATAGATACAAAAACGAGGCCGTCCTTGCCTTCAGGGAGCTTACCTTCTAGAGCAGCGGTTCTCAACCTGTGGGTCGTGACTCCTTTGGAGATCACCTAAGACTATCAGAAAACACATATTTCCGATGGTCTTAGGAACCAAGACACCGCTCCTTTATCCGTCTCCAGGCGGGTCCACCCACATGCAAGTATTAAAGGGTTGTAGCATTAGGAAGGTTGAGAACCACTGTTGTAGAGGAAGTCCAAGATCTCTTCCAGCTCCAAATCTGATCCCATGATCCTCTTTTCTGATAGTTTAGTTCCAGAGGAGGGGGCATCTAAGCCAAGCCTTGAAGACAGAAGACCTGGGGAAAGCTGACAGAGCAAAGAGGCAGGAGAGGGAATATTGAGTGAGAGAAGGGGAGTGATAAGCCACAAGCCTGAAAGAAACCACTATAGCTAGCACGTATAGAGGGCTTTACAAATATTATTGTATTTGATCCCCATAATAGCCCTCGGAGGTAGGTGCTATTATTATCATCCCCATTTTACAGATGAGGAAACTGAGGCTTGGAGAGGTTAAGTGACTTGCACAGGGTCACACAGCTGGTGAGTGTTTTTGAATTCCCAAAGCGTATGTTAAGAGGCTTAGGCTAGCTGTGCAGCAGAGATACTGCCTACTTCACTGAAAAACCATCCACCCCAGAACGAAGCTTTGTTCTGCTCCCTCCAGTGGGTGCCTTCCCATCCTGCCCCATCCCTCCAGGGGATGGCTTCTCAGATCAGTATCCATTGCCTGGGATTCCTGTGAAGCCTCTGCCAATCTCTGCTCGAGTAGTCCATTTCAAGGCCTGTGACTTCTGTCTCAGGAGCTCCATAGGACTGTTGGGGAAATAAGTTCTTTTTATAGCCTTTTTATTAAAAAAAATATTTTTTATTATGAACTGGACAGCCACCCACAGACAAAAACATTCCAATATATAAAGGGAGAAAAGAGTTTGTATGTATATGAGACACTGAATTTCTGCTACCTACAGTTTTTAAACTAATAATTTAATGAATTAATTTAAATTTTAATAATTTAACATTAAAATCTTTTTAAAACATTTTAAATTTAAAGTATTTTAAAAATATTTTAAATTCACAAGCAAATAACGAAATTTTGGGAAGGGACTATTACTCCCATTTTCCATCAGAAGAAGCTGAGAACCAACAAGTGGGACCAAGGTACGGACAGACCTCTGTGCTAGGTGCTGGGTGCTGTGTTAAGCCATGTGTCACAGCTAAAAAGCAAAACCTGAATCTAGATCTTCCAAGTCCGAGGTCTAGAGAGGACCTTTATCAGGACTCAGCTAAAACACCACCTTCTATTCAAGGTGGTTCCTGAATCTCCCCAACTGCTAGTACCTTCTCCCCCAAATTATATTGCAGGCTTTGGTGAAAGATTGGATATGAGGATGGGGGGTGAGATAAAGAAAAGAATCCAGGATGAGTCCTAGGTTGGGAGTCTGAGAGATTGGGAGGATAGTGTTGCCTTCAACAGTGACAGAGAAGGAAGAGGGGAGAGTTGAGGGAGGGAGTTGTTGGACATGTTAAATTTCAGATGTCTACTGGATGGACATCCAGGTCAAAATGTCAGAAAGATAGTCGGAGATGTGATATTGAAGGTTAGCAGAGAGCCTAGGGCAGGACTGGTAGATTTGACAAACATCAGCATAGGGATCAGCAAACATCCACAGGAACTGACAATCACCAAGGGAAGTAATCTAGAGAGAGAAGAGAAGAGGGCCCAGGACAGAGCCCTGTGGGACACCTATGGTTAGAGGGTGTGATCTGTCAGAGGATCCAGCAAGGGAGAGGAAGGAGGAAAACCAGGAGAGAAGGGTGTCCCAAAAACCTAGAGAGAGGAGGGAATCAAGGAGGAGAGGGTGGTCAGCAGGGTCAAAGGCTGTAGAGAGGTCAAGGAGAATGAGCTCAGTTTGTTTTTTGAGGCAATTAGGGTTAAGTGACTTGCCCAGGGTCACACAACTACTAAGTATCTGAGGCTGGATTTGAACTCAGGTCCTTCTGACTCCATGACCAGTGCTCTACCCACTGCCCCACCTAGTTGCCCTGGTCAAAGAGAATGAGGATAGAGAAAGTGGATTTGGCCAGTTAGAGACCACTGGAGAGTTTACATGGAACCTGAGTTTGGAAACCTTAGAGTAAGGGTCTAAGAAGAGAGTGGAGAGAAAGTGAAGGCACCTATTGTAAACATCCTTTCTGAGAAGGTCAGCCACAGAGGTCAGAAGAAAGATAGGACTGGAGTTATTGTGGATGGAAGAACTGAGTGAGAGGTATCTGAAGGTGGGAGAGACTTGAACAAGTTTGTAGGCAGTAGAGAAGGAGCCAGTAGGAGAGAGTAGGGAGAGGCTGAAAATAAGTGAAAGTGGCGATCTGTTGGAGGAGATGGGATGGAATAGAGTCCCTTGAGAAGGTAGCCTTGGTAAGGTGTAAGGCCACCTCATTATGTGAGACAGGGATGAAGGAGGAGACAGTGGCAGAAGACACTCATGTGACAGAAACAGTCATAAGCACCATGAGACTAGCAAGAAGGCAAAGACGAGGCTCCAGGGGAATGGTCTCAAATTGATCTATTTATACGAGGCGAGGTAGCGTCCTCAGCTGAGAGGTGGAGGAGGAGGGAGCCATGGGAGGTTTGAGGAAGGATGGCGTAGTGTAACCTCAGAAATGGAATCCCCGGGTCCGCTGGGTCTAGCAGAGGCTA
>CM053585.1:380407923-380412875 GCA_028646515.1 Pseudochirops corinnae
CTGGGTAGCCCCTTGGATGGATATGTGTTGGGGGGAGACTTTGGTAATAGTGTCGGATAAAACAGGCCACGGAGCCAGGTTTTCTTTTGTGGAAGGGGGGGTGGGGTGCAGTAGAATGACTTATTCGGATTTCCTCTTTTCTCTGAGTGTGTGGCGTCTGTGATATATAAATATATATTTATATATATGGACAGACTATGAGTGTGTATATGTGTGTGTGTATACATGGAGAGAGAACATTTATTCATATCTAGAGAATCTGAGAGTTCCTCGCAACACCCAGAGCCTCCAAGTGGGGTGAGCCCCTTCCCCCCAACAGACTTTCCCCTGGCTTGCTCTTTTGAAGTAACTCAGATCAAATCAGAGGACTGATTTTCTTGGGGGGAGTGGGGGGAGACAAGGAAGAAAAGGAATTGGGAATGTTCTTTTAAAATGTCTGCTTTCATGTATTCTCCCTGTTTCATCTCTAGGGTGTATCTTCTTTCCACCCTCCACTCCCCACCCCCTTGAAACGTTGTCCAAATCTAAAGAAATGGGAGGGGAGGATGTTGAAGGGGGGCTGGTGGGAGACATGCTTGGGGAATTATTTTATAAAACGAGAGAACACTCATTGCTTTCTTTCTCTTCTTTTCCAATCTTCTGCCTCCTGGCCCCTTCCCCACATTAAGAGAGTCAGTGTTGGAGTCAAAGCCCTAGTTATCTCTTTATCAAAGCATTCTCTTCTTTCCAGAGGCACATTCTGTCCTCCCCCAGTCTCCACCATGTTAGCTGGGTAGCCCTCATCCTCTGCTCTCTGATTTTTTTTATCTTGTGTTCCAGGGCCTAGGGCAGAGGGAGCATTTCCCAGGCCCCTGGGGACCCCTGTGGAGCCTTCGAGGAGAGAGACACTGGGGTCAGGGCTGGAAGGAGGTGGGGAATCAGCTTTTCCCCAGGATCAATTTCCAATCAAGTTGGATGTTTCTTCCCTCTGCTTTTCCTCCTGACAGCTCAGGAAGAGTGTGTGGGGTATTTATGTAAGAGGGCCAGACGAGCTCTATGTCTGTTTATCTAACCCGGCATGGGTATTTATGTAATATAGGATGAGGGTGTATTTATTGGCACTACCCTGTGAGTGCCCAGGCCTGGATGTGTGGTCCCTGAGTTGGCACATGCCAAAAACGTACGTCAGGAGCATGTGTGAGTGAGTGGAGGTTCGTTGCGTGCAAATTCTTTTCTTCCCTTTGGAGTGTACACACTTGGGGAAGAGAGGGAGTGAGTGTATTCGCCTCCCGTGAGCACAGGCTGTGAGCAGCCGTAGTCCTTTGTAAAGATTTATCAGGGAGCCTCTGTGATAGTTTTAAAGGGGTGTGTGTGTGTGCGTGTGTGTGTGTGTGTGTGTGTGTGTGTGTGTGTGTGTGTGGTGGGTAGGAGGTCAAGATTACCCCCTGGATTTTGAGCTAGAAGAAGCTTTAGAATCATCTAGTTCAACCCTTTCATTTTACTGAGCCCTTCATTTTACAGAAGGGGAAACTGAGGCCGAGAGATTGTAAATAACTTGCCCAAGGTCACACAGGAAGTGAGCAGTGCCTAAAACCAGCCATCTTTCTGCAGGAGGTAGTGAGCAGGCTTCCTTCAGGAGGATGCCATTTCTCAAGTCTCCTGACTTGTCCAGAGTGAGATAAAGAGGGCCTGTGTCAGGCCTTTGGAATATTGAAGACGGGGCAGTGGTGTATTGGGAAAAGTTGGGGACTTGAGTCAAGAGAGACCTGGTTCAAATCCCTCATCTAACGCTGGCTGTGTAATCCCAGGTAGTCACTTCATCTGAGTCTCAGTTCCCTCATCTGTGAAATGGGTGCGATAATATCTATGCTTACCTCAAAGAGGGGTTGTGAGGCTCAGATGAGACGATGCATTTGGGGAACCTAAAGACTTTGTGGGAATCTCAGAAGTTGTTATTCAAGTAGTGTTTTGGTGTTTTTAAGGTTTACAAAGTTCTTTTCTCAAAATGTCCCTGGGAGGTGGGTGATGCAGATATTAGCCTCATTCTTCAGACAAGCTGCCCTGATTTGCCCATGGTCCCGCAGCTGACCCTGCCCGGGGATATCATCTAGGTTGCCTCTGGTCAGTGATTTGACCGTGGGTCTGGACATTGGGTAGAGGGGGAAGATCTGATATACCTGTTTTGTATCGTAACATACCTTGTCTTTGAGAGTGAGAGGCAGCATAGGGAGATGGGCAGAGGAGAGAGGGAGGGATAGGAGATCAGCCTGGCTTTCCGTTATTTCCTGAGTGATTCTGGATAAGTCTCTTCCCCTTCCTGGACTGCAAAATGAGCAGATTGGCCAAGCTGATCTCAAAATATCAGCCCTGACATTCTAGGAGCCCTATTATGGCCCTGCTGTCACATGGAGGGAAGAGAATCTCCTGGCGTGGTCCCTAAGCCCCACACCTCAAGTATCCAAAGATCCACGCCCTAGCCATCTCAAGATTGTTGGCCAGGAAGGCGGGACCCCAGGAAGTGGGGCTGGATTGAAATCTTTCTTGGTGGGCCAGGGATGTTTCTTGTGATGGTCTTAGGACTCCAGGAGCCTCATGGCACCCCAGAAGGAAAAGAAGGCAAATTGATAACCTCTGCATCCAACTCCCCTCCCCCCAAAAAAACTTTCCTATTCCTGACTTGAGAATCCCACTCAGAACTGGAAATCCCACAGACCCTCCCATCCTATTTCTCTCTGGAGCCTACCAATTACTGATGGGATGTGACTAGCTTTTCAGAAGACTTTCTGTCCCAGAATTTAAAAGATACTCCAAAGCTTAGTGGCCTAAAAGGAGTTACTAGATTCGGGATCAGAGAACATGTGTTCAAATGTCGGCCCTACCATTTACTGGCTATATGATCTTGGCTTGGTTGGGCAAGATGGTCTTGGTCCCTTTGGCTCCCAGAATCCTTTTCAGCCCTAGGTCCTCTGAGACCCTGGACTCTGGTCTCCTGGGATGTCAAAGGGTGTTTGTTGTTGGGGAGGCCCTTAGCTGAGGAATTCTCAGCAGCCTCCTCCACCCCCTTTTTAAAGGAGGTGGTCAAAGGAAGGGACTGGGTATTGAAGGCCAGATATTTTCAGGAGTTCCTTCTCTGCCCCCCAATAATCCCAAGCCTGTTCCTTACTTCTAGGTGTGAGGGAAAGACAGCAGGATGTAGTGAGGAGGATCCTTCTAGACTGGAGGTCAGGAAAAACCTGGGTTCAAATGTGACCTCAGATGCCTACCAGCTGTGTGATGGTGGGAAAGTCACTCTCCAAGCTGATTTCATTTGGAAGATGAAGAGGTAGATTAGGTGGCTTCTGAAATCTTGCCAAGCATGAATCTGGGAGCTCTGACCTTGAGCACATGGACTTCTCTGGGCCTCAGAATCTCCCCTTTACAGTGGGGAGCTTGGCCTAGAAGTCTTCCAACGTCCTTCCCAGTTCTAGATCTAAGGTCTGTACAGAATACAGACCAGAGACTATGATCAAGAAGGGAATCAGGGGCAAAGCAGGGGGGAATGTTCTCTGGGCATCCTGACAGGCCAGGGTTTGACCCCTCTGGATGGGAGATAGTCTAGGTGTCTGTGACCCCATGGCCCAGGGCCACCCCCAAATCTCCCCAAGATAAGCTGGCTCCTGGGAGCTGACAGCTGGACTGTCCTCCATCTATGGGAGCATAGCCTGTCTCCTCTAAAACCAAGAGTGGATCTTGTTTGTTTCAGGGGGTCAACAGGAGGATATAGGTCATTTATACTTCCTTCCCCAAACCCCCTCTTAGTGGTGATCTGCTCCTCCACTTCCCCCATTCTCCATGCCTCTCTTGGGGGAACATTGGGCCATTCTGGGCAGCCACCCTGAGGCTGGCCTCCCACTGAGTCAATGAGTAGCCACTTTCTAGAGGATGCCCACTCTGAAAGGTCCCTTCCCTGATTCCAGAAACCCTCTCTTCCCCTCTCTTCCTGATCCCTGTGACCAGGGTGTGGGTACCTGGCAGGCTGAACACCTGGGTGCCCTGGGAAACAGAGAAAAAGGGAGGAGAGGGAGCAAATCTTCCCCTTCCCCTACTGGAAAGGAAGATATGCCCATTGCTCACCCTGGTTCCTGAGAGCCACCCTCTTCTTTTTCCTGGCCCTTAGGGATGGGTGGGGTCCCATAGGAAAGAGCCACCCCTCTCTGGCTTCCTCTGTAGTCCTGTTCCTCACCTGACCTGGCTTTCCCCATTCTCTCTTTTCTTGCAGTGAGACGGAATCATGGAGCTTCGTGTGGGGAACAAATACAGACTGGGCCGAAAAATTGGCAGTGGCTCCTTTGGGGACATCTACTTGGGTAAGTGGCTTTGGTTTTTGGGGGTCCTTGTCGAGGGCTAGGGAGGAAATCTGTCCCCTGAGGCAGAGAGGCACCTCAGGGTGCTATGACCTGGATCCCCCTAGCAGGCCTGAGCTCCAAGCCTAAGTCTGACTTAGACCCCTGGCCTTAACATCTGTATCTATACGATGGGGATGACAAACCTCATACTAGTCCACTTCATAGGGCTCTTGAGAGTTGAGTGTTTGGTAGTTTGGAAAGTCTTGTAGAGACTTTGAAGACAGAGCTTTCAGCCTTAAATCTCTGATCCTAAGTCCAAGGTGGTGGAGCCAGATGCTCTCTGGAGATACCCAGAGGACAGCTCTGGGGTGGGGCTAGCCAGGAGGCCCGTGTTTCCTCCCCTGCCCCCTCCCACCCAGCCGGGGCATTTGACCTGCTCTGAGCTCCTCAGTGAAGGTGGTTTGTCCCTGTTGCTGCTGCCAGAGCAGCAGCAGGAGATATTTTTAGGCCAGATTACCAGCTGGGGTGACCCAGGTTTCCAGCCTGGGCTGTGGGAATAGGCTCCAGGCGGAACCCTTCACCCCTTGGAAGGGAGCGTTGACTGAAACTGAGCAGCCATCGGGGCAGCTTCTGCCCTGGGGGCAGCCT
>CM053585.1:380412975-380492280 GCA_028646515.1 Pseudochirops corinnae
AAAAAAAATATTTTTATTTCACCGAGAATTATTCCTCCTTTCCTGGCTCACTTCCAATCCCCCTGAAGCAAGGAGCAGCAAACTTGGTGTCTGCTGAATACATATAGAATCAATCCTAGACCTCCAGGGCTGGGGGCAGCTAGGAGAGCCTCCCAGGCCAGCCTGGACAGGGGCAGAAATCTCCTTTTCAATGACCATAGAGAGTGGTGGGGAGCCCCCTTCCCCCAAAGGCAGCCTGTCCCATTTGCGGACAGCTTGAATCAGTAGGAAATTCTTCCTGTTTAGGGGTGGGGGAGGAAGCAGGGGTACTGAGAAAGGCTGTTGCTAAACCTTTGGATTTTTCTGAGTTTGGTCTTCCATGCACTTTATTTTGGTAAAGGAATTGAGAGGCAGCCATCCAGGAGTTAAGAAAATGTGGGTTCAAATCCTGCCTCTGACACATACTGGCTAGGTGTGTCACTTAAACTTTCCTGGCTCTAGGTCTTTGAGGTAGAGGAGAGCTGCCAGTCTGCATCAGTAGAGGGAGTTTTCCATACTGGGAGTTCCCTTTGGTAGTGAAATTGTAAACGGGACAAGTGTGGGCCACAAAAAAATGCTTGTGGGTAGAGCCTCCAGAGGGTGACCTCTGAGGTGCAGCAGGAACTGGGGAGCTTCATTTAGCCTTAGTGAGAATCAAGAGCTGCTGCCCTCAGTGAGGAGACGTGAGCTGAGTCATGGGATGTGTAGGGGACTCTGAGTGTGACACCAGGACACTTGTGTGAGGGGCTTGGCTCCTGCTGTTCACCTCCTGTGGGACCATGGGGGCCACTGCTTCTCACTCCCCTCATCTGAAGGCTTAGAGGTAACTTAGAGCTGGGAAGGGCTTTCGAGGCCGTCTGCTACAAACTCTTCATTTTACAGATGAGAAAACTGAGAACTGGGCAGATGAAGGGGTTTGTGGGGAGTCACACACTCGGGATCTAAACCCAGGCCTTTCTATCTATCTCCTAGGATCATAGACTCAGAGGTGGGAGAGACCCTTGAGGTCACTTTCATTTTCAAGGGGGGAAACTGAGGCTCAGAGCAGTCATGGGACATAGCCAGGATTACAGATGTCTGAGCTGGGATTTGAAACACAAGTCTTTCCGACTCCAAGTCTGTGTTTTCTCCACTATCATTTCTGGTTCTCTGGGTCCGGGTGGGATCTGAAGCCTGAGGGATTGGGGAATGGGGCCTGGACTTCATTAGGGATCTCTATGGATGGTAGTTTTGAGAAAGGTTTGAGCTTTCCCTCCAAGGACCCCCCATAGTAGAGGTCAGAGACTCTTCTCTTAATCTAGTGCCAAGTGTCAATAAATAAGCGTTTATTAAATACCTGCTGCTTGCCAGGCAGAATCTTGGCTCCCTCATTTCCTCGCTGCATGAGTGTGGGTAGGTCGTGAAGTCAGTAAGAGGTCACTTCACCTCCAGGCCTCAGTTTTCCCACTTGTAAAACGAAGGGGCTGGATTTGGTGAACTTTAAGGACTTTTATAACATTGAATCTTTTGTCCTTTGAGTACTTGACTGAGCTAGGAGGACCTAGGTTCAAATCCCACCTGGGAGGCTCCAATGAGATGATATTCATAAAGTATTCTACAGACTTTAAAGCCTTGTAAAAGTGCCAGCAATGGTCATTCTGTTGATTATCTGCACTATCCCTGACAAAGTCTTCCAGCTTTTGCTTAAAGACTTCCATTGACAGGGAGCCAGCAAGTCTATTCTTGAGGACAGCCCTGGTGATTAGAAAGTCCATAGAAGGTGCTAAATAAATTCTTGTTGCCGAGATATTTCACCCCAATCTACCTCTCTTCCTCCTGCCACCTCCCCTCTCCACCCCCCCCCCCCACAACAATGATCTTTTTTGTGCCCTCTGGAGCCCAAACCTGTTTCTATCTGTTAGAAAATTGAAGGCACCGATCATGTTTCCCCCTAGTCTTCCCTTCTCCAGGCTAATTGCTCCCAGTTCCTTCAAATGATCCTCACTGAGGCCATCCTGGTCACCTTTGCCTGGACATTCACCAGCTTATCAATATCCTTCCTAAATTTCGGCGCCTGGAACTGAACCAAATCCTCCAGGTAGGGTCTGGTGGGGCAGGGCTATTGGCTCCCTGGTTCTGGGCACGGTGTCTCTCTTAATACTGCCTGGAATCTCATTAGCTCTTGAGGATTCTCTGTTACACTCTTGACTCAGACCATCCGCTGAAACACTTTTCAAAACTCGGGCTGTCTTTCTGACTCCATTTCACCACCCATTGGCCAGGGCTTATTTTGGAGAATTCCTCGGGGTTTGGGTTTCTCCTGCCCCTGGGTGGGAAGGATTGGTGCTCGCTTGTTCTCTGGGTACCCCCTTTTCTCCTCCCTTCCCACTCCAGCCCTTCCTGGGTTCTTCTTGTCCTTGGAAGTCTGTGGGACTTGGCTGACAGCTCATTTATGAGTTTAATGAAGATCTCTGGCCTGGCCTGTGCCTCTTGTCCAGGGCTATCAGACTAGTGATGAATCTCAGCCTCAGACTGATCTCTGGAACCCTGTCCCTCTCTCCTGTGTTCCTCCTGGCCCTCCGTGGCACTGATGACCCATTTCCCTCTTTGTTCAGAGCTCTGGCCAATTCCTCCAACCGGGTGATGGGGCTCAATGGGGGTGATGGCAGATGGACTCTGCAGGTGGGGAGGGAGGCTGGGCCGCCATTGTGGCTTCTGGCACTTTCTAGGACTGTTGGTCTGGCTGGAGGGTCATGTAGGCCCAGAAGGAGGCTGGGGGCTTTGGGGGCATCTCCCTGCCCTGCCCCCAGGAGGACAGCTGGTAGGTAGCCACATAGACATTTATGTTTAGACCTCTTGTCTCAAATGTTAGTGGTCTAGCTGGCTTGGTTCTTGTGCCTCTTGCTCTGGCCAAAGCTGCCTATTTGGGGATGAGGAGCAGAGTTGAATGGAGGGGTCTCCTCAGGAGGACCCTGTATTATGAGCTGGTCCTCGTCCTGCCAACTTGGCCTCCATGGAGCTGGGAGTGGCGTAAGGATGGCTTGGTCTTTCTTCTTCACTAATCCTTCTAAAAAACATTTATTTTCCAGACTAGCATGAGTTCCACGAACAGGAGGAGGGGCTGAGGGCAGAGCAGAGGGGTCAAAGGGAAAAGAGGAAACGGTATTGGCTCCATCTGCCTTCCTTCTGTCTGAGAGGAGAGGGAATTGCTTTTCACCATTTGGAGGGCAGGGAGGTGACTTGACTGATGGCTTAGGTCTAAAGGGGTTGTTGAGCTGAGAGCCGCCAGGGGCCATAGAGGTCAAGGCCAGCTTCATCATTTTCCAGAAGAGGAGATAGACAGAGACTTATACAAGGGACTAGAATTAGCCTCTGACCTTAAAGATAACCTCAGAACTTATCTACCTTGTTTTACAGAGAGGAAAACTGAGGCCCAAGAAAGTCAAGTCTAAGGTAGCAAGCATCAGAGTTGGGATTTGAACCTGAGCCCCATGCTGCCATTTCTCCCCTTCTCCCCTCCTCGTTTTGCCATAATCCCCAGAAATACAGTTTGTGGATGGCTTCTTTTATTTCATTTGTTCATGCATTCATTCATCTAATAAGCATTTATTGACACCACTGTATACCATGTAGGATGTGAGCAAGGGTAGATGAGGAAGACTTGATGCCTCCACACTCAAGGAACTCACCTGGAGAGATAAAATCAGTTCACCAGTCCCCAGACTTATGCTCCTCAAATGTGATAAGCATTTGGGAAGGGCTGGAGAGCCTAGTGGAAACACATCTAGGGCTGTAGGAGAGTGGGAGGGGAGGATCATAGAATACTGGAGCTCAGAGGCGATCCAGCCTGATGTCTTCTTTTTACAGATGCAAGTCATCCCTCAGGGTCACACAGACATGGGATGGGAACCCAGGGTTCTCTCAGTCCAAATTCATCTCTGTTTTCAGTGTCTCTCAAAGAGACCTCAGATATCAAAGTGGAGAGGGACATTCGGGCATAGAATGTCAGGGCTAAGAGCTACCCATTTAACCAAGAAGGAGACTGAGGTCCATTGAGAGGAAGTAGTTTGTTCAGAGGCATCTAGGAAGAGAGCCATGAGACAGAGCTCCCGGCCTGGAGTTAGGATGAGCTGAGTTTGAATCATGCCTTACCGGCTGTGTGACCCTGGGGGCAAGTCACAGAACTTCTTCCTGCCTTTGTTTCCTCATCTGTAAAAACAGGGATAATAACAGCAACAGGGCTGCCTCAAGAATCAAATGAGAAAGCATTGTTCAGTGCTTTGTAAACCTCGTAAACACTAATAAGTGCTAGTGATTGTTGTTACTAA
Organism: Pseudochirops corinnae; assembly: GCA_028646515.1. Lineage (NCBI taxonomy): Eukaryota > Metazoa > Chordata > Mammalia > Diprotodontia > Pseudocheiridae > Pseudochirops > Pseudochirops corinnae. The sequence goes on from CM053585.1 coordinate 380,417,301, forward strand.
CAACTACCACCGTGATGGCACTCTGAGCCCAATGCCCTTTCCCAGCTAGGACGTGGCCTCTCATAGGAAGTTGCATGGAAACCTTGGGCTGGGTCCATAGCGAGCCATATGAGGTGGGGGTCATGGGTTTGCTTTGCCTGGAAGGGGGAGGAGAGGGAGAGGTTGCCAGCAGGATCTGTTGGGCCTGGAATGCCGTGCTGAAGTCTGACACTTGGCTTGCCCCTGGGCAGGGGGTCCTGAGGGGACCAGGAGGCAGATCAGGAAGTTCTGGGCGGGGAAGGAAGGGGATGGAGAAAGCAGCTATGGCAGCCCAGGCCCTGATGAGGCTGGGACTGCCGGAAAGGCCTTTGCTCTTCTGTGTGCTGGGAATTGTCTGTGGGGCAAAGCATTCTGGGGCTGCTGCTGCCACTGCCGCTGGGTTGTCAGGGGCTCCCATTCCTGGTGGCTGGGCCCCTCCCTCGGTGGGTGGGAGGAAGGGAGGGAGAGCTATGTGCTCTCTTTGTCTCTGGGCCTGTTAACTCTCTCACCCCTTCCAACTTCTGCCATCTGCTCCAGCCCTCATGGGAAGGGCGGAGGGAAAGGGGGAGAGCCAGGCATGGGAAAGCAGCCTTGCCTGGGCCTGCCTGCTCCAGCTCAGGGCTGCCTGGAGGAGAAAAGGCCTTCTGGGTTTGGCAGTGAGGGGGGTCAGAAACCCCCATTTGGCCGTCAGATGACAGGCATCCATAGATGCTCTCAGTTCCCCTTTTGGGAGTGGGGAGGTTTACTGGAAAGAAAATTGGATTCCGCCTCAAAGGTTCAAAGTCTAACTATGACACTTAGCAGCCGTGTGACCCCTGCTGAGTTGTTTCCCTCTGGGGTTTGCCTGCCTGCTCCGTAGAATGAAGGGGTTGGACCAGATAATGTCTAAGGCCCCAAGGAAAAAGAGTGTCGATTTGGGGGCTGGAGGAGCCAGCTTTAAATCATCATTCTGCCACTTGTTCCCTGGGAGACCTTGCGAGGTCATTTCCCTCTCTGGGTCTCAGTTTCCCCAACTGTAAGATGAAAAGATTGGGCTGGATGAGCTTGAAGGTTCTTTCCAGCTCTAAATCTGTGGTTCTGGAAAATTAACCTTTTCTTCCCTCTACTGCTGTAGTTCTCAAAGGGTGCTCTGGGGACCTCAGGGGTCCCCAAGTCCCTTTCACAGGGTCTGCAAGGTCAAAGCCATTTTAGTAAGAATGCTGTGATGTTTTCATTTCTAACATGGTAAATAACAACAGATATAACCCACATAAGCAAAAGGTTTTGGGGGGTCTTTAATCATTTTTAAAATGTAAAGGGGTCCTGAGGTTAAAAGTTGGAGAATCTGCTCTGCTCCAGTGCAAGAGGCTGGAGCTGGAATGGGGGCCCAGAAGGGCAAAGGAGAATGAGAGAATTCTGGGTAATGTGTGCACAGTTCAGCAAACACTTAAGTGCCTACTGTGTGCACAGTCCTGTGTTCAGTGCTTGGGGTACAAAGATAGAGACCCAACCAGGTTTGGAATAGGAGCTTCTGGAGCCACTTGTGGTCTGGGTGACACTGAGTAGGTCCCGTTCCTTCCCCTGGGCCTCAGTTTCCTCATCTGTCAAATGAGACAGACCTCTGAGGGCTAGCTTTAAATTCTGTGATCCTTTTGGTGGCGTTCAGTCAGGTCCAACTCCTTGTGACCCCATTTGGGGTTTTCTTGGCAGAGTGGTCTGTCACCTCCTTCTCCAGCTCATTTTACAGATGGGGAAACCAAGGCAAGCAAGATGAAGTGACTTGTCCAGGTCACCCAACTAGGAAGTATCTGAGGCTGGATTTGAACTCAGGTCCTCCTGACTCCAGGCCCGGTGCTCACGGTACCACCTATTTTACCCCCTGTGATGCTTAAGAGGAGGTTTTTAGAGTGGGAGCTCCTTTTCCTGGACCCTGGGCTGAGGCAGAGAAAGAATTTGGTTCTTAGAGCATCTTAGAGGATCTAGGAAGCTCGCATTTAGTGTTATTGATCCCTATGCGATGTTGTCACATTGTTTGACAAGAATAGTTATTGTTCACACAGCTGATAAGTATTGATTTAACACTTACTGCATGCCAGGCACTGGCAATACAAAGGAAAAAATGAAAGCAGCTTCTGCCCTCAAGATGCTTCTGTTCTACCCAGGGGACAACAAGGGAACTGTGCTAGCAGTTGGCAAGATACGGAAGGGCTTCCTGGAGGGGGTGGCTCTGGACGGAGGGAGACAAAGGGAATTGGGGATTCTGGGTGAGATGAGAAGGGAGCATGTCCTGGCAGGGATGCAGCTTGGGCAGAGGCCACACAGGGGAAGGAGTGTCACGTGTCCCAAGCCCCCAGGGAAGGAGAAGGGGGTGTCTTCTTGTTGCTGTTGGCATTTATACAGTTAAGGCGCTCTTCCCATCCTTCTGTTCATTGGCTCCTCACAGACTTTCTCTGAGGTACTGGCATGGTTAGCCCCATTTTATGACTGAGGAAACTGAGGTTCATCAGGGGAAGTGACTTGCCCAAGGACCATGATTTCAACCTTCCTCCATCTTTCTGCAGTAGTGGGCACCTTCTCATTGGTGTGGACATTCTGGCAATCAGGAGTCTTAGGTTCGAATCCAAGCTCTGACATTTAGTAGCAATGTAGGTTTGGGGGTAAGCTGCCTTTCTGGGCCTCTGTTTCCATGTGTGTAGAATGGGTATGACATTTGCAGGACTGATATAAGAACAGGGCTAAAGGAAAAGGAACCCAGTGTGATTGCACCCAGTGCCTGCCCTTAAAGCCTTACCTATTACTAGCCAGGTATGGCCTCATGGGTGTCTACTCTCAAGGAGCCTCTTGCTTGTTTGGAGTGTGGTTTGGGTTCAAGGTGGGGTAGGTGGTTGGTGAAGCCTTTGGCCATGTCTGTGCTTTTCTTGGCCTACACAAATTCCCTAACCTTGTCACCCAGAGCATCTGCTTCTGGGATTGGGAGGAGGCTGGGCGGGAGGGAGCTGAGCTCTTGTCGTGGATTCTGAGTCAGGATCACCTGGGTTCAAATCCTGCCTTAGGCGTGTGACCTGGGTCTCAATTTCCTCATCTGCCAAATGAATGACCTCGAAAGACCCTTCTAGCTCTGACTCTCTGAACCCAGGCTGGCGAATTCTTCAAATTCTGAGCAGACTTTGCTTTTCTTAGCCAGGGCAGCGTTGACTGTCTCTCTTACATCCTAATAGAAGTGCAGGACTTCCTGGGGGAGACCTGGGGGTGTGGGGGAAAGAAGGAGTCTGGAGACTGTGTTTGAAATACTCTGGCCACCACAGGCAAGTCAGGGGGACTCTCTGAGCCTTAATTTTCACCTCAGTTAAATAGCAACATTCTTGCTATTCCCTGCCCCTCTGGGTTGTAGAAGGGAAATAATTTTTGAAATCTGTAAAGGGTTTTAGAGACGTGAGCTAGTAAGAAAGTTCTTCCATTTCATTTCTTCCATTACTTCTTTTTCCTCCTTTTGATCTGTGACTATTTTACCCTGCTTGCTCTTCTCAGAGTCCCAGCTCTCATTTCCGTGGTTGCCATCCTTGTGTCCCCAGCCTGAGCCTCTCAGTGCCACATGGAAACCGTAGCTCTACCTTATCATCCAAAATATGGGGAGAAAGCTTGTGGGGATTCAGAAAACAGCCTGCTGAATGTTTGCAGGGGGCTGGTCTGTCTGTCCTAACATAGCACACATCCTGAGAGTCAGTGTGGTCCGAAGTGGAAAAACAGTCCCAGGCTGGTCATCTGGCTGGGATCTATTCTCAGCTCTGCCACAGATTCCACCGTGTGACCTTGGGCAAGTCATTTCCATTTTTTAGGTCTCAATTTCCCCATCTGTAAAATTCAGAGTTGGTGGGAATGGTTATACTTGTCAATGTCAGGACAAAAAAAAAAATGAAAAATTGATTAAAATAAATAAAATGGGGAGATTTAAGGAGAGCAGGGGTTCTTAAACTTTTTGTGTGTTAATAGACCCCTCTGGCAGGCTGGGGAAGCCTAGGAGCTCCCCAGAATCATTATTTTAAATGCATTAAAAAATGACACATGTGAGTACAAAGGCAACGAATTATAGTGAAATATGTTGTTTTTTTTTCTTTTTGGAGGGGGGAATGGAGGGCAATTGGGGTTAAGTGACTTGCCCAAGGTCACATGGCTAGTAAGTTATTATGTTTTTTTAACCCCAGGCAATCTTTAAGGTTTGTTCTTCTCCTCCCCTTACATACCCATTACCATTCTAGGTCCTAGACCTAGAATTGGCAAGGCCTTTGATGGTTAACGCTCAAGGTCCCCCAGGCCGTGAGCATCAGAGGCAGGATCTGAACCCAGGCCCTCTTAACTCCAGAGGCAAGGCTCTTTCCATAGGTGCCATTTCATAAACCATTTTGACCAGAGTTCTCTCATTTGAATCTCAACAGTAGCCCCCGGGGGATAGTAACATATAACACGTAACAGGATTAGTATCACTTTCTAGGGGAGGAAAGGGAGGCCAGACAGGGTTAGAAACTTGTCCAAGATGGCTCGGCTAGTAAGTGATTGGGACTGGATTGGCACCAGGGGCCTTTGATTGCCACTCAGGCTCCAAGGTATTTTTCACCCTTATTCAGGCCAAGCAGGCTTCCCCCTCTCATCCTGCTAGGCAGCACAGAATGGTGTAATCCTTGAGAGAGGCCTGCAGGCCCCCAGCAAAGTCTGCAGCCCCCTCCCCCACTCCTGACTTTGAAAGCAGTTTGGCAGGGCTAGGGATAGTAAGTCAGCAGCGGAGAGTGGGAGACTAGCCCTGCTTCCTCCCCTCCCCCTCCGTAGTCCCCGAGACTCCTAGCAGCCAGAAGAGCAGAATTGCAGAAGTGAGGCTTCTGCTCCTTCCTCCTCCTCAGGCCTGCTCCACCAAGACACAGAGAGCTCCCAAGAAGAGAGCTTGCCTTCCATCCGAGGGGACCAACTGATGCAGTCTGAATCGATGAGAGGGACCTTGAAGGTCTTTGAATGATGGGATTATAAGCTAAAGGTTTAGACATGGAAGGAAGGGCCCACCCCCCTCATTTTACAGATTGGGAAACTGAGGACCACGGAGGCAAAGTTCACACAGGAAGTAAGAAAAAACCCAGAATTCAAACCCAGATACTTTGACTCCAAAGCCAATGCTGTTTTCCCTAAGTTAGGCTGAATCACTGGAATTATTGAAATAAGAAAGGCTGGGGATTTGGGCAGTGGTGGGGAATGGGGATGTTTGGGGGTGGGGTAGGGGGTCTTCAGTGTAATGTACCGTGTCACTGGCCACTGCCTTAAGCTACAGTAGGCAGAGGTACCGAGCATTGGCTCCAGAGTTAAAGGACTTAGGTTCAAATCCTATCTCTGTCATTTACGAGTTGTATGACCTTAGGCCTTCTAGGTCTTTGGGTGCAGCCTGTGTCCAAGTTTAATAGAACAAATCTTTTCATGAAGAGGATTTGTTCTGTGAAGTTTGGATTCAGTCAAAGGGCTGCCTTGAGGACCCAGAGGGCCACATGCAGCCTCTAGGCCCTAGATTCCCCAGCCCTGCCTAAGGCAAATCACTTCAACTTTCTGGACCTCCCTTTCCTCCTCCACAAAATAAAAAGGTTGTACTAGAGGCCACTGGGGTCTCTTTCTGTCCTGGATCTGTGAATCTTGGATAATGATGAAGATGTAATAGAGGATTACTAATCAGTAACACAGAACGCTTCAGGGTTTAGCAGAGCACTCTATAAATATCTCATTAGATCCTTACAACCTCCCTGGGAAGCAGGAGTTATTATTACTAGACTCATTTTACAGATGGGTAAACTGAGGCAGATAGGTTGAATGACTTGCCCAGGGTCACACAGATTCTAAGTGTCTGAGGCAGGACTTGAACTCAGGTCTTCCTGACTCCAGGTCCAATAGATAAAATATTATTTGGGGCTGTGGGAAAAAGCTATAATTTCTGACTCTAGTTGACAGGGAGAGGTGTTTATGAAAAAAAGTATAATAGAAGTATGATATGTAAACCTCCCAGTTTCTTTAACTGTAAGAATGAAGAGACTGGCCTAGATGCCCTCGGGGCTCCTTTTCTGCCCTAATTCTGTGGTCCAGGCTCTTGGGTGTGGCCTTTTGACTGAGTCCAGGTTTTACAGAACAAATCCTTTCATTCAGGGGATTTGTTCTGCGAAGTTTGGATTCAGTCATAGGGCCTGACTTAAAGATTCCCCAGCCCCGCGTCTAGCTCCTGGCCTGTCAGAGAGTTCAGAGACCATCTATTCCAGCCCCGAGCTGAGTGAGGTTCTGTTATAATGACAGACCTCAGAGCCTGATAGTTCGGAAGGAGCTCAGCAGCTCCTTAGACCAGCCCTGACCCTCTGAGGATCCTCACCAGAATAAGCCAGAACAGCGATCCATGCCCCTCGTGGTCAGCTGTAATTGTATCAAGCCTCAGCCTGCTTCCCTCCCCTGCTCCAAGCTCAGCCTGGTGGGTTCAAGCAGAGCAGGATTGACTACCCCAAAGTCAACCACCCTGATGGCCCCCATCCCTGTCTTTTGTCCTCGCTCTGGGATCCCTCTAGGCCTCTGCCTGGGGGAGGAAAGCAGGAAAGGACAAGAATAGCACCTCCCCAGGTGAACTTTCTTCCCAAGGAGAAGAGAAGACACCCCACTGGGCTGGGTAGTCATCAGGCCTGCTTTCAAGCCTCAGCTCTGACACTGACTGGCTGGGTGACCTTGGGCAAGTCACTTGACCTCTGGGATGCAGTTTCCTTATTTGTAAAACAAACAGATTGAATTTGGTGGTTTTTTAGTGCCTTCTGACTCTAACTCATTGAGCCATATAATCCAATGTGTCGCAGTCCTGGTTCCCAGGCCTTCAGTAGGCTTGTCTCCCCTGGTGGAGGGGAGCCATGCACACCCTGGGGGCAGACAGGGTGGGAGCTGGGAAGTCTATGTGTTCAGTAGATGGATGAAGCCTCTCACATCTGTGAACATCTTGGCCCAGCTGCTAGATTTCCTAGGGGTAGACACATCTGTGAGAGCAGTCTCCTGAAGGAAGGAGGAGGCTGGGGCAGCCTTCCTATCCTGGGCCACTTGCCTGGAAGGGAACGTTCAGTCCTATCTCGTTGCCTGGGGAACCCTGGGAGGGACCCTTCCGGGCCCCTTCTCCCCTCCCCCTGACACCTCCTATCCTGCCTTCTGCATCAGAGACTGGAGAAACACCTTGGACTCCAGGCTTCTTGAATGAATGTCTGGAACAGCTTGTGCTGTCCAGGCTGTCAGGGCAGTGTGGCCAGGCCCTCCTCCTGGACTCTGGCCTCTATTCGTGAGAGAAGAGGGGAAGGAGGAGGAATTTGTCAGTCTAGTGACCTGCCCATTACAGACACACACACACACACACACAGACACGCAGACACACACACACACACAGACACACACACACACACACACAGACACACAGACACACACACACAGACACACACACACACCCCTTAGCCTTCTAATTCCCCAGGTATATTGCTAGGGAGGACTGCGCTTTGGCCTGCCTGCCAAGGGCAGATCTTTCTGGCCATTGTCTGGTAGGTTCTGCTGGGTTCCTACCTCTCCTGTGTTCCTGCTCCATATATGGAGAGGTGAAAAGACCCCGGAGGCCATCAAGTCCAGCCCATTCCTTTACAGAGGAGGCAGCTACAGCCCAGAGAGAGGGGAAGGGACAGAGAACAAGGAGGCTGTATGGGGGATTTCTAGGAACTCCAAACTGGAGGGAAGCTGAAAGGCCTTAATCCATCCTGAGCCTGAGAGTGGATTCCTTTCTGCAAACTTCTAATAAGGGTACAGAGTAAGGAGACACTGGTTCTGGAGTCGGAGGGCCTGGGTTCAAATCCCACATCTGTTCCTTATTCCCTGAGTGACATCGGCCCAGCCTCTCACCTCTCTGGACCTCTGAGGGCCTGTCTAGCTCCTGATGAACAAGTAATGAGAGAACCTTGGCTTCATGATGGCAGTGCTGGGGAGCTCATTACCCCCTGAGTAGTAGTAGTGCTGAGAAGGCTAGACCAGAATCCACCTTCCTGTTCCTTCCCCTGGGGAGGGAACGGGAACGCTCCAGTTAGAGATGGGGGCATCCTTGGGGGGTACTGGAGACAGCTCTGCTTCGGAGCCACGGTGCCTGGGTTTGAATCCTGATTCTGTCACACGCTGCCCATGGTCCTTGGTCCAGTCACTGCCCCATTGCTTTTGTAGCTTCTGGGAAAGAAGAGGGTACACGGACAATATTAAGACAAGTGCCCCAAATGTCCTTTGGTTGGCTGTTTGAGTCTGTGAATAGGCCTTAGGAAGGGGACCCCTTTCAGCCTTGTAAAGTACAAGGAGGATTAAATTATTTTTTATCACCTTTATTTCTTTATTCCTCCCCTCCCAGAGAGTACTTTACTAAGTTAAAGAGTAAACACAAAGGGGAGTGGGGGGGGAACCAAACTAACCAAATTCCAACTGAGTCTGATTCCCCCCCCGCCCCCCCCCGAAGGAACAATTTCAAAATTTGGTTCTGGTTGTTTTGTTGTTCTTTCCATTTGCAATGTTGGAGTCACTTTGTATAGTGTCTTTCGACCAGGAAGAGTTTATCAATCTGGGACTGTATGGGGCTTTTTTGGAGAGGCAGGAGTCTTAGCCACAGAAAGGCCAGGGTTCTGGTCCTGTCTCTAGCAAACATTGGCTGCATGAACCTGGGCAAGTCACTTAACTGGCAACTTTCAAGGAGGGGAAATGGTCCTCAGGAAGGGAGTCTCCAAACCTGTGAATCCTGCCTCAGACATTTACTTGGTGACCCTGGGCAAGTCATTTAACCTTTGAGTATCTCAGGCTGCTTTGTAAGACCACCTCTCTCCCAACCTGACCTGCCTGGGTAGAGGGAGTTTCTACAGTGATGGGATCACTGGCCAAAACCAAAAACCATTTCCCCCCCAAATCAACCCAGTCCTTTGGGAGAACTATTTAAAGAGGACAAAAAGATGGTATCTGAGTTCCTTGTGTTTCATCCTGCCATAAAATGGGATTCATCGTGGGTCCTGTGGCATCTTGAGAATGAGGTGGATCAGATGCTGGAATTACTGTCAGGAAGTCAGGCTCCGGTATGAATCCTGCCCCAGACACCTCCCAGCTGTGGGGCCTTGGATCAGTCACTTCACCAACTCTCTGCCTCTGTTTCCCCATCTGTACAATGGCCATAATGGCAGTAATTACAGATGAATCTGTAAAATGGCCAGCACTGTTTCACGGGATTATTAGTGAGACTCCAGTGAGATAATGTGTGGAAAGTGTTTGCAAACCTTCAAGTCCTCTATAAATGCTGTGTCTAATTATAATTATTAGTGGGAAAGAATTCTGTACTGAGAGTCATGAGGCTTGGGGGCTCATTTAAGTGCTGTGGCTTCTTGGGCCTCAGTTTCCCCATATGTCAAATGAGACCCAGAAGCCCAGTAGACCGAGCTGGCTTCAAATCCTCCTTTGGTACCACTTAGTGGGTGTGGTACCTTGAGCAAGTGCCTTGACCTCTACCTGCCTCAGTTTTCCCGTCTGTAAAATGGGGATAATAACACCCGTCCTACCTGTCTCAAAGGCTTATTCTGAGGATCCACTGAGATAATTATGTAAAAGAGCTTTGTAAACTTTGAAGGTTTCTATAAATGTCGGTTGTTATTCTTGCTCATGAAGATGATGATGGGGTTGAGCCAGATGATATCGGAGGCCCCTTTCAGCTTGGATGTTCTGTGGTGGTGGGGCCACGCAGACAGAAGAAGAAATGCAAAGGTCTCCCAGGGCTCTCCAACCCCTCGTCAGGGCGGCTACAAAACGTGCTCAGATTACAGGAGCAAAACTCTACAGCTGGAAAGGACCCAGAGGCCATCTAGTCTAAGCCCCTCATTTTCCACAGAAGGAAACTGAGGCTAGAAGAGGTCAAAGGATCATTGCATCATAGCAACCTAGATCCTGGAAGGGACCTTGAAGGTCATTTAGCTCAATCCCCTCATTTTACAGAACAGGAAACTGGTCTAGAGCCGCTATGTGACTTTCCCAGGGTCCCACAGCTCGTATGTGTTTGAGGAGGCAGGATTCGAGCCCGTGTCTTCTGTACTTGACTCTAAGTCCATTACACCATCCATTGACCAATCTGCCTTTCCAGGTCTGGACTGGACTTGTGAACCTCTGATATTCCTTCTAGCTCTGAAATTCTCTGGTTTTTCATGGCCCTTCCTGGCTGGTATGAGGATGGCTAAGGGTATCTTCCCTCCATGGCTGTGAACTCATCTTGGTTTCAGAGATCTTTGGAGAGGGTGGTCCTGTCCCTCCCTGGATCTTTTAGCCCATTGCTGGCTAAGGAAACCGAGACCAAGAAGAAAGTACTTGTTTAGTTTTTGATTGCATGTTGGAACTAGAGATAGAATCTATGAGCCTCCATCTTGCCAGACAGCTGGGAGGCAAATGAGGCCATGAGGGAGGGACTATCTGGACCACTTTCTAGGTTCATGAGGTAGAGGAGATGCACTTGCCTTAATATCCTTAATGAGAAAATCTTTCTCCTCTCCACCTTTAAAGGGGGAAGGAGCTGTTACCTAGGGATCATACAGGAGTAGGGTCCCCCAAATACTCAGGAGATTCCCAGATTGGCTGGGAATGAGCTTAGAATCCTGACTCATCCAGTAGGATCTATTCAGAGCACTCTAGTGGCCAATCCCACATTGGCTGGGGGGCGGCCGAGGATGGTGGGTGGGGGCTCTGTGGAGAGCCCAAGTAGTCCAGGGGACAAGAGAAGCTAGCAAACTAGGAACACCCACTCAGTCCAGACTGGGGAGATGTTAATAGATATTCTCTTTTTTAAAAATTTGTGACTATATCTTGTTTGTTTCATTACTTCATTTCCAAATATTGCCCTCCCCTCTCCTTTCCATAAAGCCACCCCCTGTGACAAAGAACAAAAGAGCCAGGCAGAGTGTTGAAAACATAAGTCCCCCTGCTGGGGGAGAACAAGACTGGCATATCTCTCGAGCTGGCAGTTGGGCTAACGAATCACCTCAATGTAGTGGCCTCCAGATGTCTAAGGTGAGGGAAATAGGAAAGGGAAGCAGCCTCTGGGCCTGGAGTCTGGAAGGCCTCAGACACTAACAAGCCATGTCACCCCTGGTGAGTCACTTAGCTCTGTTTAACTCAGTTTTCTCATCTGTAAAATGGGAATAATAATAGCACCTTCCTCCTAGGATTGATGTGAGGATCCAATGAGATGATATTTATAGAATGCCAGGCACACAGTAGGCGATATATAAATGCTTATCTGCTTTCCCCTCCTTTCCCTTCCTTGTGTTGATGAGTAACCACTGTGCTTTTAGCCTGGGTGAGATAGGGAGACCAGCCTCAAAAAACAAACAGGAAGGAAGGAAGGAAGGAATTAGATGGATAGATAGAAAAATGAAAGTTCAAAAAGGGAGGTGGGGGGAGCATTTTAGCAAAACCAACCGCATCAGCTGTGTCTGCCAGTGTCTGTGGCATCTTACCCCTGTTGCCTCCACCTCTACAAAGGAGAGAAGGTACCTTCCCTCACACCTCTCTTCTGGAGGTATTCTTGCTTTCCTGCATCCTCTCTATGTTTTAACCGTGTGTGGTTCTAAACCCTAGAGATGCACATTATCGCGCCCTGCAACGTATGGGAGCAGAGAGGGGAAGGACGACTGGGTGCTGGGACTAAGGACCAAGAGTTAGTGGCAGCAAGGAGAGCCTAAAGTAGAAGGGTAATCTGGGATCAGGTGTAGACAGTCTCCAACCCCAGGAAACCAAGCAGGTTCAGGGACCAAGGTGGGAAAGTCGGGAATTAGACAGCAGTAAGGCTGAGAAATGTGTGTAGGAGAGAGCCTGGGGCTCAAAGGCGAGGTCCCATGGATCCCTTCCAAGGAGCCAGAGAATTGTAGAAATTGAAAGGTCCTCCAGGGCCATTGAGTCCAACACCTGCCTGAACAAAGGTCCCATCCTCCACGATAGCCCAGATGAGCCTCTATTTGATGACCTAGGGGGAAGGGTCACCTCCCAGAGTATCCCACTGCATGTTGGGATGGTTCTCACCCTTAGGAAGAGTCCAGACACTGGACTGAAATCTGCCTCTGTGGGCCAATACCTAGCTGGAGTTCCCCAGGCAGCTTAGTGCTCCCAAAGCCCTGGCCTAGGGCTGCAGCCTTTGTGGAGAGGTAGCTGCTATGGCTCCCAATGAAGATTTGAGGATAAATTTCAGGTGGGACAGGATCTTGGGGAGGGAGAAGGGTAATCACAGGTCATACTTCCAACCCCAGGAATGTCTTCCCTATGAGGAAGATCCATGTCTGCCAGGGCTGAGGCTGCTTCACAGCCAGCAGGTGGAGGCTAAGCTCTTTGGATCAGGGTCACCATCCATCTGGAGCTCAGGGACTTTACAGGTCAGGAGTCCAGAGTCCTCATTTTGCAGAGAAAGCAGCTAAGGTACCCAGGGGGAGTGATTAGCTCAAGACCACACAGATAGTAAGTGGCAGAGCTGGAATTTGGGCCCTGCCTGTGGACCCCGTGTCCAATGTTCTGGCCACTCTGGGAAGACCATCCTCCACACTTCCTCACTGTAGGAACAGCTACATGTAGATGGAAATGGTTTCACCCCTAGGCATTTAGGAGAGCGCTCAGAACCCAGTAAGTGCTTAATAAATGTTAAATGAACGAATGGTAATGAGTGGTTCGGTGGAAGTGGACCAGCCACCCTTTGGTGATAGAGGGTAGGTATGGTGGAGGGCAAGTGGGATTGGACAGATACCTGGAAAGATGATGGAAGAGAGGGCAAGGCTGAATGGGAGTAAGAGGAAGTGGCTCCTTCGGCTATTGTGTCTGGGGTCTCACCCCCTTGTGTTCTCATGGTGGTGTGTGTGGGTTGGTTGCTACTGAACAAATATATGATGTCACCTTGGGTTGGGAGCAAATAAAGACTAAGCGGGGGTGTCAGATCCGGTCTAATATTCCCTAGCTGCTCATCTTGCAAGCATTTATTAAGTATTTGCTGTTGGCCGAGCACTGGGACTCAGATGCTCCAGTGGGGGTGGGATTTCATCCTTGCGGTGTGCCGTTCCGTGAGGGGGTCACAGAAGGGCCATCCAGTGTGCTGGGGCCTTCCTCAGCTTCTTTGTCATCCTGTGGGTCCCCAAGGTGCATGTGGGCCGTCCACTGGGCATCCCTAGACCATGCTATGTAACTCAGCACATCTTGTTTTTCCCTCTCCTATGATTAGTCTTTTACTTTGTTTCCCCAGTATAATTCTAAGTTCGTGGTGCGGCGCAGGCTAAGGGACGATTGCTTAGATAAAATGGAACCCTTCTTCCCTCATGGTGCTTACAGTTAGGTAGGAAGATAATGATTTGAAAGCTAGTCTGTCTGAGGCTGGATTTGAACTCAGGTCTTCGTGCCTCCAGGCTTAGTGCTCTGCGCACTATGGCATCGCCAGCCGGCAATAGGTGTAAAGAAGGGGTTGGAGATGGAAAGACAACGAAGGTGACAGGATAGTGTAGTAGGAAGTGCCCTCGATTTCTGAAATCAAAGGACCTGGGTTCCAATCCTGACTCTGCCACATGCCAACTGTTAGATAACCTTGGACAGCTTCAATGATGTACAGCATTAGAGCTCTGGGCCTAGAGTGGGGAAGGCCTGAGTTCAAATCCATCCTCAGCCACTGACTAGCTGTGTGATCCTGGGCAAGATACCGCACCTCCCAGGGTTATTGTGAGGATCAAATGACATGATATTTCCAAACCTGGAAACACTATGGAAATGCTTCCCATAAGTCCCTTCATCTCTGGAAAAATTATAGCTTTGAGCTAGATGTTCTAGAATCCCTTTCCAGTTCTAACATTCTATGCTCTGCCATTCCCTATTCTAGAGTACTTCCCAGCTCTGCCATTATCTGTTCTGAGGTCCCTCCCAGCTCTGAGATCATCTGTTCTAATGTTCCCTTCCAATTCTGACATTCCCTGTTCTAAAGTTCCTTCCCAACTCTGACATTTTCTGTTCTAAGGTTCCCTCCCAGCTCCAACATTCCATGTTCTAAGGCCCCTCTTAACTCTGACATTCCCTGTTCTAGGGTCCTTCCCAGCTCTGATATTTTCTGTTCTAAGGCCCCTCCTAACTCTGACATTCCGTGTTCTAAGGTTCCCTCCCAGCTCCAACATTCCATGTTCTAAGGCCCCTCCTAACTGTGACATTCCATGTTCTAGGGTCCTTCCCAGCTCTGTTCCCATGATCTACTTCTGACCTTGTCCTGCCTTGCTTCACTATTCAGGTGCCAACATCGCTTCTGGGGAGGAGGTAGCCATTAAGCTGGAATGTGTGAAGACCAAGCACCCCCAGCTGCACATTGAGAGCAAGTTTTACAAGATGATGCAGGGAGGAGGTGAGTGGGTCCCTTGAGGGGACATGTGGTCTCTGCCGGAGGGTGGTAGAGGGGCCACAGTGTAGGGAGACAGTCCCGGCGTGGCCCTTGTGATTCTTGTAATTCTTCATCGAGTGACCTTGAGGGAGTTGCTGAGCCCTCTGGGCGCCTCCTCTCTCCCTGCCACAGTCCCTGGGAAGAAGTCCTGTGAGCCTAGAAATCCTTGACCAAGAGGATGCCCTGGGTCTGTGTCAGGGCTTGAAGCTCCACCACCAGAGGCTGTCAGGGGAGAGTTGGGGTGACTTTGCAGTGATGCCCTTTCCCTCTGCCCCTCGCAGTGGGGATCCCCTCCATCAAGTGGTGTGGTGCTGAGGGGGACTATAACGTCATGGTGATGGAGCTGCTGGGCCCTAGCCTTGAAGACCTTTTCAATTTCTGCTCCCGCAAGTTCAGCCTCAAGACTGTCCTTCTCTTGGCCGACCAGATGGTGAGTTTGGGTCTCTCTGCTGAAGCAGAGTCCCCTTTCTTCCTCACATTTGTCAGCTCCCAAGTGGTTGGCTGTCCCCTCTTCACCTTCCAGTCTTCCTTCACCTCCCTCCCCAACATGGCCTCTGGTCCAGTGACCCTGGCCTCCTGGCTGGACCACAAACAAACAAGATGCTCCATCTCTTGGCTTTGGACGTTCTTTCTGGCCATCCCCCATTCCAGGATGACCTTCTGGCTTCCTTTAACTTCCAGCTTCTACAGGAAGCCTTCCCCAACCCCTCTCAGAAGATATATAAGATGACTGGGGAGATGGATGGATCAAACAAAGGTTTTTCAGCACTGGGGAGACGTGGGCATGTTTATAGGCAGTAGGGATAGTTAGACAGGGAGAGAATGACAGGGTAGGGGTGATCTGTAGGAGGAGAAGGGATAGAATGGGATCACTTGAGCATGTAACCCTGGTAAAGAGTCAGGCCATCTCCTCGTGGGAGACAGGAGGATCTCAAGGGTCATAGAGTCTAGAGTCCTCTCATTTTACAGTCCAGGAAATGGGAACCAGAAAAGTTGTAACTTTCCCAAGGCTACACAGCTACCAAGTATTAGCACAAATCTGGTAGGTATCCCAGAATGACACGCTACTATTTATGAATCCTCTGTGACTTCACATGAGTTTTATTAGTGAATGGAAGATGAAAACAGATAACTGGGGATTGACACACAGTGATGAAACAGATTGCAAATTTTTGAGAATCTAGACAGAGATGGGGAGGAAATAAGACAGAATGGCAGCTGGATAATGTGGAAAGGCCAAAGGAAGCCTTTTTTTTTAAAGGTTAGTAAGTTCTGAATGTGTTTGTAGGTAGAGAGGAAGAAGCCAGTAGCAAGGGAAAAAGTGAAGAGGCCAGAGAGAGAGAGAGCAGCAGTGATTGATCCGGGAGGAGTGGGAGGGAATTGGGGACAAGATGGGAAATAAAGGGGTGAGATCTAGTGGGGAATGGGAAGAACCCATCATCCAGGAGGAAAGAGAATTCTCATGCCATCTGAGGGACAGAGAAGGAAACTCCCATTGGATATTCTCCATTCCCTCAGTGGAGTGAGATGGTGTGTGGGTGTGTTGGCAGCCTGGGTTTGGAGCAGTCACTGTGGAGAACGAGACACAAAGAAGATAAAGGTAGAGTGAGAGGCTGAGTGACTTAGTGGGCAGAGAGCTGGCCTTAGAGGCAAGAAGACCCTGGTTCAAGTTTTGCCTCTGAAACCTCCTAATTGTGTGACCCTGGGTAAATTATTCAACCTCTTAGTCCTCCAGGAAGCTCTCCAAGATTATTGGGTTTCAGATCAGGTCCTAATCTGTATTGGTAGAGACAATTTCCTTACCAGGAATTCCTTTTATCAATGAAATCACAGGTTCAGTCTAAAAAAGGTAGGGGGAGGAGGGAACAGAAGAGGAATATCACTGACTTAAGCAGTAATAGTAATAATAAATGGGAACCTAAATGAGGAAGTACATGAAGTCAGACCTATTTTGTTGTCTTCTCCACAGACACTCAGCAGACTCAGATGGAGTGTGATGGAGTGGGTTGTTGGGGCTCAGAATGTTGGGGACAGAATGTCAGAGGACTTGTCAACACCCGCATACGTAATAGCAGAGAATTAGGTGGAGAAGACCATGAGCTAGATACCAGTCACTGGAATCAGTTGGGAGAATGACCTTAAAGTCAGCAGAAGCCAAAAGCCAGGACGGAGAGAAGGTGACTCAGGCTGACCTCATAGTATGTGGGTTCGGATCCTGCCCCAGGTGCTCACTATCTGTGTGACCTTAATTAAGGCAGCCACATCCCTGGAGTGTCAAGGGGGAAATGTTGAGTATAAAACATCTACAGTTTACTCATCTCTAAAATAAAAAGGCTGGACCAGGTGGCCTCTGGATTCTTCCAGCTCTATGATTTTGTGCAGGTGTGATTTTGGGCAAATCTTTTAACCTTGTGGGTCCTCAGTTTCCTCCCCTACGGAACCTTCTAGCCCTGAATCTCTGGTCCTATGATCTCATGCTTTTGAAAGAGGAAAGTTTGTTGGGTGATGATGAAAAGCAAACGTTCTGGAGTGTTCGTAGGGAGGTCACTGAAACCAAGCAGCCTCCAGTGGTGAGGATGTGATGTCCTCAGGGGCAGTGAGGGTTCAGGTTAAAAGAAAGGGCTAGAAGGAATGTGCAGATGGGCAGCTTGAAGCCTCCAGAGAGGGAGGTCAGCCAGCCAGCCATCTGCAGAGCTGAGAGACCAGAACCACTGTTTCCCAACTCCTAGTCTAGGGCTCTTGCCTTGCAGAGAGGGAGGTAACACAGAGCAAACCAGAGGACCTACTCTGGTCTACTTCCTAAGAGTGCCATCTTGGGCAGATGACTTCTGCTCTCTGGGCCTCAGTTTCCTTATCTTCAAAATGGAAATAGTAATGCCATCCAGAGTCAGGAGGACCTGAGTTCAAATCCAGCCTCAGATACTTACAAGCTGTGTGACCCTGGGCAAGTCACTTAACTCTATTAGGACATGGCAAACCATTCTGCTGTCTCTCCCAAGAAAACCCCCAGTGGGGCCAGGGAGAGTCAGAGGATGACTGAAATGACTCAACAAGCCCCCTCCCCTACCCCTCCCTCCACAGGGTTGTTGGGTACAGCAGACAATATGTCAATCACATTGCAGACCTTAAAGAGGCAGCTAGGGGTCACCACAGTGCACAAAGTGCCTTTGAGGGCAAGGGCTTTTTCTTTTCTTTCTTTTTTAGAATTTCTTTTTTTTTCTCTTTTACTCTGTGAGGTCTGAGAAAATCGTTAGCAACAGAGGGGAATGGAGAAATTAGCATTTGAGTGGGACAGGTTGGATAGGTAGGAATTCAGCTGATAAAGAAAGGGAAAGCAGGCATTCCAGGCATAGGGCATAGCCTGGGCAAGGACCCAGAGGCAGAAGAGTACGGCAGGGGACAGGGTAGAGTTACTGGAGGCATTCTATGACAATTGCTATGATGGAGGAGAGAGCCATGTTGGGGTCAGATCTTCCCCTGACCTGATCTTATACCTACTGATGCCCAGTTTTCTTTCTCTCCCCCAAGTCCTTGGAATCAGGGCACTCACAGTTACCACCCATCTCTCCCTTCTTCCCCAGATCAGCCGCATTGAGTACATCCACTCTAAGAATTTCATTCACCGGGATGTGAAGCCTGACAACTTCCTCATGGGGCTGGGCAAGAAGGGAAACCTGGTGTACATCATCGATTTCGGCCTGGCCAAGAAATACCGGGACGCTCGTACCCACCAGCATATCCCCTACCGGGAAAACAAAAATCTGACTGGTACTGCTCGCTATGCTTCGATCAACACCCACCTGGGCATTGGTGAGTGGCCTGAACTGGGGAAAGCAAGAATTGGGTTGAGCATGGGTGTGACTGCCTTCTTGAGTCCACATGGACTCTAAGCTTACTTGAGCCCCCATCATAGTAGTACCATTCATAGTACTAACGACAGCAGCAGTAATTAATATGAAATATATGTCATCCTTATCATCCTCTCTGCTACTGGAATTGTCCTGAGGCTGCTTTAAATGATCCTAAAGAGAAGTAGCTTATGTCCCAGTATTCTTAGTCAATCACGAAAATGAGTCATTTTATCTACCTTTGCAATAAATTTTAAAATTTAAAAAATAACATTACATTTTAAAAAATAACAGTAGAATTAACTTGTCCCAAGCCTGCTTCTGTCTGAAACTCATTGAAAAAATGAAAATGAAAGACTTTACAACTGAAATATTTCATTTTTAAATTGGCAAAATGCTTAAATGTTATTTTATTTGAGTCTTAGAACTGAGCACTAGCATCATTTCACCAGTTTATAGATGAAGAAACTCAGAGGTTAAATGACTGACCCATGATCACACAGCTAATGAGTGTCAGAGGCTGGATTTGAACCTGGGTTTCTCTTGATTTCAAGTCCAACACACTCCAGTACACTCTGCTGCTTCCCTCCCATTATTATCAAGGTTTCTATAACTAGATCTCTCTTTAAAGCAAACCCAAGATGTGAAAAATGGAGAGGGGGAAGTAATTAAGAAAAGATTCTTTCTTTTGCCAAAAGATTCATTGCAAGGTTGTTCAAAATAGGGAACTTCCTTGGGACATTTAAAATAGCTTCTGTTTATCAAAATTTATTGTATTCTTCATGTTCCAGTCAAATATTTGAGTGCTACTGGGCCTCAGTTTCCTCATTTGTAAATGAGGGAGTTACAGGACAGGTATGTTATAATGAGGATCTTTTTATATGATAGGGACTAGATGAACCCAAGGTCCCTTACAACCCAAGCTTCTGGGCTTTTACTGGCTGACCTCTAAGATCTAGGACAATGACCCCCATGAGTACAGGATCCTCAGCTAGACTTATACAAGAAATTTAAGAGAAAACAAAGGGCAGGTCCTTTCCTGACCCTAGAGAACCTTCTTTCTAGTACTAAGAGTTGAGTAGGTGGGAAATGGCTTGTTTAAAGTCACAGGAAGGCACTGGCAAGACTGGGAAGCAAGGAGGTAGATAAGACGAACACTGAACCCCTCAGAGTAGAAA
The DNA here is from genome assembly GCA_028646515.1 of Pseudochirops corinnae. NCBI lineage: Eukaryota > Metazoa > Chordata > Mammalia > Diprotodontia > Pseudocheiridae > Pseudochirops > Pseudochirops corinnae. The sequence continues at coordinate 380,436,800 of CM053585.1, forward strand.
CAAATGTGGACTTGAGCTAGACTGTGTGGGTAAAATTATGACTGTGAGTGCGGGGGAAGGGGAAGGGGAAAGGCAAAGGAGGGAAGGCAAAGGCTCAGGGGATCAGGCTTGACCCAGAGTGGGGCAGGGGCAGGTGTTGGTACCTGCCTTTCTATTGTGGGAAAAATCAAGGCATAAACATACTTTGGTCATGGATCTGTTGAAATGGGTCCAGATGCTCCCTCCCCTCCGTCTTTTAAAGAATTGTCATTAAAATACTTCATGTAAGTCTGTAAGCATCTGCACCTTTGTCAGTGTGGGCTTTGCCTCCTCTCACACAGCTCAGGGCTCCTCTGTCCCTGTGCCCATTGGACCCCAGAGCCCAATCTCTTTGCTTTACGGACAAGGAGACCAGGGTCACTTGCCCAGTATCACAGATTGTAGGAGCCTGGCTCCAAGGTCCTCAGAGGGCTTCTGGTCATTTCACAGAGAAAGAAACTGAGGCTTAAACAGGTCCAGTGACCTGCCCAAGGTCACTAGAGTCACAAAGGTCATGGGTTTAGAGAGGGGAGGGGTTCCAAAGGTCCTAAGTCCAACTCCCTCATTTTAAAGCTGACAAAACAGTGTCTGTCACCCCACTTACACCTGTGCCCAGCACAGAAGAGAGGAGGGGACCACCTAGGGCCACACAGCTGTGAGTTGAACAGACGTCTTTTAATGACGGCCTCGTGCTTTTCTACATCATAAGAGCTGGGTAGAGAGGAAAAAGCACTGGATTTGAAAACAGAAGACTTGGCCCTGCCTTGTACTACCTGTGTGACTTTAGACAAACCACATTCCCCCTCTGTGCCTCAGTCTCCATATCTGTAACATGTGGGAGCTGGGCTAGATGACCTTGGAGGCAGCTGGTGGTGCAGTGGATAGAGCTCCAGGCCTGGAGTCAGGAAGACCTGAGTTCACATTTGACCTCAGATACCTGTTAGTTGTGTGACCTTGGACAAGTCACTTGACCTCTGTTTGCCTCAGTTTCCTCTGCCATAAAATGGGAATTACAAGTGGAATCTACCTCAAGGGGTTATTATGAGGATGAAATGAGATGTTTGTAAAGCGCTTCTCCAGTGCCTGGCCCATAGTGCGTGCTGTATAAACCTGTATTCCCTTCCCTAGACCCTAGATCTAGGGTCCTAAATAATGGCCTTGTGAAGTTCCAGATCACAGTCCAAGTCTTCCTCTCAAGCCCCTTCCCCAGCTAATCCAACGTCCTGAGTGTATGTTGCCTCTTCATTCAGTCAGCCAGCTGTCATGGCGGACAGAGCACACTACTTGTAGTCAGAAAGAAAGTTAGAAAGGATTCAGCTTCAGACACTTAGTCGCTGTGTGACCAGGGCCAAATCACCTCTCTCAGACTCAATTCCTTGTCTGTAAAAATGAGGATAATGGGCAGGATCCAGAACTGTTCTAGTCTCAAGGGAGCCCATAAGGTGCTTTGCAATCCTTGAAGCACAGCCAGAATATTAGCTATTGTTCTAAATTTGTTTAAAAACAAAGCAACACGAGGCAGCCAGGTGGTGCAGTGAGTAGAGCACCGGCCCTGGAGTCAGGAGGACCCGAGTTCAAATCTGACCTCAGACATTTAACACAGAACTAGCCGGGTGACCTTGGGCAAGTCACTTAACCCCAATTGTCCTACCTTCCCCCCTCCAAAAAGCAAAAAAAAAAGAAAAAAAAGAAAACAAAGCAACAGCTCTTCTTTGTGATACCCTGTGCTAGAATGTTACTCCAACCCTGACCTTAGTATCAGAGTAGGGAGAAAGACCCAGACACCCAGAATGTGGACTAGCACCTGCTACAGGCATATGGTGATAAATTCAGGTAAAGAAGAAGTCATTTCAAGCTGCTAGAAATCAGAGAAGTCTTCATCAGGCTGATGGGGTTTGAGCTTGACCTTGAATGATAAGTGGGATGGTGATGATACAGGGGAGACTTTCTACGTGCAGGGGGCAGCATGAGCAAAGATATGGAGTGGAAGTCTATAGTACATCACAAATTGTTGCTGTTCAGTCATTTCAATCGTGTCTGATTCTCCGTGACCCCTTTTGGGGTTTTCTTAGCAAAGATACTGGAGTGGTTTGTCTTTGTCTTCTCCAGCTCATTTTACAGATAGGGAAACTGAGGCAAATAGGGTTAAGTGTCAGCTAGTGAGTGTCTAAGGCCAGATTTGAACTCATGAAGATGAATCTTCCTGACTCCAGGGCTGGCAAATGTTGGAGAATCCATTCGAAGCCCCATTTCTGGAGGGCCTTGAATGCCAGGTCAGTGAGGAAAGAATCAGGTAGAATTTGGACTTGATTTTGTAGTTCACAAGGAGCCATTGAGGGTCTTTGAGCAAGGGAATGTTGGGGTCGTGGGAGGTTGATTTGGCAGGATAGATGGAGGCTAGTGAAGGTACTGTTGGTAGCCTCACTGAGAAAACATTGACTGAGCACCTACTGTATGCTCTGTCCTCAAGGATCCTGCAGAACAATTATATGTATGTGTAAACACGACCTTATATGATGTAACTATTATTAATGTGCTACTAAAGAATAGTGCAAGGCAGCACCATTTGACATCAAAAGGGGTGTGGTCCAGACCATTAATGAATGGAGGAGCTGTGGGAAGGGGAGGCCTCTCCATAGCCTGGGGTGAGCAGGGAAGGCCTCCTGGAGGAGGTGAAAGCTTGGGCTGGGGACTGAAGCCCAGAAAGGATCCATTAATACTGCTGCCATGGAACAGAAATCCTCATGACCATCTGTCCAGACCATTACAATGGCCTCCTTCCATTGCACCTCCCCTTTTCTTTTTTCTCCAACCCATTCTTCATCTCACTGCTATATGGATTTGCCCTATGCAAAGAAATAATTGGGATACTTTTCTGCTCAAAAGCCTTCCATGGCTCTCTGCTACCCTTTAAGTAAAGTTCGTACCGCTTTGACGGGCATTTAAGAGACTCAGCAGTTTGCTGATTCATTACCTTTTGAGCCTATACGGTAATTGGTTTGTGTTTGGAAATTATGAATTTGAGACACTACCCAGGACTCATGTCACCCAGGCGGACATGTCAAGTGAAAAACCATGGACATACAGAATCTCAGGTTCATAGGTATATATAGCCAGAAGGGCCATTAAAGAACATCTGACCTGGGCTATAAAGATCCATTGGGTCTTCCTGGCCTGACATTTGTTGTTTCCAGGCCTAGGCAGATGGAGTCTGAAGCTTCTTGAAAGGCTAAGCTAATTATTCATTCCTTTATTCTATTTTAAATTTCTTTTAAAAATTATTTAACAAAATTTTATATTCTCTCCTCTCACCTTCCTCCAACTGGGAAAAAAAGAGAAAAAACCCAAACCCAAACCTTCATAGTAAGTACGCAGAGTCAGGCCAAACAAATTCTGACACATTCATCAAATGCCTACTCCATGTGTAGCCCTGTGCTTGGTTTTGGGGGAGCCACAAAGGCATCCCTGCCCTTCACAGAACTTGCAAACGAGGCAGCGTATATAAGACATGCACAGATGGGAATCAGGGATCCTCCTTCATGGAGGAGCTGGCCCCTGAGTTTAGCCTTGAAGGATAGATAAAGAATTTTGATATTCCTAGATCAGGGGTAGTGGCAAGTATAGGAATGATGTGAACAAAGGTGCAGAGGCTGGAAAAGGCAGAGCTTGTTTGGGGAATGTAGAGGGGCCCAATTTGGATGGATCACAGAACACATACAGAGGGTAGTATGAGTTAAAGCTGAAAGCATAGGTTAGGACCACGCTACAGAATGAGCCTTGAATGAGTTAATAATGTTGAGGAGTTCCGGTTTTATCTTAGGCAATGAGATTAAGCAGTGGGGACTGTTGAGAATTTTGGAGCAAGGGTGTGAGATGAAGAGCCTGTGCATAAAAAAGATTGCACTGGGGAGAGAGAGAGAGACAGAGAAAGAGAGAGAGAGAGAGAATTAGGTGCAATCACTTAGCTTTTGCAGTAGTCCAAGCAAGAGGAAATGAGGGCCTGAAGTGGCATAATGGACATGAGAATGAATGATATCATCCCTGCCCCAAACTGTGTTGAAACCTATACAGCGCTCCATAAGTGACATTTGGGCCTTCCTTTATTCATTCAGCAAACATCACTTAGTGCTGCTGCTGCTGTGGGTCATAATGCAGTGTCCCCAGCTGGGAGTTAGAGGCTGGGTGACCTGTGCCACTCTTCTCTACCCCTGCCCAGTCAGAGAGGCTGCAGAAGGCCAAGAGATTGTACTAGATGGCCTCTAAGGTCCCTTCTCCTGAGGTGTAGGATTCCAGGAGTCATGAAAAAGAGAGATGGAGAGTGTCCAGATTAAGCTGGACTTGCCCATGGGTACTGTGTTCAGCTAGTAAGAAGTGTCTGAGGTAGAATTCAAACCCATGTCTAGCCTCTCTGTGATGACGGATTTAAAATGGAGGCACCATTGGCTTCTGCTTCTGGGGGTCTCTGGTGTCTCCTCTCTTTGCTCCCTGGCTCTACGACCTAGTGCCTGACTGTTTCTTCTCTCTCTCCCCCTACAGAACAGAGCCGCCGTGATGACCTGGAGAGTTTGGGTTATGTGCTAATGTATTTCAACCTGGGCTCCCTGCCCTGGCAGGGCCTCAAAGCAGCCACCAAGAGGCAGAAGTATGAACGTATTAGTGAGAAGAAGATGTCTACACCCATCGAGGTCCTTTGCAAAGGATACCCCTGTAAGTAGCCCTAGTACATGGAATCAAATAGTCAATCAACAAGCATTCTTGAAATCCTTAGTACATGCCAGGGCGCTGTGCTGGGGAAACAAGATAAAAGTGGATCACCCCCTGCATCCAGCTTCCATGCTTAAGTTGGAGATAACACAGATAAACGGCATCTCTGGTACTGTCCGAGGTGCTGATGACTTCCTTGCTTGCTCCTTGGCCCAAGGCCACCATGTTGAATCTGTGGTTGGCATGGTTGAGTAATGGGCAAGGTGACTAAGAAGGGGCCAGCGGTCCCTGGCTCTTCCAGGGACGGAGAAGAGGGAAGCCCTGAACAGCCAGGTTTCTAAGCTCAAACATGACAGCCCTAGTGACCTCAGAGATTCTTCATGAAGGAGAATCAATCAAGGCTTATTGAACTCCTACTCTGTACCAGACACTAAGCGAGGAACTGGATATTTACGTACAAAGAATGACACAATTCCTACTCACAAGGATCTTACATCATTTTTAATTTTTTTAATTAACAAAAATCTATTTTCTCTCCCTCCCATTCTCCTCCCTTTGGAAAAAGAAAAACACAGTCAAATCTCTTGTAACAGATATATCTAGTCAAGCAAAACAAAAAAACAAAAATCATACCCACCCACCCCCCCCCAACAAACAAAGACTCGACTTTACATTGGCTGTGTCCAAAAAACCTGGTCTCATTCTGCCACTTGAGCCTGTCTCCTCTTTTGGGAGCTGAAGAGTGAGTTTTGTCTTTCACATGGGGGGCATAGGAAGTACATATGAAATTTAGATAGCATTAAAATAAAGGAGGCCATCTAATGCCCCTTTCAGCTCTAAGCTGATGATCCTCCAAGCCCATTAACAGAGGCTAGAATTGGCAGAGCAGGGGTCTATCTTCAGAGGCAGAGGGCGGTTCCTTCCCCAGGAGTTCTTTATGCCAGTGAAACCACAAGTTTGGTTTAAAAAATACATTAAATTGCCTTCTCAATGAATGGGGGGGGGGGATTAGAGGAAGTGAAAGAATTTGGAACTGAAAAATAATATTGAAATATTAATATTTAAAAATAATTAATATTTAAATGACAAACAAAAAGTAAAAAACAAAGAAATACATTAGGGCCAAACTGGGCAATTACTTTACTTTACTTACTTTAGACATGCCTTAAGTCTGATCAAATACAGTGACCAGTGTTCACAGGTTTGACAAGCCTCCTTCTTATCTAGACTAAATCTGAAGGGACCTGATAGCTAGGTCAGGGCTCACCAGTCAGTCAGTGAGTAGTCAAGAAGTGTGTATTAAGTGCCTACTAAGAGGGCCTGAATTCAAATCCAGTTTCAAATGTTTCCTAGCTGTGTGACCCTGGGTAAGTCACTTAACCTTGTTTGTCTCATTTTTCTTATCTGTAAAATGAGCTGGAGAAGGAAATGGCAAACTGCTCCAGTATCTTTGCCAAGAAAATCCTAAATAGAGTCATAGTCAGACATGACTGAAACAACTGAACAACAACAAGACTATGTGCCAGGTGCTGGGAGGGGGGTGGTGTTTGGTTCAAAGAAAGGTAAAAAGATAGTCCCTGCCCTAAAGGAACTTACAATCTAATGGGAGTGGAAATAACATACAAAAATTATATACAAACAAGATATGAGAATGACACAATGCCTAGGGACAGCTTCCCTCTCCTCCCCCGCCCTTAATCCCCCTCTTTTTTTTTTTTTTTTTTTGCTTTTTGGAGGGGGAGGCAGGGCAATTGGGGTTAAGTAACTTGCCCAAGGTCACACGGCTAGTAAGTGTTGTGTCTGGGGTCGGATTTGAACTCAGGTCCTCCTGACTCCAAGGCCAGTGCTCTATTCACGGCGCCACCTAGCCGTCCCTGCCCTTAATTCTGACCCCCTTCCCTGCCCCATTTTAGAGATTAAAATATTTTTAGGGAAGATGGTTTGGGCAGTTATGTAACTCAATGCTTTAGAAGCCTTTCTCTGACCCAGAAGGGGAATGCTTTGTTGAGTGGGAGAATCTTACTGTTTCTTTCTCTTCTCCCCCTCCCCTGACCGTCTCCCAGCTGAATTCTCCACATACCTCAACTTCTGCCGCTCTCTCCGATTCGATGACAAGCCCGATTACTCATATCTAAGGCAGCTCTTCCGGAACCTCTTCCACCGTCAGGGCTTCTCCTATGACTATGTCTTTGACTGGAACATGCTCAAATTCGTGAGTCACCCCCCACCCTTTCCCCCTTCCTGAGCGGCGGCTCTCGGCCGTAGGAGCTAGCGGAGAGAGAGATGGGAGGTGGTGTGGTGGTCTTGAGATCTGCGGTGGTAGGTGATAACAGCAGAAGCAGCAGCATGCTTCTGGGTTCGGCTTGGCTGGGCGCGCCCATCCCTTCCCCGCTCCTCCTTGTCCCAGCGAGAGGCAGCATCGGTGGGGGCCCAGAGGGTAGGTGGCCCCCACTGGGGTAACTGCTGTCTCTGTCAGCAGGGCCAGGCTGGGGACGGAGCTGAAGTCCCGTCTCCCGCTCATCCTGCAGTCCAGGGACCGAAGAGCTGGCTTCTATCCCTCGACCCCCTCCGTGCCTCTCGCTGGGGGGGGTGGGGGTACCTTGGGAGCTGCCTGACCACCTTCCTCGCGGCGGCCCTGCTGCTCTCCTTCCTTTTCCCCGTGGCTGCTGTCCACGCTGCATTGCGTGTGGCGCTCTTCCCCTCACCCTCCCTCGCTGACAGCTAGGGTGCCAAGAGCACCTCTCCTTTCCTTCCCCCCAGGGTTGGGGGGAAGGCCAAGCGCCATCCCTTGGGATATATATTCTGGCATGGCTGCCATCTTGCCTTCGCTGGAAGGGGCTTCTAGGGGTTCTTGACTAGGGTGGGGACTGCTTCAGGACTTCCCAAATTCCCATGTCTTGTTTCTTCTAAATCTCTTCCGGGAAAGGGAGCTACCCCAGGACAGTCTCATTCTTTCGAGAAAGAAGTCAGCTCACACCCAGGCCACTCGGGCCAACCTATGTACTGGTAAGGACCTGTTGGCACGGCCTGCCCTTGGCTTCTATTAATTATTTCTCAGCGGTCTTGTCCCTGGTACCAGGAAGCTGAGCTCCCCCACTTTGTGCTCTGTGTCCCTTTCCAGGTGCCCAACGCCCCTGGGCACCCCGTGCCATGCAGACCAGCAGGTGGAGGAGGTTGAGGAGATGGAGGAGATGGGCCATCTTAACCACTGGCCCGTGGTCTGGACCCCAGGGCCCCAGTTCTGACCTCACGGAGGCACCGTGAGTGCAAAGCTGAGAATGTCTACTAAACCAGGACCTGTGTGTGGATAATGCCCAGGCTGGGGCCAAAATGTGACCAAGAGAGCAAGACAGGAATGGGGTCCTCCAGACCCTGGGGCACGCCCCGCCCCAAGACATAGTGACAGAGCAGAGGTGGTATGGGCGAGTTGTATTGGATGGTCCCTAGGAGGGCATCCCGAGCTGATATTCTGACCTGCCCAAAGAATTGGGCTAACGGTGGAGATGACCGAAGGGGGTTGCCAGATGGGACTAGACCACCATCTTGATGGCCTGCCAATGAACTCTGTACCAAACTTGAGCTCATTAAAAAGGCCTCTTCCTTACCCATATGGCAGTGACTGTCTCTTAATGTCGTCATTGCCAAGTGTCACGAGTCTGCTGTCCCTGAAGGGCAGGTATCCTGTCTCCTGCTGGCTGATCACATCCTGCCCCGTCCCCTCCAGGGATACCCACTTCTCTAGCTCTTCTTTTCTGCTCACACATTTAGCCAGTACTTGCACAGTCAGACTGCAGTGACAGACAGACATTCCTTACCAATATCAGTGGTCTCATTCTGACTCCTTTTCGCCTTGCCCTCATGGCCTGGGCAGCCACCTGGCTGCTCAGTCAGATATTTTTTTTCAAATGAGAGACATCTGAAGTCCTTCATGGTAGGAAAGGCACAATATGTGGTCAGCTAGAGGATGAAGCCAGGATTGGGGGGATACTGCCATGGAGTCTTTAACTTGCTCTTTGCTGCCTCCCACCTTAAACTTTGCAGGCCTCCTCAGCAGCTACATTTCATTGGCTCTCCCAGAGCCAGAAGCTAGAGATTCAGGAGAGGGTATAGACTTTCCATTCATTCAACCCAGGCAATGTGGTCATAGAAGGCATTTGAAGGTCTTCTCCTGAAAAGTTGTGTGTGTGTGTGTGTGTGTGTGTGTGTATGTATGTATGTATGTATGTGTATGTATGCCATCTTCTTATATCAGTCACAAATTCTCAAGACACCATCACCTTTCAGGGACCATGAGAAATTCCATCCTGGACATCATACCAAACCATCACTAGCCATTCCAGGAGGGTTCAAACTGCTGTGACCTCTCTGCTTGACCTGGCAAGGGCCATGACTTCTGAGACAGAATCCTTAGGAATCACCCAATTTGAGAGTAGTTGATGCATATCAGAAAGGAACCCCTAACTCTAACATACTTGATGGAGTGAAGACTTCCAAGGAGGGGGAGCAGATCCATTACCTCTTAAGACTATCCATTCAAAGAAAGAGGGAAGGACGAATCCCTAATAAGCCTACCTTGGAGAAGGCTGAAGAGTCCTGGAAGGTGCTTCATGCTGGGATTCTCCCCCTCGACCTAAGACCTTCAAGTTGGTGACATCTCTTGGGAAGGTTGGTGGGACCATCTACACCCACTATTCCATGGCCACTTTCTTGCTGTGGCCCCGTGGCAAGGCCTTCTACAAGTGTCCACTTTATTTTGGATTTGGCTGCCATGAATGGACAGGTTCCTGCTCTCCCACCACTGTCGGCCATAGTGATTTGGAAGATTCCCCATGTGGGAAAGGAGAACATCTTCAGAAAACAAGTTGATAGTAAGTCATCCCAGGGATTGACAAAGAACTCCTCTGCAACATCTCTGACAAGACAAGAGTCTTCAGCCTTTGCCTGAAGACCTCCAGTAACGGAGAGCTCACTACCTATCAAAGAAGCTCATTCTCCTTTGGGTCAGTTCTGAGTATTAGGATGTTTTTCACAGAACCGAAGGCCGACTGAGGGTGGAGCCTCCAACCACTCTTGTCCTGCCTTCTGGGGCAAAATGGAACAAGGCTAATCCCTTTTTTGGGTGACATCCTTAAAGATACTGAGGTGTCCCCTGCCAAAGTCTCACTTCTCCCGACTGAGCAACCTCGGGTTCCTCAGAACATATCTGCTCATACATGAAGGAAGATAGAGAGTGAAGATGTCTGTGGATGGTGGGATCTCCATTCTTCCCACTATTCTCTTTGCCCTTCTATGGATGTGAACCATGTTCTTCATGTCCTTCCTAAAATGAGACCCAGGGTTCCTGATGTGGTCTGATCCAGGTAGTTCCTTCCCAGTTCTAAATGCTATATATGCAGCCTTGGGTTGCATCTTGGTATGTCAGAAGGAAAGAAGTCAAGATCTTGTAAGCAGCTGACCCTATAGTACACAGAAGTGCTGGACCTGGACTTGGGAAGACCAGGGTTCATATCCTGCCTCGGACACTTACTAGCTGAGTGACACTGGGCAAGTCACTTAACCTTTTGCCTCAGTTTCCTCATCTGTAAAATGGGGTTGATAATGGCACCTACCTCACAGGGTTGTTGTGAGGACCAAAAGAGATAATATTTGTAAAGCACTTTTCAAACCTTAAAGTGCTATATAACTGCTAGTAGTAGTAGTGGTGATGGTGGTGGTGGTGATGGTAGTAGTAGTAGTGGTAATAGTAGCAGTAATAATAGTAGTTGTAATAGCAGCAGCAGTAGTAGTAGTAGCAGTAGTAGTAGTAGTGGTGGTGGTGGTGGTGGTGGTGGTAGTAGTAGTAGTAGTGGTGGTGGTGGTGGTGGTGGAGGTGGTGGTAGTGGTAGTAGTAGTAGTAGTAGTAGTAGTAGAAGTTGTTGTTACAGTGTCTCTATCTTGGTCCACCATTTTGAAAAGTGCATAAAGTTAGAGATGGATGTGATTGTGCCATCCCTTGGAGCCTTAAGGGTCTTTCCCTCTGGCTTTGTTTCCTAAAATTCAGGTTTCTATTGCTTGACTTTCCTTTCTTCTTCCTTCTTTCCCTCCCTCTTTTCTGTTCTGAACCTGAAAAAGAGGCCAGGCTTAGTTCAACCCTGAATCTGGTCTGGAAAATAGACCAGGGAGCCGAAATTCAGAAGTAGCTAGACACCAGCCATTCAAGAGTCTGTAGATCCCATGAAACTTTGACTTAATGGCCTGCTACTGTGCAAGCTGTGTCTACTCTGACATCCTCTAGGGCAAAGGCCGGGCCCTCCCTGAGGAGGAACGAGGGAAAGGGATGCTTGATCCTAGGCGGGAGGAACCCGGCTCACTTCCACTTTGGTTCCTTTCACTCTAAGTGCCTAAGCTTCTATGGGCCCTTTTCTGGCCTCCGGCTCCTCCTCCTCATTAGCTGTGTGGCTGTCAGAAAAAACTGGGTTGGGAGTCTTGGGTTTGAGTCCTGGCTAAACCATTTCTTACCAGGGTCACCTTGAGCAAGGCTCTTTGCCTCTCTGGAGCCCATTTCCCCAACTCTGTGAAATGTGAGGGTTGTATTACAGGGTCTTTAGGCCTCTTCTAGCTCTATCCTATGCTCCTCCTCCACCCTCATGGGCTTGTTGACTTTGGATGAGATTTTTGAGAAGGGCAAGGGCTGAGTGGATTAGGAAGGTGAACATTGTCTGAATCTTTCTCCTTTAGGGAAGAACTTTTAAAATCACTTCTCCATTTATCCTGGGCTCCCCATACTTGTTTCTAGTCATCTCTATTTCCATACCCCAGCAGTTGCTGTTGCCATTTCAGTACACCCCCCCCCTCCCCTAGAGGGGTCTGAGTTGCTGATGAAAGGGCCAAGGGCTTTATCTGCTTACTTGGGCCCCTTTGGAAGCCTGGCAGAGCAGATGTGGAAAAGGCATTTTTTTAGGAAGAGGGCAGGGATGGAGAAAGGGAGTTTGGGGAATGATAGAAGAGGGACGCCATGTTCCGTGGAATTTCTCATCTTTCTATTGGTCCCATCAGTGAGGGAGCAGGGAGGAATTCAGGTTGAATCCTGGCCTTTCCATCAGCAAGGATCCTTGGAGTTAACTCTTTCCCTCCCCCAGTAAATCAGAACCTGGTTGTATCAATCAGTAAGCATTTATTAAGAACCTACTGTGTGCTAAAAGCTATTCTAAGCACTGGGAATACAAAGGAAAAACAGTTCCTGCCTTCAAAGAACTTATATCTTCTTGGGGGAGACAGCATTGATATATATAAATATATAGAGAGAATTAATACAAGATTGTTTGAGAGAGCGGGAGACATTACTAGTGAATAGGAGGGACTCAGGGAAAATCTCCTAAGAAGATGATGGTACTTGAGCTCAGCCTTGAAGGAAGGAGAGGATTCTACAGGGCAGAGGGAGGAGATTCCAGGCATGGAGGATGACTAGTGTCAAGACCCAGAGATGAAGCTGGAGTGTTGTGTGGGAGGAACAGAAAGGCCAGTCTGTAGCTCCATGCCTGATGGATCTCTTAGACGCTTCCTTTTGCTGATGTTTGCTGGGATTCCCAGCATGGAGAGCGGGAGGGCTGGCAGTGATATGCATTCCCACCCGTTCAATTCACACACCTCTGCCTGGTAACCGAAGCCTGGGGCTGAGGGGAGGGAAGGAGGAGGGATGTGGAGTGCAGACGGATCAGGCAACTCCTCCAATCAGTGATCATCGAGACCAGCAGCCCTTTCCTGAGCATTCTGCAGAATTCTGGGCTCCTCAGGAAGCTGGCTCTTCCTCCAAGGACGGGAGGGCAGGAGGTGACTCAGTGGAGGAGTTCGACGGGATATTCCAATTCAGCTACAGGCCTCTCATGAGATCTCTTCTGTTTCTGAGAGTCTGGGCCTCTGAACCTGGGAGCACTCATACCTCCTGACACCTGGAGAAAGCCTGATCTCTTCTGGCCTTGGAGAATTTTGTCTGCCTCAGAAAGATCCCGCTTGGATCTTTTTAGTCTAAATGGAAATGTCCAACAGATAAAGTGAAAGATGCATTTTTCGTTGCTCTGAAGTGGAGTTTTTGTGGGTTCTTATGAATTAATAAAGGAAGGGTGTGGTTTTTTTCTCATTGCTCCTTACATAGAGTAATTTAACATTTGGGCAGAATGTCTTACGGATGTAAAACATTTTAAAATGTTAACCCAACCCACTACAGATAACATGGTCTAGTGGATAAGAAAGCTGGTCTGGAAGACCTAGATTCCACTCCTGAGAGTTTCTCATTGTCCATACACAACTTTCTAAGACACTTGCAGAGAAGGTGCCAACCTGCATTGGTGGGGAGACTTTCCTCATTTGGGAGTTTCCTATACCAGTGAAAGTACAGGTGTAGTCCCTATCCCTGTTTCTGGAGAGGGGCAGCGACCCTTGCCTCTTCCCTGAGAGCTGACCAGCAGGTTCCTCTCCCCCCTCCTCCTCATACCCCTACTGTGACTCTGGGATTGAAGGTGTGTATATGTGTATCCCCCCCAACTCAGCCTTGAGCTCTCTCCTCTACAGATGCGGCCCCCTTCCAGTCAGCCCCCTGCCCTTCCCTGCGCTGCTCCCCGGGACCAATTAGGTAACTTGCCATCGCTGGCTCTGCGCTCAGCTCTCTGGCCTGTTGCTCTCTTTCTTCCCTAAATCTTGTCTTTAAAACTGGGGAGACAGCTGCTGAAGAACAGCTCCCCAGGGGACTTCACGGCCACTTCAGCCTTTCCTGCCCTTTTGATCTCCCAGAACAACTCCCTTTGCTTCCCAGGGGCTCCTGGGTGGTTCTACCAGGCTCTAGCCATCAGCTGGAGGTCTCTCTTTCCACGGCTAGGTAACACGAGCCAGGACTTGGACCAGAGCCACTGTGGAAAGGATACCACCCTGTAGCTCCTAGGAAACAGAGGATGGCTGGGGTGGGGCATGACAGAATCCCACCCCCCCAACTTCTTCCTTTTACTTTGGATCCTCTCAGCCTCCTCCTCATGTTCCTTCTCTCTCCTGGCTTTGCTCTGACAAGATCTGGGTTCGAATCTTGGTTCTGCCTCTTATAACCTGTGTGATCTTGGGCTAGTCACTGTCCCTTCTCTGGGCCTCCGTTTCCTTTTCTATACAATGAAGGGATTGGACAAGATGGTCTCTAAGGTGCCTTCCAGAACTCAAGCTGGTGGTCCTCCTTTACCCATCGCTCTGGTCTGGGGGCTGATGTTGCTCTTTCTTTGGGACCATGCCAACCTCTCCCTATCCCTGTTCTGTCATCCCCTTCTCCCCCCGCCCCCACAGGGTGCGGCCCGGAACCCCGAGGATATGGACCGAGAGCGGCGGGAACACGAGAGAGAGGAGAGGATGGGCCAGTTGCGAGGATCTGCTACGCGGGCCCTCCCCCCAGGACCCCCTGCTGGTGCCGCTGCCAACCGCCTGCGCAACGTGGCCGAGCCTGTGGCTTCCAATCCAGCCCCCCGAATCCAGCAAGCTGGTGAGGCTGGGGGCCGGGTCGGGATTCTGGGATCAAACACTGAGAGCCAGAAGGGGCCTTCGAGGTCCTCAGGTCCCAGAGAGGAGATACGATTTGTCTGCCGATAAGCATGTATTAATTACGCAGTCTCTGTAAGATACTGTTCTCAGTACAGGGGATGCTCGGGTCGTCCAGCTGCTGAGTGTCCCAGACAGGATCTGAACCCAGGTCTGTCCCGATCTCAAGTCAGCTGCTGTCTATCCCTGTCCACCTCTGGGTGGTGGTCAAGACCTTCCTTTCCTTTCTCTTCCTCTAGGCAATACTTCTCCCAGAGCGATCTCACGGGTAGACAGGGAGAGGAAGGTGAGTATGAGGTTACACCGAGGGGCCCCGGCCAACGTCTCCTCCTCCGACCTCACAGGACGCCAAGAGGTGTCTCGGATTTCTGCATCACAGGTGAGTGGGTGCCCATGATTCATGCATCCATCCATCTGTTCATTCATTCATTCATCCGTTCATTCATTCATTCATGGGTTCAACAAGAATTTATTGAAGGACTTAAGGAGCCTTTAAGAAGTGTGATGGGGAAAGACAGACAAGAAGTCCTCCTGGCCTTAGAGGAATTTAGAGTGTAAAGCATTGGAAAATAAAAACGGATGTTACATCCTGCTTGTAAATGTATCCATGTAAAATGTAAACAATGGGAATGTACAACACAGGAGGACACGTGAAAGATAGATGCTGAGTAATCCCCAGCATGGAGGGAGGGTATTGGAAGGAAGAGAGAGTTTCTAGAAGCACAGAGCACAGGAGGGAGAGGCATGTGTAATAAATCTGGAAAGATAGGCTAGGGACAGATGATAAAGCCAACAAGGGAGTCTGTATTTTATCCTACAGGAAACAGGGAGCCCCTGAAGCTTCTTGAGAAAGGAAGTCACAAGCTCAGGCTTGTGCTTGAGAGGACAGATTTGGCAGTAGTGCAGAGGATGGATTAGAAGGAGGCTGGAGATAGCGAGACCAATGAGGAAGTGGGGCACCTGGCCACCGGTGAGGAGAGCCTGAGCTCAGGTGGCAGCTGGGTGAGGGTAGAGAAGGGGCTGGACACAGGAGACTTCACAAATGATTGGATGTGAGTGGTGAGGGAGAGCTGGGAATCAAGGATGACCCCGAGCTTCTGTCCATGGATAACTGGAAGAATAATGGTGTCTTCAACAGAAGCAGCAAAGTTTGGAAGAAGGGCGAATTTGAGGGTCAAGGTAGTTCAGTTTGGACATGTTAAGTCTGGGACACTGGTTTGCTTGTTTAATTTAATTTTATATTTTTCGATATTTTCTCTCCCTTCCACCTCCCTGGCCCCAACTCCAACACTGGGAAATTAAAAAAAAAAAAAACAAACCCAAGATTCTTGTAACAAACATACATAGTAAAAAAAAAATTCTCCCATTGGTCATGAGGTCATCTGATTTGAAAGGTCCAAAGGCAAGTGGTGATCTGGGGCTGAAATTGAAGAGACAGAGGCTGGGCTGGGTACCAGATCTGAGAGCTGCCTGTCTAGAGATAATTGTTAACCCCATGGGCACTGATGAGACAGAATGGCAGAGAGCTCTGGGGCTAAGTAGTGCTAAGGAAGCAGGACCTGGAGGCAGAGAGGGAGTGGTCAGGCAGGTGGCTGGACAGCCTAAAGGAGGTAGCAGCATGGGGACTCAGGGAGAGAAGAGTGTCTGGGACTACAGAGTGGTCATCACTGTCAGGTACTGCAGAGTGGTCCAGATAGATGTCCCTGGGACTTGGTTATTAAGAGTCATCAGTTACCTGAGAGGGACAAGGAAGAAAGCACAGATCCTCACCTGGACATGAGGAGGGAGTAGATTCATTCATTCCAGGTCTAGCGTTCCTTCCTTACCTCAAGTGCAGGTGGGAGAGAAGAGACATCCCTCCCCCACTCCTGCTCCCCCAACCCAAGGTCATTTCCGATGAGGCTGGCTGGTGCCGGGCAGCCTGGACAGAACATTGAGCTGTGTGTCCAGACAGCTGGGCTCTGTCCTTTGCCCTCCTCTCACTTTTAGGATCTTGAATTAAAAATCGATGTGTTCTTTTAATTCTCCAACTATATGTGCTGACCTAGTAACAGCTGACATTGATTTCATTGAGTCTTCATGTCAACCCTTCAAGATAGGCACTGCATTTATCCCCACTTCTCAGATAAGGAAACAGAGGCTCAGACAAGGAGTAGGAACTTGCCCATGTTCACAAAGCAAAGAAATGCCAGAGTCAGGATTCAAACCCAGGTCCCTCCTAACTCCAAAGACCAGACTGCTATGCTGCCAGCCCTGGGTGAGCTCTTGAGAGGAAGACCTAAGAGTAGCTGTGAACCTGATCCCTGCCCTCATGGAGCTTATGGCCTAGAAAAGCAGTGTTCTTGTGGTCCTTTCAGTTATATCAGAGTCTCCATGATCCCATTTGGGGTTTTCTTGGGAGAGATACTGGACTGGTTTGCAAATTCCTTCTCCAGCTCATTTTTACAGATGAGGAAACTGAGGCAAACAGGGAAAAGTGAAGTGCCCAGGGTCACGAAGCTAATAAGTGTCTTGAAGCCAGATTTGAACTCATGAAGATGAGTCTTCCTGATTCCAAGCCCAGTGCTCTATCCAGCTGCCCAAAGAAGTAGTGTTACCACAGTAGATAGAGTACTGGGTATGGAGTCAGGGGAGACCTGGGTTCAAGTCCTGCCTCAGAGACTTCCAATGTGTGTGACACTTGACAGGTGGGATTTGAAGTGGGTCTCTTTTCTCGTTTTTATAAATTGTCTCTGTCTCCTCTTTGGACCTCTATTTCCTCTATTTGTGAAATGAGGAGTTTGGATTTAATAGTCTCCAAAATGCTTTCCAGCTCTGTCTTATAATCCCATATAATCTGGAAACCCCTTGTTCTCCTCCAGACAAGCGTGCCATTTGACCACCTTGGGAAGTGAGGAGAAGATGCCACCGGACCAGTGTTTGCTTAGGTAAGCCACCCTCTTCCTAGGATGACCAAAGCCCCTGGCCCTTGCCCCTGCCAGTCTCCCCAGGTCCCCTGTGTGGGCATCTTCCCTTTGGGAGGTGAAGTCAGGGCCAGGATGAGGCAGATGGTGCTAGGGAGAGTTATCCCAAATTTATGAAGTAGCTACTCTGTGCTGGCCTCCGTGCTGGTCCCTGGGGAGAGACAGAGGTTGGGGAAAACGTAGACCATCTCCCACCCATGTCCCCTGGCAGGACTTCTGGGCCTGCCACTAGATTAGATTTAATAAAGATACATTCACTTTTGTTTTAATTCCATGCATTTTGTCAAGGCAAATTGACTTGCCCAGGGTCACACAGTTCAGAAGTGTTGGAAGCCAGATTTGAACCCTTTCTTGGGTTCTATCCCCTACCCTCAAGGAGTTAGTATTGTCTATCAGAGTGGCCTAGGGCATGGACAAAGAGAAATAGGGAGTGACTGGGATACAGAAGAGAGGTCATTCCTAATTTTTTCTCTTTCTTTGTCCCTTTCTAGTGTCTTCACTGTATTTTTCTTTTAAAAAAATTTTAAAAAGACTTAAAAAAAGAACAAAAGAAAATGAAAAAAAATCCCACAAAGCAGACAACAGATTTTTGTTGCTGTCTGGGATTTTTCTTTCTTTCTTTTCTTTTCTCTCTCTCTTTTTTTTTTTTTTTTTTTTTTTTTTGCCAATGGAGAAGAGACACGAAGCTCCCACTGCACCGACTTCTGGCCCTGGTGTCTGCCTTCCTCCCGAGTCTGCCTTCTGCCCTCTAGACCCCACCAAGGGACCCTTTTGGGAATGCCACTACTCACCCCTCCTGGAGGCACGCCAAGCCCCTCCCCATGCCTGCCACCCCTACACAGTGGGGTGGGGGGAGCTCTCCCTCTCCTCCTCCCCCAGGCTGGGGATCTCCAGGGGTCAGGGCCCCTCTGCCCTCCCACCCCACACTCCTGTTCTCTGTGTCAATGTTGATCTGAGCATCCTCTGATTCTGAGGAGCCAACCTCTGGAAGAAGAGGAAAGAGAAGGCTTGGACATGGCAGAAGCTGTCTGGATTTCATTTTGTTTTGTGAAAGTAAACTCGTGACTCCCTAAGGCCCTGACTCTGTCCATGGGGACTTGGGTTTCTTGGTTAGACAGGCCTCAAAGCCTCAGAAGATGCCAGCTTTCCGGGGGCACTTGTGGGGTCACTGGTCTCAAGCTGTTGGATGCTTCCTGACATTCTTGCCCCATTCTCTCCTTAGCACTGATATTGGGGGTGTCCCAGGCTGAGCTGGAGGCCTGGGCTGCTCCCTCTCTCCCTACCCTCTGGAGCCTGGCAGGGAAGGGAAGGCAGCTGTGAGCCCAGAGCCTCAGGAGGATTTCTAGGAAGCTGGCTGGGGGGGTGGGGGTGGGGGGCAGTGATGGATGGTGTGGATGTGGGTATGTCCGAGAGTGCCTGTGCGTGTCTTTTGGGTTTGTGTATTCTCCAGGATGAGCATTAAGGGCCTGGGAGGGTCCCTGCAGGATGCTGTGGGACAACAGGCCCCTTCTCCCCCCCAACCCCTTCACACTTCAGTTTGGTTATCCTGATTTTGATGCTCAGAAGGCCTCTCTCCTGGGCTGTCCAGGAAAGGAGAAGAACCCCAAGCCCTCTCTGGATCCAATTCCACAGTGGAGGGGAACATCCCCCACTCTCACCATCCTTCTTGGGGAAGAGAAATCCTTGGGAACGATTATCAGAGACAAATCGGCAGAAACTGGCTCTTCCTTGGAAGCCTCACCCCTCCCTCTGTGACCTTCCACTGCCCTGGGGCGGCAGGGCCTGCGGGATCCAAGAGAGGACGAGATGCCCGGGGGAATTGGATTTTGTTTAATGCTTCCTATTTAACACAAGTTTTTTTGTTTTTTTTGGTTCTTGCTTTTGTTTGGGGCTATTTTTCCTAATTTATTTACCCCTCTTTCTCTGTCTTTTTTTCTTTTTTTTTTTTTTAACTAAAGAGTAAATCTTTTTATTACTTTGTAATTTAAAAAAATGGAAAAAAAATACTGAAGAACTTTGGGGGGAATTTTGTACTTTTTTCCTGTGTAAATATTGGACTTTTTGGAGCTTTATTGTGGTCGTTAATTTGGAGTAATAAAGTAGAAAATAATCAAGTGACTTGACTTTCTCCCCTGACTTTTCTTCCCCATCCCCTTGCTATTTTTCTCAGGGCTAGAAAGAGAATCCAGGTAAGAAGCCCTGAGAGGTGAGAGCACAAAGAAGCTGGAAAGGGGCCTTTGAGGCTTGCTGGTTGAAGGTGTCCATTTTAGAGATGAGAACACTGAGGCCTATTCTGCACACCCAGCTGACTGGACCACTGCCTGATCAAGAAACTTCAGTGGCTTGGCTCCCTGTGGCCTCGAAGAGAAAGCACAGGCTCCTCTGTTTGGCATTTAAGCTGTAATAGTCTGACTCTAACACGTCTCCCTAGGTTATGTGACCCACTCCTCCCCAATATCCCATAATTAATAATAGCTCTTAAGGGTTTGAAGAGCACTTTACATGTGCTCACTCACTGGATCCCCACAATGCCCTGTAGGATAGGTGCTATCACATCCCCATTTTACAAAGATGTAACCTGAATTGTGGAACGGCTAGGTGGTGGCCCAGTGGATAGAGTGCTGGGCCTGGAGTCAGGAAGACCTGAGTTCAATTTTGATCTCAGACCCTTCCTAGCTATGTGACTCTGGGCAAGTCACTTCATCCGATTTGCCTCAGTTTCCACACCTTTCATTTTCTCAGCTTTGTAACCTCAGCATTATCCCCTACTCTGCATCTACTCAGAGGCTAAATCTTACCACTTGTTCCTTCTCACTCGCTCTCCCATTCCACACCCTTTCGGCACTTTCCCTGTAGTTCAGACCCTCATCGTTGCTTGTCCAGATTAATTATGCCAGCCTGCTAACAGGTCTCCTTGCATCATGCCTCTCCCTGCTCCAATCCAACCCACATACATTTAATTGTTAAAAATAACAGCAGAATTAACTTGTCCCAGGCCTGCTTCTGTCTGAAACCCATTGAAAAAAATGAAAATGAAAGACTGAAATATTTCATTTTTAAATTGGCAAAGTGCTTTTCCTCAAACACAGGCTAAACCATGTGACGGTCTTACTCAACTAAGAAGTAGCCATTACCTCCAGGCCTTTGTTTTGCTTGTAGAGCTCTTTATGAGCTGGCCCCAGCCCATCTTTCCAGCTCCATGGTACACTGCTTGATCCAGCCAAGTTGGCTCTCTCTCTGGTCCTCATATACAACTTTCCGTCTCTTGTCTTCATGCCTGGAATGCATTCCCTTCTTGCCTCCCTCTTGGAGAATCTCAGCTCAAGCACCACATTGTACATGAAATCTCTCCACTGCTGGTGCCCTTCCTCCCATACTTCCACTTTGGATTCACTTCTGTTCATTCTTTAGGTAATTCTATATACTTCTTGTTTCTGCATTGGAATGGGGGTTGTTCCTTGAGAACAGGGGTTGTTTCATCATATGTATTTGTATCATCAGTTCCTGGCACATAGTAGGTGTTTAAATGCTGGTTGATTGATTGATTGATTTCGAAGAGGCTGTGAATCAGCCATCTGATAAAGAGCCTTCCCATAGTGGGAATGGGCAACTTTGGGAGGAAGTGGGTTTGCCCATCATCAGAAGACTTTGGGCACTGGCCAGATGCCCATTTGTTGGGTATGTTTGTAGTGAGGACTCTTTGTCACTTGTGTGCTAGACTAAATGGCCACCGGAGTCCCTTCCAATGCTGAAATTCCATGATTCTGTGACTAGGTGACTTCAAAGGTCTTTCCAGTTCTACACCTATGAATGTACCTGCCTGTCCTCTACCCTCAGGCCAATGATGAGGTAAGGCTTTGTTAGGAGAGGAGGCAGTGATTTATCCCCACTATTTACTACTTCAGCAACCTTGAACACTCAGTGAATGTCTCCAGGCCTCAGTTTCACCATCTGTAATAATAAAAACTGACATTTATACTGTGGTGTGTAAATAAGACAGATAGATGATAGATAAACAGATGGATGAATGAATGGATGGATGGATGGATAGATGATAGACAAGTAGATGGATAGATAGATATAGATAGATAGATGGATGAATGGGTAGGTAGATAGATAGATGACTTATTAAGTGTTTTACCATGTTCCAGGCTCTGTGCTATGCAAGAAAACAAGACAGCCCCTGTCTTCAAGAGCATACACTGCAATAGAGAAAAACAAAACATAAATGCATACTGGAAAGTGCAGGGGGAAAAATTGCTGTGGAGGATGGGAGTGAAATGAGCAATGGGACTGGGGCCCTTTTTGCATCCATCATCTCATTTGAGCCCCATAACTAGGTGAAAAAGGGTTACTGTCCTCATTTACAGACGGGGAAACTGAGGCTCAGACAAGTTCAGTCATATCCTTGGTGATACCACTAGTAACAACAGAAAACATCAAATGCCCAAAGTGTGCCAGGGACTGTATTAAGCCCTGGAGAGACAAAGAGAAAAGTCTCTGTCCCAAAAAGCCTTCCATCTGTTGGCAGAAACGGTCTGGTGGCCAAAGTCAAGGACCCCTGAGTCATCGGGAGATTACAAAGGTCCCTTCATGCTCTAGGGCTTATGTTTGTAATTCTATGCACTCAACCATTTGGTGCTCAGTTTCTCCCTCTGTAAACAGGGTTGATGCCCTGAACAGGCTTGGCATTCCCCAATGAGAAATGCCAAAGTGCTGACCCAACCCGAATCCAACACTTCTTCCCTCCTCATTTTTAAAGACGAGGAAACTTAGAGTCAGGGAAATGACTTGTTCACAACCACATAGCTCATCCCTGCCTGGTTTAACCCAGGAGTTCAAAGTCCCTGTGACCCACACCTGACTTCTCCCCCTGCCTGCCTTGATTCATGCTGGAGGAGGGAGTTCAGGTTCCAGTCAGGCAAGACGACCTCTGAGCTTCCTTCCAGCCTTTTGGTTCTGTGACTCATGTTCTCAGAGGGTGCGGTCGGCCTGGGCATGAGGTCATCTGGGTAACAGAGTGGAGGTGGAGGAGGGAAGCTGGCTCAGTGACTGGGGATGGGGAGCAGGCATCTTCTGGGAAAGTCACCTGTTGATTCCAAGTGCCTTTGGGGAGCCCACCACTTGGAGGAAACTTCTGGAGGATCCCTCCAGAGAATGAAGAATCAGTCTCTGGTTATTTCTTGGATTTTCTCTTCCTTCCTTCCTTCTTTCTTTTCTTCCTTCCTTCTCTCCTTTCTCTTTTTCCTTTCTTTCCTACTTCTTCCTCTTTTCTTCCTTCTTTTCTTTCTTTCTTCCTTCTTTTCTTTCTTTCTTTCTTTCTTTCTTTCTTTCTTTCTTTCTTTCTTTCTTTCTTTCTTTCTTTCTTTCTTTCTTTCCTGCTTTCTAGTGGGTTTTACTCTGTCACCAAGATAGAAATACACTTACTGGCTTTGTGACCCTGCTCAAGTCACTTAATCTTTCACAGCTTCAGTTTCCTCATCTGTCAAAATAGCACCTATATATCCCAAAGTTGTTGTAAGGATCAAAGGAGTTAACATATGTAAAGTGTTTTGTAAACCTTAAAGTGTTATACAAATGCTTGTTTTTATCACCATCATCATCATCATTACTGTATCAGGCTATTTTGCTTAATTATTTTTTTTGCTACAAAGGAGGGTTCTATGTTGGGGATGACTGTGAAGCCTAAAAGGAGAACGAGTCAGTGAAACTTTAATAAAATAAATGAATTAAGGACAAGAGACAAACCATCCTTTCAGACACAATGACTAACTTTGTTCATCAGCCCCCTTGGCCTGCTGGGAGGGAAGGCTTGAAAAGGAGGGAAAGCTGGGGAATGTTCCTGAGTGACCTGGGTCAGACTGTGAGCTCAGGGGCATCTCTCCTGGAATCCCTGGGGCTGTGACTGCTTCCTCACTGTGTCTTCATAGGCCCATCTTCCTTCCAATAGACATTGGTGAAATATGAGCACAATCCCTCTTGCCCAAAGCAATATCATTCATTCATTCACTCACTCATTCATTCAATTATTCAACAGGCCTTTATTAAAAGACTACTATTGGGGTGGCTAGGTGGTGCAATGAATAGAGCATCAGCCCTGGAGTCAGGAGGACCTGAGTTCAAATGTGGCCTCAGACACTTAACACTTAATTAGAGAGTGCCCTGTGACCTTGGGCAAGTCACTTAACCCCAATTGCTTTGCCTTTCCCTCTTCAAAATGAAAAAAAAAAAAGCCTACTATGTGTCAGGCACCATGCTTGTGCTGGGGCTCCCAAGACCCTCCTCAGCTCTCCCTGTCTCCTTCCACACTTCTCTCCATTCATGACCTCATCCTCTCTGATGGCTTCAATGATCACCTTCACCCAGATGATTCCCAAGTCTATGGCCCCAGCACTCCCCAGCTTTCCACCACGGCCACTGGTCCAGGGAGAAGCCCCTGAAAGGCCTTTCTAAGCTGCCCTTCAAATGCCACCAGACTATGCCTTTCAAACACGTAGCCCTGATCATGCTACTCACTCAGGCCTTGAGAGATGTCACGGTCATTGGCTTGGGAGTCAAAGATCAAATCACCAAGGATTTAGATTTAGAGGAAAGGATCTCAGACGTCATCCAGACCACCCCCTCATTTTATACCAGGAGAAGCAATGATTACAAGGGATTCAGTCAGTCAATCTACAAACATTCCATGAGACACCTGCAGTATGTCTACAAGCACCTGTCCTCAATGACCTTACATTCTAATGGAATGCTAAAGAAAAAGGAGAAGACACGTCCAAATGGATGCTGAATGAAATAACTCTAGTGGCTAATGACTATATCAGGCTATAAGGTTTGCAGAGCGCTTTGCATAGATCATCTTGTTTGATCCTCACAGAAACCCATTTCATAGATGAGGAAACTGAGCCAGCTAAAGGGATTTGCCCAGGGTCACACAGCGGGCAAGTATCAGAAGCCTAATTTTACTTGGGGCTTCCTGACTCCAAGTCCAGGTCAGGACTACAGTAATCTACGGGAAAAGAAAACTGCCCCCTCCCAAAAGGAAGCCAAGTGATTGGGTGGCCCAGTCTTGGCCCTGGAGAAGGTAGAAGGAAGTGCATTGCCCTCCTCTCCTAGGATAGAGAATCCCGGGTCTACGAGCACTGAACAGTGCATACAACACCAGATGCCTCGATTGAACTGAACTGCTTGTCTAGAAATGACTGAAATGTAAAAGAATGGGACAGGGGCAAGGGGGGGAGGCATCAATAAAATTTAAACTTTAAAATTCTTTAAAGAAATTCATTTAGAATAGGTCAATAAGCATCCTACATTCACAAGGATGGCCTCTATTTGGACACTTTGTTCTGCTCTCCCCTAGGGAGCACATGAGTTTGGGGTTAGGAAGACCTGAGTGCAAATGCTGCCTAGATGTTTACTAGCTGTGTGGCCCTGGGCAAGTCACTTAACCTTTATCTCCCTTAGTTTCCTCAATTGTAAGATGGGGATCATGACAGCACCTACTTGCAGGCTTATTGTGAGGATCAAATGAGATATTTGTAGTGCCTGGCGCATAGTAGGAGTGTTATGAAATACTTGTTCTCTTCCTGTCCCCTCTGTCCCCTCCACTGAGGGCTATCTTGTATCATGGGTTTGGGGCTAGTCTTCAAGGACCTCCTTAGTTCTAGGATGACCCAGTGGGAGGTAGAGTGGTATGTAGAAAGAATGCTGGGTGTGGAATTTAGAAAGAACTGGAGCCTGGGGGCCTGAACTCTGATTCTGAGTCTGTGAAGAGGGATTAGCTGGGTCCTGCTTGGCCCCAGAGCTCAGAACCAGGATCCTTGGGCTGCAAAGAGGCACATTTAGGGTTAACGCCAGGCCAACTGGGCTTCCTGCCCCAAGAGGCGGCTTCCCCTCTGTGAACATCATTGTGGGTGGTTGGGGGACCTTTGGCAGCGTTTGGTTCTTGAGGGCATTCTTGTTCAGGTAGGGGTTAGACTGGGTGGCCGCTGAGGTCCCTTCCAACTCTGATGAGATTCTGACCTCAGAGGACTAGGGTTCGAATCCAGCCTCCACACTCAGCCTGTGTGATTTGGGGCAAGCCTCATGCCTCTCAGCCTCATTTCCCTCATGTGAAGACAACAGCAAGAGGTGTGAGAGCTCCTCCCAGGCCAGGCCAGGCCAGGCCAGGCCAGGCCAGGCCCCTGACGCTGTATCCATCAGGGCTCACATACCCACTTCTTGGTTCTAGGAAGCCAACCTTCTGACCCTCATAAACTTCCTCCAACACATTTAGCTGACGCTGTGAACAACTTCTCCATCCCCCTGCCTTCCAGTGAGATGATGCTTGCTTCATCTCCAGTACTGAAAACACCAACATCTGACATCCCTAATTTAGGGCCATTAACAACAATTAGAACTATTAGCTTTGGCTTGAGTTCTTTGTGGGGAACAAGCACTCTGCTCATGCAGGAAGTGGTTCTGGGAAATTCCTTTGCCTTTCAGAGTCAGGGAAGCAAACAGACCTTCCTAATAGAACACAGTTCAGGGGCAGCAGCATTTCTATTCCCAAGGGGCTGCTTCAAAGGCTTGAGCGACCGGGTGGCATGGGTTTCTCTTGGAACAGCCTTCAAGAGCCATGCACCTTCCTCCAGAGGAAGCCTCCATGCAGCCAGTCTATACCAAGGACTCGAATTCAGGTCTTCCTAACTGAGAAGTCAGCTCTCCCATCACTACAATAGAGTGCCTACTACTATTGGCCAATGTCCTTCCTTATAGGTGGTGCTGAGGACTGAACCTGCTGCTCCAGATGTTCTCTGATCCAAGACCAAACAAGTTGAGACTCAGTCACAAAACGCCCAAGCTGGGAGGGCCCTCAGAGACCTTCTCAACCAACCCCTTTATTTTACAGATGAGAAAACTAGAGAGAGGTGATAATACACCCAGAATTGGAAGGGCCCCTCTGTGGATTTTTATGATCTGTCCACAGTAGGGCTTCCATAAGCCTTCTGGACCAAGGGCTATAGGGCTGGTTGTGCTGGGGATGGAAGATGGAGAACTGTCCAGCATGAGATGAGGGCCCTGGGAGTGTGGGCTCTTGAGGGCTCCCTAGGGGCCAAAACAGGCAGATATCCCACAACTGAGGTTGGCCCTGGAGTCAAGTCTAGGCTCAGACACTAGCTGTGTGACTCTGGGCAAGTCAGCACTCAACTGTAAAATGAAGGAAGTGGCAAACCACTGCAGTATCTTTGCCAAAAAAACCCAAACGGGGTTACGAAGAGTCAGACATGACTGAACCACAACAACAAAACTGGGGAGGAACTGGCAGCTGCTCCTGGCTGCTGGGACTCAGAAAGGGAAGGGCAATTCTGACCTAAAAGTGCAGGTCCAAAATACCCACCACAGTATAATGCCCCTCATATGTAAAGCACAGCACTTTACAGTTTATCCAGACTGAATAAGTTTGCCTTTGATCTTCACAGCTCTCTGAGGGCTGGCAGGCCCATGGCTATTGCTCCATTGTACAGATGAGGTGGCTAACATGTAGACAGGTGACCAAGCTTCCAAGGTTCACAGCTGCTATTAATAGGCCTTATCATAAATGACTGCACTGCCTGACTTGAATCCCACACTCATCAGGGACCACAGGATTTCAGAATTAGAAACAAGGATGGAATTCAACTTCTAATTTGATAGAGGAGGAAACAGGTTCAGAGAGGGATGTGATTTGCCCAGGGTCACATACTTAGTGTCTGAGGCAGGATTTGAACTCAGGTTCCAAGTGGGGCATTCTGTCTACTACAGGTCACTGGTTCTGGGTTCAAAGCAGAACTTCATCTGTTGCTCTCTCATGCTTTGGAAGCTCCTTCAGAGAAGGAGCCTCAACAGGAGAGTGAGGGAGAGTAGGGTGGACCTCAAGAGGGGGTGGCCTGTGGTTGTATTGGGCGTGAAGCCTCTGCCTAATCCTAGGGAGGCTAAAACTCAGCTCTGTGTCCAACTCAAATTGCTAAGTGAACTTGAGAATAACCCATATCTGAATACCCATCCCTTCTCTGAAATAAGGGAAGAAAATGCTTAAATACTATGGCCCCTGCTTTTCTAAAGCTTTCCCTTCTTTTTCTAAACACTTTCCTTACTACTACCTTGTAGGGCAGACAATGCAAGGAATGTTTACCCATTTTGCAGATGTGAAAACTGAGGTCCAGAAAATACTGTGAAAGACAAAGTAACCCAGTAGAAAGACTTGGTCTTGAATTCCATTTCCACCACTTACTATGTGTGTGACCTTGGGCACAAGACCACTGTTAGAGAATTTAGTTCCTCCATTCCAGAAGTGAGGAGGCTGACATGTTGATCAATCCATCTACTAACAAGCATTTATTAAACAGCTTCTGTGTGCCAAGTACGATACTAAGAACTTTTTTGCAGTCATTCTCTCATTTGATCCTCATAACAACCCTGGAAAGGAGGTACTATTATTACCCCCATTTTATAGCTGAGGAAACTGAGGCAGGCAGAGGTTAAGTGACTTTCCCAGAGTCACACAGCAGGTAAACACCTAAGGCAGGATTTTAACTCAAGTCCAGACCCAGAGCTCTATTCACACAAGGGATAGGCCATAAAGATCAATGTCTTCTACCCCAGGAACGATATCGTTTCTGACTGGAGTGAGGCCTGGAAGGCCCCAGGAGCAGGAGCCATTCCAGGCCTAATCTATGTCTTGGGAGACCTAGGGGACAAGGAAAGGCTCTCTGACCCAATTTCCATTTAAACATATCCTTCACTCACTCCCCTCCCCTTCCATCTCATTTAATTTCCATCTTCGAATAATTCATTCCTGCCCTAGGACAGCAGATCAGGGAATAAAGGGAGAGAAGAAACTTGGAGGGGAGGTTCTCTGAGGTCCGCGGTCTCCACCTGGTTTGTTCCTCTGCTGGCCTCTCCCCCAAAAGCATTTTTAAGTTAAATTTTTTTCAAGTATCAGGCATTTTCCTCTCCTTCCCACTTTCTACATCCCTGTAAAAAAGGTAAAGAAAAAAAGAAAAGACCAAAAGAAAAAAGAAGGGGTAATGCCTTATAACAAACATAACACATTGCGCCCTTGGCCAGGTCTGAAAGGGCTCCTCACATCCTGCTCCTGGATGCATCCCCACTGCCTGTCTCTGGGGCAGCAGCCTTCTTCCCCACCCATCAATCAGTGCTTGGATACAGGTATGGTCATCGTTTTGTTCAGGGCTCTTAGGCTTTTCCAGTGTGTTTGTTATCCATGTGGTCCCATAAATTGTCTTTGTGATTCCTCACAGGTATAATTATCACTGCTATTTGAGGAAACTGAGGCTAAGAGACATGTGCCCAGAGTCACACAGCCAGTAAGTGTCCGAGGAGGGGTGCTAACAATTATGGAGCACCTACTGTGTGCTAAGTGCTTCACTAATATGATCTCATTTGGTTATCATTCCCAACCCTGGGAGGCAGGTGCTACTAGGATTCAGATGAGGAAATTGAGGCAAACAGGGGTTAAGTGACTGGCCGTAATGCCAAGCAAAGGCTACTTCCAAGGTTCTGAATACCAGCATAGCAAACTCCATTTATTCAGTGACAGATGAAGGCAAAACATTCACAGAACAGAAAATACAGTGTAATTCATTCATTTAGCAAGTAAGTTCTCAATTCAATCCAAGTACTACTCCACCCCTGGACAGTACATTCATTTAGTCAGTCAAACTCTCTCTTCTCAAATGGAGATTAGTTTCCAATCATAAACAAAGTGCGTTCATTTGGTAAGTCCAAGAGCACAAAAAGTCAAAAGTTTCCCACCCTTGGATCATAACTGAATTACAATACCATCCATTAATGCCAAGTACTTTTTCAAAAGGGGCAGGAGAGCACAAAAGGCCATCTACCCTTAAGCTACAACAAGGTTAGGATATCATCACAGCATTGAGAACCCAAGGAAAGGTCCTTCCTTCATCTTGACTAGAGGCAAGTTCTTAGCAATCTCTGTTCCTGGGGAGACAAAGCTTAACAAAGCCACAATATACACTGCCAGTGTCCTCATTAATTCACTGTCTGCCTGCAGAACAGTCCCAGAACCCCTGAAAACATTAGCATGACCCTCTTCCAGGATTTTTGGAAACATACAACAAGTTCCAGGACTTCTGCAATAGCAGCACTGTCCTTCACCATCCAGTGAATCTGGCAAAACAACATCAAAACAGGCAGACAAAATACCAGCATCACAGCCATGCCTCCTCAGTCCTTGGCAGCTCCAGGTGGCAGTTCTCAAAAGTCCTGGGCAGCTCCAACTGGCCTTCAGCAGCCTTTCGCTCAGCAACTCTGACCCCCGGCAATTCTCATCTCTGCCTCCACAATACTGCTCCCCAAAAGTCCTTCTGGCCTTTTCTGCTTGGGCCTTCTCTCTGCTTGGGCTTCTCTCTAAATCCATGGCACCAGCTCCTCCCAGTTCAGCCCTCTCTCTTCACATCAACAAGTCCATCCCACAAGTGGGATTCATAAGCTCTGGGTTTTAACACTCAACCCAAAAACCAAGCCAATACAGGAGGATCTTTAAATTCTATTACCATTACACTGGCCCAGGGTCACACAGATGGTAAGTGTCAGAGGGAGGGTTATTATAAGAACTGACATTCATATAGTAAGCACTCTGTGCCAGTGTGCTCACTACAATGCTGGGAGATAGATGCTATTAGTATCACTCCCACTTTATAGTGGAGGAAACAGAGACAAGCAGAGGTTAAGTGACTGGCCCAGGGTCACAAGGCTGGTGTCAAAGGAGGGATTCTCCTGGTGATCTTGGAGTCCCGGGAGACCTTCAAATCCTGTTCCTGCCATTACCAGCTTTGGGGCCTCCTTTTCTTCATCTATTAAATGGGGATAAGAATGATGGGAGCTCTCAGTTGGCTCCGCTGCAAGGACTGTGTAAATGACGAAGGCCGGGTCAGTTTCACGGCGGGGGGTGGGGTGGGGGGGGTAGGAGGACTGGGGGATGTTCTAGGAGCAAGCCAAGAAGAGGCCACAGAGGAGGAGGAAGGAAGAGAGTTAAGAGAAAAGAAAGACAGTAAAATGAGACCAGAGAAAAGGAAGAGAAGAGAAAAAATGGGAAAAGAACAGCAGAGCAGAGAGAAAAGGAGGGAAAGATAAGCGCAAAGGAGGGAAGAAAAAAAAGAAAGAAAAAGACAAGGGCCAGCTGGAGGCGGGGAAGAAGGGCAGCCGAGAAGCCAGGGAGAGGAGCGCGGTCCCTTTAAGGCGCCACGGGTGAGCTCAGCTCAGCAGGCCCCGCCCCCCTGAGGCTCCTCCTCTTCCTCCGTTCCCCCCCGCCCCCCCGCGGCGGTGGCGGCCCAGTGCGCATGCGCGCCTCCTCAGCGGCTCCCGGCGCCGTTCCAGTCATCTCGACCCCGGCGGCTGCACAGGCACCAAAGGGATTCGGGCTCCAGCCGCCGCCGCCGCCGCCGCCGCCGCCGCCGCCGCCGCCGCCTCTACGGCCCGCCATGGGCTCCTGAGGTAACTGCCGCCCTTCAGCTGGCGGAGTTGGCTGGGGAGATAGAGGGAGGGCGGGCCCTTGGGGCCGGAGGGCTGGGGGGCCGAGGGGGCGGGGCCGGGAAGAACTGGAGGAGATGTACCCCCCCCCCGTCCTCCCTGGCGTCCTCGCTCAGTTGTAATCCCCCCTCCCTGTCCCGCCGCTTCGTTCTTATCCCCCCCGCCCTGTCCCGCCGCTCCGTTCTAATCCCCCCGCCCTGTCCCGCCGCTCCCGTTCTAATTCCCCCGCCCTCTCCTGCCCGCTCCATTCTAATCCCCCCGCCCCTCCCGGTTCGGTGCCTGGGAACTCCGGCCTTTTCCGGGGCCGTGGGTGCACTGACCCTCTCCCCCCCGCCCCCCGCCCAAGGGCGCGACGTGGCGTGGCGTGACGGTCCATCCTCTCGTACCATTGGACCTCCCCGTGGAGGTGTCCTAAGGGCTGCGGGATGGGGGGCGGGGTAATTGTGGGTGGGGGAGGGAGCCCTTGCAGAGCGGGTGGGGGATGTCCGAGAGCCTGGTCTTGGCCCTCTGCGCTGGGGCACCCGAGGTTCGGGGGTGGGAGAGGGCTTCAGACCCGATCCGCCGGCCCCCTTCTGCAGATAGGGAAACTGAGGTCCAGGCAGGGTGACCTGTGCCTTGCTGCAGCCAGAGGTTCGGGCAGAGCTGGAAGAGGGCCCAGCCTACCCACCCCCTCATTTTAGGGTGGGAACCCCAAGAGGTGAAGCAAGAGGCTTGCCAAAGGTCGCAAGGGTCTCAGAAGGGGGCTTGACCTTCCAGCCACAGCTCCCGCCGCCCAGCTCTCTGCCATCCTGGGGCACACCCCAGGCATTCAGTCCCTGCGCAGGGGTGACAGTGGCTTTCCCAGTGTATTGTCCCGTTTGGTTATCACAGTCCCCCAGCAAAATTAGCCACATCTGTTGTATAACGCCCTTGATAGATGAGGAAACTGAGGCTTAGAGGGTCTGTAGACTTATATATAGTCTTAGACTTAGGAATCTGTAGTCACACAGCCAGTGAGGGCTGGAGTGGGGGTTTCAGCCCAGGTCTCTTCCCATGCAAGCCCATTAGTCTCCAATGAACCCCCAGAAAGAGCCATGGGGCACATAATTTGGTTCAAGAATCCTTCAGTAAGTGCCTGCCTATACCCCATAAGCACTGTGCTGGCATCTGATTGTAGGTAAGAAGTGTCGCCACCCTTCCCTACTCCCAGTGGTCTCTTGTGGCCCAAAGCTCTTCTGGGTAAGAATAGACTTGGGGCCTGCCTTGGAGGCCCAAGAGGAAAAAGTCCTTCTCAGGCTTACCATGATTCTCCTTGCTTGTGTGTGTGATGGGATCCTCTGGGGGGTGGGTGGGGAGGCTCCCATTCACATAACTCCAGCTCTGGTCCTTGCTCCATGTCGGGTCATGGGCAAGCTACCTCATCATGCTGAGCCTCAGTTTCCCCCTTTTAAGCAGGTAAAACTTACATTTGAAAGCCTGGAGTTAAAGATAGATATTCTATCTTAAAACACATTGTGAGCTTATATAAGCCCAACAGCTTTCCCCATGATCTGTTAATTCACATCCTTGGTATGAAAGATGATATTAATATTCACTATTTCATTTTGTTTTGGGGTGGGGATATGTGAAATGCTAACGAGTTTAGTAGTATCTGATCAGTCTGTCTAGGCTTGGCTCTGCTTGGCTCAGCTCACGGCAATGTCAGGTTGCTATCAGATATACCCACCATGCCAGTCTTGGCTGCTCGTGATGAGGCGCAGGTGTAGACTAGAGCCTACCTTCTTAGCTCTGGGGCTTTGGGAGACATGGTTGTGGATGGGAGGGGCTCCCATCTGATTTGGATGCACACCTTCACTAGAAATGCCAACTCCTGGGAAGCTAGTGGAAGGGACAGAGAATGCAGCCCCTTGTGTGGACTTAGGGACAGCTGAGGGAGGGCTGCACGTGTGGTCCCCCTCTGCCAGGTGAGATAATTCATTATTGATCGGATGGGCCCTAGCTGGGTGCTTTCTGCAGTCAGAGAGGAGAAAGAGACAGAGAGAGAGAGAGACAGAGGAGAGAGAGAGAGAAGAGAGGGAGAAAGGAGAGAGAGAAGAGAGGGAGAAAGAGAAGAGAGGGAGAAAGGAGAGAGAGAGAAAAAAGAGAGAGAGAGAAGAAAGAGAAAAAAGAGAGAAAGAGAAAAGGGAGAGAGAGAAGAGAGGGGGAGAGAGAGTGAGCACAGTGTGTGTACCTGTGCCCCCAGGGGCTGGGATCTAGGTAGCCAGACAAATAAGCTGGCAACGCACCTGCTGAGTGGGTGACTTGGTCTCAGAGGGAAGGTCTCTGGTACCTGGTGTTTATAGCTTCTCTTCCAGCTGTTTGCCTTGCTCCCCTTCAGTCCCTCTCCTGCCTTTTCACTGAATTGGATGTTTTCAGTGCTTAGGGATTGTCTGGCTCAACCCTTGTTTTACAGATGAAGGCCTGGAGAAGTGTTGGTCCACCAATGGAAAGGTGGTGCCTGGGGTGGAAAAGCGAGCTGGGAAGAGAGGTGAGAACAGAAACTAGGGCTCCTGGCCCTCAGCCTAGTACTCTTTTCCCTTGACTTGGCTGTGCTGGAGGTGGGTCATGTCACAAATGAATTTGTGGTATGGGGGAGTCTTGGCCAAGGCTCCAGGGGTGAGATCTTGGTGGTATCATGCCGCCTGGAGCATGTCATTTGGGAGGGAAGTGTGTGTAAGGACAGCCCTAGGCCAGGAGCACTGGGTGGGGAGCCTGGCCTCCCCTCTGAGTCTGCCTCCCAAGCTTACTTTCTCAGAACTAAAATGGGAATGCTGATGGTATTTGTGCTACCGGCCTCACTTAGTGGGATGGAAATCTGACTTATTACTAATGATAATTTAGCAAGCCTAGGTGGGCTGGAGGCTCCCTCTTTTCTGTGGATCTCATGGCCTGGAAAGGCCTTGAAAGAGTGGGGCTTCCCGATGGCGGTTGACTTTTAGCCAGGAGGTGCCTCTTACTGTTAGGAGAGGCTTCCCTTGTGCTTTGCCTTTGATCCTTTTTTAAAAGGTAATAGGGCTGGATTTGGTGTTTTTCATATCATCCAGATTTCTCCCTGTATGTCTCTCTCCCCTCTTAGAGCCCTACCTCATATAACAACTTTTTTAAGAGGGAGAAAAAACAACTCAGCAAAGACCGTACATTTTAGGGAATCTGCTGTGGCATGCAGTGATGTGCCCCCGTGGCCCCCACCTCTGTAAAGGGTCTTGGAGAGGTGACTTCTCCTTGGATCACGTTTTCATGTTTGTGATCAGGAGGGTCAGCCGGGCTATTTGCTCTCCATGCTGGGGAGTCCCTGGTGTAGAAATGGGTGCCGAGAAGGGAGGCTAAGGCCTCTTGCTGTTTGAAACCTAAATAACAGCCAGTACCCGTATTCTTCCACAAGATCCTGTCGTCTGTAGTGTTGTAAGCTCCTGGAGGTTAAGGACTGCTCTCTTGGCCAGCTCTGTGCAGCCTTAAAGGTGCCTCCCTGGGTCCGTGTGCTCTCACCAGACAGTTAACTTGGCAAATGGGGATTTGAAAACATCTTTGATTGCTGCTTTTCCTTTACGCCGATGTCAGTTCCCAGGGTTTCCTTACTCTGGTAGAACCTTCCTTGGCAACAGATCACTCGTTGGCCAAGTCAGTTCACACGGCAGGTCCCCTGGGCAGCCCTCGGACACTCCCGGCACCCGAGCTTGGCAGAGTTCTGAGGGCTTTCCGTCTGCTTTTCCTCCACACTCCAGTGGTCTCCATACAAATCCTTCATAAGGGGCTTTTCAGGTTTCCCCAAATCCTTCATGTTTTATCGTTTCTAATGGTCCATCCCTCTGGGGTCATCAGCCAACCAGGATTTAATAAGCATCGACTTTGTTCCAGGTACTTGATAAGCCCTGGGAATACAAGGATGGGAGTGAAAGGACAAGTGTAAATCCTGGCACTTACAGATTGAGTGAGAGATAGTAAGCAGGCCCTTCCACCTCAGTTGGTTTGGCCATTCTTCAGTTAATGGGCACCCATCACACAATGGATGTTAGAAGTGGTTTTAGAAATGTTTCTCTGACCTTCTCCCTGCCCTTCCTCCTATTTCCCTCTCCTTCCCACTCCTCCTCTCCCTCCTCCCCCCTCATCTTCCTCCCCTTCCTCCTCTTTCTCCCCTTCCTCCTGCTCCTCCCCTTCCTTCTGCTCCTCCTCTTTACTCTCTTCCATGCCTAATAGCGGTGTCCTTGGGTCAAAGGGGACACACAGTTTCATGACTCTTCCAAGTGGTTTTCCAGGAAGGTTAGGCCAGCTCACAGCCCCTCCAGCAGTTGTCATCTTCTGGGTCCCTTACTCTTCCTAATCTGTTGGCTTCGAGATGACAGCTTGGCCACGTTTGGGTTTGCATTTCTCTTATTCATTTGGAGCTCCCTTGTGTGTGGTCACTGTCCTTTGAGGAATGGCTCTTGTCCTCATTTCCCCTTGCACATCTTCTGCCCCAACACCTGGAATGAGCTGGGCACTGCTCACCGATGACAGCTGTCATCTAGGTTACTGCTCTTCTAGCAGTCAGCAAGGGCCACGCAAGTGCACTCACCCCTTGCGCTGCTTGCTGACCCAAGCTCCTCCGCCCTGGACATCCTCCCTTTGTGGGCAGTGAGATCTCTGAAGGTAGCCACTAGGCTTTTTGCTTTTCTTTGTGTCCTGGTGCTTAATGAAAACGTTTTCCTTCATGGATCCAGTAGGGAGTTTTCCATCTCCTTCCCGTGCTGCTCTTCTCAGCTCATTCTTCAGTAAGAAATGATTGAGGGCCTCCAAGCCAGGCCTGGGTGGTGGGCAGACACTGGTCTTGTTGGGGAGGGGCATCTTGTAGATTAGATGCTCTTCCTCCCCCCATCTACCTTCCCAAAGACTGCTATACTGCAAGTATTTGTTTTTAGAGGTTAGAGCTAATTTTGCTTAGAAAAATGTTACTGTTCTCCCCCCCCCAAAAAAAAAATTCTACCTTTTTTTGAAATTCCCAAGTATTTCCCAGGAGCTCACTGCTGTGAGGTGCCTTGGATTTCCAGGCCTAGATCCTCTTGGTCCAGTAGTTAGCGATGGATGGCTTCTAAGCATCCCTTCTGTGACCTGTTGGTCCCCATGCTTGGATTTATAAAGGAGGGCAGGAAGAGAAAAGAGACCAGAGAAATGGCTTCTTGGCCTCAGCTTTCTCCCTCCCCTAGGACCTCATTCTTCCTTTCTCTCCCCCTTCTTGGTCCTCAAAAAGACTCTTCAGGTCTTCCCCCTGCTTCTTATCTCTTAAGCTGCTGGTATTTTCATCCCTTCCACTGTTTTAAGAATCTTTTTTATCCTTGAAGAGCCCTGTTTGAGTGAGATAAACTCCAGGGAGACCCTGTTCAGGAAACTCCTCTGCCCCAAGTCTGTTCCCTTTAGTAGCTAACCGAGGATTGTTTAATTCTGTCAGACTTGTCTTTCAAGGGCTGATAGTCTCTGACACGTAGAGCCCTGGGGGTCTCAGTGGCTTTCCAGGCCAGCCCAGCCTGGACAAGAACCCCCTTTACGAGGTCAGTTATCAGTGGTCAGCCAGCCTCTCTTTGCTGCTCCCGTGGCAGGGGGATTCTTAGTAAGTTTTTCCTTACACCAAGCCCATCTCTGGGCCCACCATGGTCATGCTTGGATCCACTCCAGAAAGTACCATCTCTTTGGTGGGAGGGAAGGGAAGGGAAGGAAAAGGTCAGTGGGGTCAATGGAAAAGAAAACTCAAGTTGTCCGGGGCAGCTTTTGATCCCTTTATTGTTGTGGAGGCCAGTGATGGGTTACTTCATTCCTTCCACCTAAATCTGTCAGCCTGCTGTTTAGAAAGTCACTCTCTCCTCTTTTCCCAAGGACAGGGGAAGCTTTGATTTCATATTCAGCCTCACCTCCTCAGTGACTATTCGGGAAGGGATGAGGTTGGACTAGACACCTAGACTCCCACCAGCAGGCTAAAGCTGCTCCAAAGTCTTGCACACAGTGGTGGGAAATACTTGTTTCATGAACTCGTGGTTGAATTGGCACCATCCACACATACATACTCCGATCCTGTCGGGGTCGCACTGACAGGCACTGAAATGTTGAATGGTACAAGTTCTTCCCCCCCCACCCCCACCCCCAAGGCGATCCAAGCCTGGGCCTCCTTGGCAGTGATGGGTTGAGCCTGGCCCCCAGGGCCAGGGAAGTTTTCTAGACGGCAGGCAGCTTCCTGGTCCTTCCTGGCTGTGGCGGAAATGGGAAGGGATGGCCCCCACCCTGGAACGGCCTCACTTCTCACACTACCACAGCCACATGCTGTGAGGCAGAGTGGGCAATGAGAACTTGAAACTGTAGGCAGCCTTTGTGGAAGGGAGAGCTTTAGGCAGGCACTGTGTTTGAGTTCCACAACATTCATTAGGGTTGTAATTCCAAGATTTTAACCCCATTCATTGGCCCAGACACCCAGCCACCTTCCCCAGAAACTGCCCAGCCAAAGAGCAGACAGAATGTTGGTTCCCCTCTTGTCTTTAGCCTGGGTTTCTGGCCCTTCCATCCTCTTGGTCACTGTCTGCATGGATGCTCTGGACATTGTTCTTCCCTCTGCCCTTGGCATGCGTCACCTTCCATGGGGTTCAACCTCTCTCCAACAGGGCCCATCTTCTCTTCTCAGCTCTGAGGACTCGTGCACAGCTGGGCCTTTTTCCCCTCTAACTTCCTTGGGGAGAGGGAGGATCACTGGGCCCCACAGTCCAGCATGTTCTCATGCTGCTGGGGTGATTCCCCTTACCTCTCTAGAACACCTATTGCAATGACCAGCATTCCTGTGTGTGAAGCTCAAGGCTGGGCCCTGGAGTCCCAGAGGCTTAAGGCCTCTGAGGCTGTCTAGTCCAATGCCCTCATTACACAGATGAGGAAACTGAGGCCCTGAGATACTGTCCCTACTCTCATGAAATATAATAACAGAGTAAGATGACATAAATGACCCAGCAGACAGCATCACATAGGAAATGTGTTACGGAGGCAGCCCTGCAGCATCTGTTCTGGCCAGTGGAGGGAGAAGACCTGGGCTGGCCTGGCCTGGCCAAGGCCTCATGGAGGGAATGGCATCTGAGCTGTGCCTGTGAGGGGTCTTAGGGACCTGGCAGAGGGTGTGTATGTGTGTGTGTGTGTGTGTGTGTGTGCACGCGCGCGCTCTTGTGTGTGTGTGTGTCTTCGTGCATGGTCTCACACTAACCCTGCTTATGTTGGCGCCTCTTGCACCTGGTTCTAACCTACACCACTATGTGGAATATCCAGCTTGGACCTTCTGGACTGTATTAACCCACCACATACTTTTAAAATAACACCAGAAACATTCCAGGTTTGCTTTCCCTAATCAAGACACAATGGAAACTTAGCATGAATCAGGGTCCTGGGACTTATTAGTTTTGTGATAATGGGATGATGGTTTTTAAAGAGAAATTGGCATCATTCCTAGGTGGGGAATAGAAAGTTGGGTGAGGAGGAATTGAGGAGCCTCACCTGCCTGGGGCTGGAAAGGCTGGAGGCCCTCTATACCATGCCAGGCCATGCAGGGCAGTGCTGCCCCTGGGACCCCCGTGCTGGGCTGTGGAGGGCACTGTTTGTCCTAAAGGCAACAAAGGGCCACCAGAGTTTTCTGAGTTATGAGTGGCATGGTCAGACCTGTGCCTTTGGAACATGATTATGGACGGCCTGAAGAGGACAAGCCTGGAAGCAGGAAGACCACTCAGAGATCCTAATAGTGGTGCAGACCAGCAGCCCTGAGCTGGGGCAGGGGCACGTGAGTATAGAGACAGGGACAGATGCCAGAGCTGCTGTGACTGAGACCTGATGAGATTTGGCAGCTGGGGTTGTGGGGGTGGGCAGAGCTGAGGTTGTGAACCTGGGCGGCTGAAAGGCTCCAGGGGCCCTGGACAGAAATAGAGCTGGGAGGAAGAAGCTGGGCTGGGGTGGGCTGGAGATAATGCCCGGTGAACTGCCAGCCCCTGGCTAGGGCCCCAGAACTTTTTGTGAGGAGGTGTTTCCTCCTTGGAATTAACATCATGGATGCCTTGTGCCCAGCCCTTGATGGCCAGTGGCCTCCTCCACACCTAGCTTTGTTTCACTCCCAGCCCTTTCTGGCCTGGTCTTTCCAGACCCAATTAAGGATGTTAATGAGCCCTTTTTTTTTTAATTTCCCTGAAGCCTCCAAGCCAGGGGTGGGTTGGGGGTACCCGGTGTGATGCATGGAGTGAATGTGCTGACAGTAATATCCTAGAGTAGGGGGAGAGGTCGCTCCGGGCCAGGCTCCACTTCTGCTGGGAAGCCTAACCTCAGCAAGGGTCCAGAAAGTGTCTTGGACATCAGCCAGATGGGGCTTCAGGATTGACCTGAGGTCTGTGAGAACACAGCCCGGGCCTTTTTCTTGAAGGAAGGCCAGAAGCTGACCACTCCCTAACAATTGTGTGCCAGGCATCTTGCCAGGCTCTGGGGATACCCTGCCCTCAAGGGACTTACAGTCTAGTGGGGGAGACACCAGTGAGCCACCTCCAGTATAAACAGGAGATAATGACAGATTCCTGGGCTTTGATAGAGGCCTAGGAGAATAGCTGGCCTTCATCCAGGGAGGCCAGGGTTCAAGAACCTCGAGGTGGCTGCTGCTGCTGGTATAGGCAGCCCTCAGGGTCATCATTTATAGGAAAATCAAGGGAGAATGGTTAACTAAGGAATCCGGGGGCAGGGGCCTTCAGTCTGGCCAGCCTGCACATTTATAAGAGGGTAGTGAGGTTGCTACTCTGCCTCTTCCCTGTGACCTGCAACCTGGCACCCTGTACCCTCACAGGGGAGGGGAGAGGAGGAGGGCAGGCAGGCTTTTCTTTTGACGCTTGAACCCTGGAGCAGTCCTAGTTAGGTGTGTCCAGCTTCAGGACTGGGAGGAAATCCCTGGTGCCTACTTAGCCCCCCATGAGGCCTCCTCTCTACTAATGGCTAACCAGCTGTTGTCACAGTTTTGGAACTAGGGCATCATCCATGAGCCCTTCCAGGCACGATACTGTTGGAG
Source organism: Pseudochirops corinnae (assembly GCA_028646515.1). Classification (NCBI taxonomy): domain Eukaryota; kingdom Metazoa; phylum Chordata; class Mammalia; order Diprotodontia; family Pseudocheiridae; genus Pseudochirops; species Pseudochirops corinnae. Next base: position 380,476,616 of record CM053585.1, read on the forward strand.
CCCTCCAAGTCTCAGAGGCCTCCAAGGCCAGTATTCCTTTTTCCTTCATAGCATGGCCCTGACCTCTGGGGGCCTCTGGCCTTTTAGGCCTTGGCTTTGAGCTGAGACAATGCCCCCATTTGCTGTCTGTTGTAGGAAGTGGGTGAGAGAACCTGGAAATTATAGGGAGAGGGTGGAAGGGAGGTGACCCCAGGGTTCTGGAAGGCTGGACCAGGAGGATTCAGGCTCTGGGAGGTCAGACGAAGCCAGAAGGGAGCTGCCTGGGGAAGTGTGGAGAGGGGGCCGGAGGCCTGCTGGGAGGAGCAGCAAAGGGATGGCAGTTGGCTTTGGGAAGGACACACATCAGGGAGGTAGGAGCGTTTACAGCTTGTGCCCACTTGTCTGGGAAGCAAGTGAGAGAGGCTGGGGGTGGCACTTTGTACTTGCAGGATAGCTCCACAGCCCTCAGTCTCCCAGGCCTAGAGTCCATAACCCACTCTCTAGAGAGGGATACGAGAGTCTTCGTAGCCTCCCCAGTGCCTCCTTAATTATCTCCCATGATTCCTCTCCTGTGCTTGGTGGGGTCAGTCAGCACCAGTGAGATGGTGGCCTGCATTAACAGAGGACCTTCCCTTCTAGCCTTGGAGCCTAGAGCTGAAATGGGCTCTTGGAGAGGGTCCAGTGCAGCTGTCTCATTTGGAAAATGAGAAAAGAGGGTCAGAGTGAGGTGGCTGATGAGATTGTAGGACATAGCAGGTGCTATCGAAATGCTGGCCATCTTGGCCTCATCCTTATTGTCATTAGTTGGTCACACTGTGAGGTAAGAATCCGCCATGTTATTTAACCCTGGTTTCTAGCAGTGGCTGGTTTTGGCAGTGGAAAGGTGAACTTGGTTTCTGCCATGACCCTCATCTGTAGGTTAGGGCCTTCCAGAGGAATAGGGTGCTTCCCAGCCGGGTGGTGTGATAGCAGGCCTTCCTGCCTAGACATTTAATGGTACTGTCATTGTGAAACCATGTTGGTTGGGGCTACTTCATGTGAGGGGTCATGACTGTACTTCCCATAAAGATTTAGTCAGTGATCTCCTGTTCCATTGGTTCAGTTGAGTAATAGAAGATAGAAATCTCTCCTTTCAAGTGATGGGAGGGGACCAATGGCCTTGTGTGGCCTTGAGTCAGCCAGAAGCTCTGTAAGGGGGCTGGCCCAGCAGAGGTGGGCCAGATGGTACAGGGACCTTGGTGTGGGGTTCAGAGGAGATCTGGAGATCCAGAATTTCAATGGAGACACTAGTGAATCAGCTTGTGAATGGGTGCTCAGGGACCTGAGTCATTTACCCAAGTATTCAGTCCTTCTCTTGTTTTGATTCTAGGGATACAAGGAAGGGGGCTGTGCTCTCTTGTCATTATCTAATGATTTAAGGGTTAGAATCCTGCCACGGCTTGGTCCAGTGTCAGAGAATCACTGTTGAAATGGCATCACCAATGTTCCACTTCCACCCCTGCCCCTAGAGCCCATACCAGCATTAGAGTGACTGTGTGGTGGTTAGGAGGACTGAAAGTCAAGTCTTACTTGAAGGTGTCCTAGCTGTGTGACCCTGGGCACATCTGAGTGTTAGGTGCTCTGATCGTCTAAGGCAGGGCTGGGGAATCTGCGGCCTCAGGGCCACATGTGGCCCTCTGGGTCCTCAAGTGAGCCCCTCTGACCGAGTCCAAATGTCATAGAACAAATCCCCTTCATAAAAAGATTTGTTCTGTAAAACTCGGACTCAGCCAGAAGACCATACTCAAGGTGATGTGTGTAAAGTACCCTGTAAACCTTTAAGTGAAAGCTGTTTATAGCTGTTACTGCTGTTTTAACCCTCCAGTCATAACCCACTGCCCTCCGTGACCTCTGGAGCTCTCTGGTTCTGTCTCTTACTACACTGCTACCCTCTGTTCCTGCTAGGATCTCCTTGCCAGCACTGGCCCCATCTTGTACAGCATCCCCACCTTTTGGGGGCCAGCAAGGCCAGACGTCTTCTCTCATTCTTCCACCAGTCTCTCAATCCACCTGAAATCCTACTTCTTCCACAATGCAGTCCCCTGCTCAGTCCGGCCAGAAGTGGATGTCTTCCTCTACGCCCCATGGCTCCTGCCCTGTGCCCTTGATAAGGCCTTTTTTGTAGCTGTCTGACGTATCTGCCATTTCCTGACTAGGCAGTGAGCACCTAATGGATAGGGATCGTGTCTCCTAGACCACGTTCCCCAACAGCCTTGACCACAGTAGGTAATACATAGATATTTTCTGAATTAAATCAGGTCCATGACTCTCCTGGGCTTGGGCTGGGCCTTGGGTAACCTGGCTAGGTGGGGCATGAGGTCACCTGAGGGAAAGATGGGAGATGGATGATCAGAACTGCCCTGACCTGCCCCCACACTGTGAAAGCGGGTGCTGGACTCATGTCAGGGAGACCTAGCTCTGACTCCTGCCTCATGTGCTTAACAGCTGTGCTAGAAAGGGCTGTAAACCCTTTCTGAGCCTCAGTTTCCTCATCTGTAAAATGGGGGTAATATTAGCTCCCTCACTGGTGAGTGTGAGGATCATGTGAGATCATGGCCAAGGGCTTTATAGACCATAAGAGCTCAGGAAGATGCCAGGGCTGGTGGCCTCCGCAGTGACTCCTCTTCTGCCTCTGAAGATTGTCTCCTGGTTATGTGCCATTGGTGTGGCCCAACACACAGTCGGTCAGATATTTAATGATTGTCCAGAGTCCTCAACTCTTGGCTTGAGGGACCTTCATCCAACCCCCACCTGCACCCTCTCCATCATGTCCCCAGCAGGAGGTCATACTGCTTTTTTATGAAGACCTCCGGTGATGCAAGAGCTTGCCACCTCCCCATTGGCCACTCTTGTTACCAAACGCTTTCCTTATTTTCAGCTTAAATCTGTCTTGTTGTCACCAGAGTCCCTTCTACTTTTGCCCTCTTTAGGGCCCACCAGAAAAGTCTCCTCCTTCTCTTTTAAATCCATTTGTGCCATGAAGAAATGAAATAAGGATGCCATAGTCCTCAGTGCCAGGAGGCATCTGGGTGGGTCAGTGGATGGAGTGCTGGGCCTGGAGTCAGGAAGACCTGAATTTAAATCCAGCCTCGAACACTTACTAACTTTGTAACCCTGGGCAAGTCATTTAACCCTGTTTGCCTCAGTTTCCTCATCTGTCAAGTGAGCTGGAGAAGGAAATGGCAAATCACTCCAGTATCTTTGCCAAGAAAACCCCATGGACAGTATTGGCATGCTATGGTCTGTTGGGTCGGACACCACAGAACAACAGTTCCCAGTGCACCAGACTCCCCTCATTACACTCATATTACTACTTAACAGTCCTTATAGACAAGGCATTGCTTTGAGAATTAATTGTGATAACTCACATTTCTAGAATGTTGTAAAGTTTACAAAGTACTTGGAGCAGCCCCAGGAACTAAGTAGTATATCTGGTCTTGTGCCCATTTGGCAGATGGGGCTCAGAGAGAGGTCCAGTGACTTGCTCAGTCACCAGGCAGGAGGGAGCAAATTTGGGAGTTCCTTCTACCACCCATGTCTCAGGGCCTCTGGGCAGCCTTTATCTACTGGACTGCACCATCCCTTCCCAAGGAGGCCTCCATCCAGAAAGCCACACAGCTCCCTCCCATAGCCTGTACATACCTTTTACTTGTAGTATCTAATGACACACACACATAGAAAAAAATCCTGGTGATTCACTAACTAGTTCAGAATGCTATAGACTCTCTGTTCTTATCTTTGTCAGGCGTTGTGCTGTCATTGCCGTACAGAGCTCCAGGTTAGGCATAGGCAGCCCCCTCCATCCATGTGCCACTATCCTCTTAGGTACCCGGGTTTTCTCCCCTTCACTCACCCCACATGGCCAGTCTCTTATCCAAGCTTGCTGTCTCTCTGTGCTTTCCCTTTACTACACTCCTATCACCACCACCTTTGTTTCTTGGCTATAGCTAGAGGATCCAAATTGGTGTCCCTGCCTCATCTGTCCTGGCTCCAGTCCATCACCCACGTGGTTGCCAAAGCAGGATTCCTGATGTACGGCATTGGCCATGTTGCCCAACCATCCAGTAAACTTCAGTAGCTTCCTTGTACTTCTCAGATCAAATATGACCCCCTCGGTTTGGCATTTTAAATTCTTCACAGAGTGGCCCCTTCCTGCCTTTCTAGTCTTGTTATTTTTAACAATTTTTATTTTTCCAGCTTAGAGTTTCTCTATCTTACCTCTCACCCCTGCATCTCTTTGGGAAAAAAAAAGCAAAGCAAAGCCCTCGTAACAAATATGCCTGGTCAAGCAAAGCAAATTCCCACATTGCCACGTCAGAAACTAGATGCTCATTGTCTGTCTTGAGTCCGCTGCCTCTCTGCCAGGAGGTGGGCAGGGCAGCGCGCTTCAACATCTGTCCTTGGGGATCACGCTTGCTTATTTCTAGCCTTTTAATTTTTATTTTCTAAAATTTTATTATTTATTTTTAGTGTGGTTTTCTTAAATTTCGAGTTCCAAATTCTCTCCCTCTCTCCCACTCCCTTTCCCACCTACTGATAGGGCAGGCAATATGATATCACTTGTACATATGAAATCATGCAGAACATTTTCATATTAGCCATATTGGGAGAGAAAAGCAAAAAAAATAGTGAAAACAAGAGAATTCTACTTCCGTTTTCACTCAGAGTTCTCTCTTTGGAAGCGGGGAGCAGTTTTTCATCATGAGTTCTTTAGAACTGTCCCAGATCATTGTGTCGGTCAGAGTGGCCCAGTCCTCCACGATTGATTATTGTTATAATGTTGCTGTCACTGTGCACAGTTGTCTCCTAGTTCCTCTTCGTGTGAGTCTTCCCGGGTTTTTCTGAGACTGCCTTCTTCGTCACTTCTTACGGCATAGCAATCTCCCGCCACCGCCCCGTGTCACGTCTCGTGCAGCCCTCCCCCGGCTGATGATCACCCCCTCGACTCTGATTCTTTGCCACCACAAAGAGCTGCTCTCGGCACGCTTGTGCCCAAAGTCCTTTCCCTTTTTCTCTGGCGTCTTTGAGGTGCTGTCTCTTGATGCCTCGCGGAGTCATTAGCTCCCACTTACCCAGTTCTAATTTTTAAGGAGTTATTTTCACAAGCGAATTTTTGTATACCTTTTTCAGTTGGCTAATTCTGCTTTTTAAGGAATTCTTCAGTGAGTTTTTGTGCATCTTTTACTAAGCTGCTAACTCTCCTTTCAGGATTTTCTTGCGTCACTCTCATTTCTTTTCCCAGTTCTTCCTCCACCACTCTTAGCTCTTTCTTTAATGCCTCCAGGAATTCTTCTTGGGCCGAGCTTTAATGAGCATTTTTATTTGAAGCTTTTTGCTTGTAGGTGTTCTCACACTGTTGTCTTTTTCTGAGTTTGCGGCTTAGTCTTCCCTCACACCATAGTAGCTTTTTACGGCTAGGTTCTTTTGTTGCTGTGGTTTGCCCTTTTTCTTGCCTGTTTCTTGCCTTTGAACTTTATGTGGAAGTCGGGCTCTTCTCACCTCTGGGTGGGCAGCAGACTTCTTTTGTGCCACTGTTTTCAGAGCTAGTTCTAGGAGTCTGCATGTTTTGGGGTGTTTTGAAGGTGGTATGGTCTGGGGAGAAGTGTGGTCGCTGCTCTTCTGGTCTGAGCTCTGATCTTTACCCAGGAAAGGTCCCTGCTTCCTTATAGCCACAAGAGCTAGCGCTCCTCTTTGCCTGGGAACTACAACCACGGCCCCTGCTCTGCTGTGACTGACCCCTCAGCGCACGTCTCTGCTCTGGAACTGTGACCCAATTGGCAATAGAGCTGCCAATCAGCACCAGCTGCACCCAGTGCCAGAAAAGGGTCCCCTGGAATCTCTTTCTGACCACGTGTCTCACCCCCTGCTGCTGTAATGCCTGCCTCCAAGGCCCATCCCAGTTGCTGGTGTTGCTTTCTGGGCTGGCCCCTACCCCTGTGTGAGATCCTACAGATCTTGTAGATTGGATAAATTTCTCAAGCTGACCTTTCGTTGGCTCTGTCTCCAGAATTTGATTTGAGGCATTATTTAAAGTTGTTTGGAGGGGAAGGCAGGAAGAGTTCAGCTCAGTGGCTGCCTCAGAGATGCCCACCCCCACTGCCTGCCTTTGTAGGCATTGCTCTTCTTCACCCCTCCATAAGCCAGTTGGCCTCCTTGCTGTCCCTCTAACACAGTGCCCCATCTCCCATTGCCATGATTTGCATAGCAGTCCCCCATACCTGAAACATTTTCCCTTCTGTCTCTCAAAATCCCTAACTTTTTTCACTCAGATACCCCTCCCTGTTAGAGCCCTTTCCCTCTCCCCTCAGCTTCCAGGACCATCCCCTCCCAGATCTCAGATACTTGTCTGTATCCACTTATATTCCTGCTGTCTCCTCTTAGAGAAAAGAAGCTCGTCGAAGACAGAAACTGATTTTGCCTTTTTTCTTTTGCTTCTCCAGTCCGTAGCAGAGGACTGGCTACCTAGCAAGGTCTTCCTAAGTGCCTGACTGAGAATTAAGGGACCTTCCCAGAGTCAGAGCCAGTGTGGGATGCAGGCAGGCCTTGAATTGGACTCTTCCAAACTGCAAGGCGCGCGTTTTCCCCACTGACTCGGCCCCAGCCAAGCTTGTCTTTTGTGTTTTGAATAGCTAGCATTTTTGTTGCACTTTAAAATGTACAAAAATTACTTTCTGGTGTGTGTGTGACTGCCAGTCAATCTCCTCAGCCCGGGATCCCTCTGAGTAGTACGGAACGGAGCTGGGATTGAAACCCAGGCGCTCAGTTCCAAGGCAGACTGTAATTAAGTGCCAGATGAGTGGTATGGAAAGGCCTAGAGGACAGAGGAGGGCTCACTTAGTCTGGGAGAAAAGGCTTTGTGGAAGAGGTGGGATTGCGGGAGGTCACTCCAGGCCTGAAGCTGGATGCAAACAAAGTTGGGGGCATCAGGAGAGAACCTGGTGTGGCCAGAGGTAGGTGGAAGTAGAAGGTTTCTGTAAGGCACTTGCTAGCTAGGGAACAGCGAGTGAGGGACTTTGAACAGCAGGCCAAGGAGTCAGGAGTTGCCCTCTTGGCTTCTGATTTTGAGGACCAGCTCTACTTCTTATCAGCCTTGTGAGCTCAGACAGATTAAAACAATTTACATCTTGTAGGCTTCCTTTTTTCTGCCTCTGTACTGGATTCAAGAATTTCCCAGGTCCCTTTTAGGAGGAATCATCTGATTCTCCCCTCCTTCTAGGAGCTCAGGAAGTCTTTAAAAAGCAACATAGAAACTCTATATTAAGCTGCCTGGATTGAGGTAGACTCTCAGATCTCTGTGTCTCACGGTGGATCAGCATTCCTCCAAGTCCAACGGGGAATCAATGGCCACAAGAGACAGATTCAAGTGCCAGCTGATCCTAGAGCTTTGGGCTTTGGCCAGGGAACCTTTGAATAAGGGCTTCTGGGGAGAAGGAAAACATTCTCCCTCCCTGCTCTACTCCAGCCTTGTGTGATCCCACTTCAAAAGGTGAACCTGTTTGGAGCTCCCCTGCCCTCTTTCTTTGGAGGAGGGCCCACTACTGAGTTTGCTGACCTATGCTAATGTGGGTCAGCCTCCTCACAAAAGGCAGTCACACACACACCAGAAATTAATAGAGCAGTTAAAGTTGTATAGGAGCTTGAAAGAATAGCTTGGGCTTTATTGTCATTCCTGAATATCGGAGACTGCAGGCAAGAGAAAAGGAATCCTCTCTTTTCAGAGACCTGAGTCTATTAGGAATCATGAGATGTTTGAGCAGAGTTCAGGTCAAAGTCTGTTATCATTGGACCATACAAGGGAAGGATTTCTTTTTTTAAAAAAATGATAACTTCATAAATATTCTATAGATGAGCATGCTAATTTGTTATAAGTTTAGCATGGATGTGGTGGGTGTTACAGCTGTGTGAAATAGCTCATCATGGGTAAGTCTCAAGATACTTTGATCCTTTGAGATTAATGAGCAAAACTAGAATTTATAGGAGGTTTTAGTTTTTAAAAATTAAAATAGAAATGGTCTTCTCCTTTTTCTCCTCCTCCCAAAGCATATTCAGAAATTGATGGCAGTCAGGAGTCAAGAAAAAACCGAGGCGAATAAGGTCATGGAGAAGACCCAGCAGAGGAGAAAGATGAACGAGCTTGTCGCAATTAGCGGTCTGTAGACTTGGCGGTCTGACGCTGGGGAGTGGGTGGGTGGCAGTGGCCCAGTTAGAGCAGGCTGTGATGCGTCAGATGGGACTTGGTCTCAGCTGGCTGGTTGGGAACATGTGCTTCAGCACACAGTCAGACTTCTAGGATAAGTGGCTGGATTCAGAGGAGATCCCAGATGGGGAGAGATGGAAGAAACTCTCACCGACCCCCCATGGGAAACCCTCTACAAGCCCTTTCCTCCCAGCCAGCGACCTCAACTTCATTCAATAGCTATTTAATATTTAGTAAGTTATAATATACTATATGTGTTACATATTTAACAGATATACATTTTAATATATATCAGGCACATACTAGGCCTTGGGGAGACAAAAACACCCCTTCCCCTCAAAGAATTTGTATTCTACAAGGAAGAAATAGAAAATCTATAGAGAGTAATGGGGAAGAACGTCTGCCTTGCCGAGATGGTGGCCATTTCTGTGAATCTTCTCTTCTCTAGTTCTCCATAACTTAGAATCTCTCATGAACTCAGCCACAGTCTTCCTTCCTGTCTCAGGGATTGAGTTGGCCTTCTTTCTTGCCAAGAGTAGCCCCTCTCTGCTTGTGCCCTTGGCCTTGTCCCCTCTGGAGTCCTGCTGCATTTCTGGATCTAGTCTTTTCTTTCTTTGTCCTCCTTGGCCTCTCTGCAGCATATGACACTGGAAACTATGTGTGACCCCTCTTTTGGGGTCATTTTGCTGCTCTGGCTTCCTCCATATGAGTGCCTCCAGGGCACTGTTCTTGGCCTTCCCTTATGCTTCTGAACTCAGTGTCTTAGAGATCTCTTCCCCTCCCAGTGATCTTTATGAAAATGACTCCCAGCTCCACGTACACAGGTGTGATTAGGGGGCAGAACAGGCCAGTGGAAAGAGCATGGGCTCAAGAATCAAGGATCATGGCTTCGGATCTCCATATGCTAGGTTCATGTGACATTGGGCAAATCCCTTAGTTTCTCTGGGCCTCAGTTTCTCTATCCGTAAACTGAGGTTGGCCTCCGTGACCTCTGAGATCTTAAACCCATGATCTGTCTGTCACCTGTGCTCTGGTCCCACATGCCTAACTTCCTACTTCTTCCTCAACATGTTCAAGATTGAAAGTGTCAAAATCAGTCTTGGCTCCCAGCTTCCCTTTCTCCTGATAGCCCATCCAGGTCTCTTGGTCTTGAAACCTTGGAGCCCTTCTTTGTAACTCCCTTCTTCCTCCCCTTGGACATCCAGCCAGTGGCCAACCTTCCTGGTTCACCTCCCACCCTGTTTCCCTACTCACTCAGCCACTGACTCGGCCTTGGTACCATTCTTGATGCAGCTGCCTCGGGTAAACTCCCTGACTCGCAGGGGTGAGCTAGTCAGTCCTTTACTCAAAAACCTGAGGTGGAAGATTCCCTGAGTCCCAGGGGATAAAATGCAGACTGCCCAGCCCAACATGCAGAGCCTTCCTCTTTCTAGGCCCTACCTGCCTTTCTGGTCATCCTTCACCCTCCTTTGAATGGGCTGGACCCCTTCCCTTAGCCCAGGTTCTTAACCTGATTTATGTCATGGATCCCTTTGGGACCCCTTCTCAGAACCATGTTTTTAAATGCATAAAATGAAATACACATTATTGTAAAGGAGACCAGGAATATTGAACCTCCATGCCCGGAATGTTTTCCTTGGTTTGCTCAGATGACTGCCCTTCCTGCCTTCCTTCAATCCCAGCTAACCTCCCAAGGCAATGGCAAACCACTCCAAGATCTTTGCCAGGAAAACCCTCAAAGGGGTCACAACTGAGTGACTGAACAAGAAATCCCACCTTCCACAGGAAGCCTTCCCCCACCCTTCTCAATTCCTCTACTTTCCCTCTTTTTAGTATTTCCTATTTCTCTTGTATGCAGCTTGCTTTGTGTTTGTTTTCATGTTGTCTCCCCCCCCCCCCCAGATGGTAAGCTCCTTGAGGGCAGGGACTGTATTCTGCCTTTTTTTATCTCCAGCACTTAACACAGCAACTTGTGCCTAGTAGGTGCTTAATAAATGTTTATTGATCAATTAAAACAAGTTCATGGACCCCAGATTAAGAGCCCCTGCCCTACAGCATCCTGTCTCCTGCCATCTCCCTGTACTGAGGCAGACTGGCCCCCCCTTGCCCAAAACAAACATCTCACCACATTGCCACCTGGTAGAAAGCCTTCTTTTCCTTCTTTCATGGCCCCCTTTCGGTGGTACATCCTCCATAAAGCTTTCCCTGTTTCCTTCCCCACATGGATCATCCTGAGGTTCAGGTCTGACCCTGGCAGGCCTGGAGTTAGTAGGTTCCAAGGGCTGTCCCTGATGCTCAGAACATTCTCCTTCCTCATCTCCTGGCTTCCAAGCCCAGATAAAACCTCCCCTTCCATCTTCCCTAATCCTTCTTAATGCTAATGCCTTCCTTTGGTTAATTATCTCCAGTTTATCTGCACATATCTTTTTTAAAAAATTTATTAATTTATATATTTTTAGTTTTCAACATTCACTTCCATAAGTTTTTAATTTTCTCCCCCTCCCTTCCCAAGGTGGCATGCAGTATATTATGGTTCTACACGTACATTCTATTAAACACGTTTTCACATTAGTCATGTTGCATAGAAGAATTATAACGAATGGGAGAGACCATGAGAAAGGAAAAACAGAACAAAACAAAAAAGCGTGGTCTGCTTCGATCTGCACTCCAACTCTGCGGTTCATTCTCTGGGTGTGGGTGACGTTTACCATCATGAGTCCTTTGGAATTGTTTTAGGTCCTTGCTTTGCTAAGAAGGGCTAAGTCTATCAAAGTCAGTCGTCACACAGTGTTGCTGTTACTGTGTACGATGTTCTCCTGGTTCTGCTCACTTCACTCAGCATCAGTTCATATAAGTCTTTCCAGGATTTTCTGAAGTCTGCCTGTTCATCATTTCTTTTAGCACCATAGTATTCCATTACTATCTGCATATATCTTGCATGGTGTCTCTCCCATCAGACTGGATGCTCCTTGGGGGCAGGTACCGGCTTTTCCTTTCCTTGTACTCCCAGCATAGCACACATGCACGCGCGTACACACAATGCCTGGCCTATACAGTATGCACTTAATAAATGCTTATTGACTGAGTCCTTTGTCTAGATTTCTCCTTCTCACGTTGTATATCTCATCCTCTCCCTTTCCCATTAAATTCTATGTCCCTTGAGGCAAGGTGCTATGTTGTTTTTATTTTTTTATCTTAGAAGCAGCTGGGTGTCATCACTGTGGTAGAGGGCTCTGCCTGGGGTCAGGAAAAGTGGAGTTCAGATCCTCTGACACTTACTGGCTGTGTGCCCCTGGACACATCAGTCTGCCTCAGTTTCCTCTTCTGTAAAATAGGCATAATAACAGCTCCTCTTCCCTCCCAAGGTTGCTGTGTCATGGCCGCTTTGCAAACAGGAAGGTGCCCTTCACCCCCAGCATCCCAATTTCTTGGACTTTGGCACTTCAGAGGCTCTCTGGGCACTCCCTCCAGCCCACCCATACTGTAGCCTCCTCATCACCATAGCTAGATCCGTAAAGCGCCCTAATGTGTTCAGAGTGCTTTCTGTATGTTTGCTCACTTGATCCCATGATGCCTATCTTCTCATCCTGCATAACTCTTGTGGCTTCCCTCTTCCATGTACCTATGCCCTTCCCCAGGTAGTCACCCCATGTGCTGAAAGCCTCCCCTTCGAGGCCTCCACATTGCCTGGATGCCAGTGCAGGGCATGGACTGTCTACATGTTGCCCCTCAGTCTTGCCCCTGGACGGTCCTGCCTCCATCCACCCTCTGAGGATGACCGCCTCCCCCACTTCTGCTCCCTTATTTCTGCTAACAGGCCCCATGTTGGTGCCTCTGTTGTCTTTTAGGTGACCTGCAACGTTAGTTCTTCAGAGGTTGGTATGCCATGACTCAGAAGCATTCAGGATCACAAGGTATCAACAAGGTGGGCATCGGCCTCAGGGAGACGCTGGGGGTCCTTAGAAACACTGCTCTGCCCCACGTTTCCAGACTCACTCTGTATTTAGAATCAGGGCAGTGTTAGCTAGTCGTTGCCCTGGTCACACCTTTCAGGGAGCCTTGTAAGGGTTTAACAAAGGCATGAAATACACTCTGGAGGAGGGCCTTCTTTCTGCTTATCCCTCTTTGAAGGTCCTTGTTATAAGGTCGACTCCACATCTTCCCCCAATGGGTGACTCCTCCCAGCTTCCCTTCTGGAATGACAGGAATCATTTCTCCAGTCATCGAACACTTAGTAAGCCCCAACTGCATGTTCCAGGCTCCATGGATGCAGATGCCTGTCTTCTTTGCACTCAGACTCAGTCCTGCCAGTTGTACTGGCCTCTGTGCCTCCAGCAGCCTCCTTTGTAATCCATCCTCTCTGCAGGGAGATGGGTCTTCCTAAAGCCCAGCTGAACTCAGACCACTCTGTCCTCACCAGCACTCAGAATTCCCCAGATAAAATTCCAGCTCCTTAGATTGGCATTCGAGACCTCCTCCTGCTGCCCTCAATTTCCCCGCATGGACCACTTTGCTGTTTTCTAAGGAAGACTTGAACTTTGACCTGGCCCATGGCTCAGACGGTGCTGATAACCTGAAGCCCTGCAAGTCTCATTCCTCCCTATTGACTCCGGATGTCGGGGAAGCTTTTCTGGAGAAGGAAAGGGCCCTTTTCCTCTCTGTGGACACAGCTTTTAAATTCTGCCTTAGACTTAGTGTTACTTGTGTCTATTTACCTGTGGGCAGAGACCAGGCCTCGCTCCTTTTTATCTCCCTCTAGGGCCTAGACCAGGGCCCTCAGAGAAGACAAGCCTCCTGGACATGTCCCAGGAGTCTCTGGGGACCTCACTCTTCTCTCCGAGGAAGGCCAGAGATGAAAACACCATGCAGAGGGAGAGCTTGAGTATTTGCATTTCCGTGGGATGTGGCATGGCCTGAGTAGAAAGACCCAAGGTCATGTCTATGAGCCACTGTTCCCCATAAACACACCACAGTCCCTCTGGCTGACACTTGCTCAGTCTCCTCATCTATAAAATGGGCACATTGCCACTCGCGCTGTCATCTCAAGGTTGTTGTCCAAGAGCCCTTGGTAAACCCTGGGTGTCCTAGGTCATTGTAGGGGGGATGAGAGTAGATTGTCTCTGCTGGAAGAAGGGTCATGGGGTCCTCTCAGTCTCTTTGTCGTGGCAGAATTCCTCTAAAAACTGGTGCCTGCCAATGCAGGGTTTTCCCCACATGCATCTGCTTCAAGGTTGGGGCACTGGGCAAAGAAATGTGGAGGCCAGCAGCCCTGGTCCTGCGCGGACCCTGGCGGAGCAGATCAGAGAAGCTCATTCTTCCTGTTCATCTCCTCCTCTAGATTCAGACCCATGTGGGGGGGAGGGGGAGGCCAAGAAAAGCAACCCTTACTGTTATCTGGTCCTGCTGGAGAAAAGAACCCAGCCTGCTCTGGCCAACACCTGATGTCACACCAGCGGGGCTTGTGTGGGGTGTTGGGGATAGGGTTAGGGCTGTGACTCACATGCTTAGGCACGTTGGAGTCAAACGCCCCATCTGGGGCATCTTGGGACACCTCCTCCCCCTTCTGGAAGTGCCTGGGAACATATTTTAGATGGGTGATTTGGACTCTCTCTTTTTTTCTCTCTTTTTCTTTTTTCCTTCTTTCTTTCTCTCTCTTTTTCTTCCTTCCTTCCTTCATCATGACACCCTCTGGAGATGCTGTCATAGTACCAGGTTTGACCATTGTGGGTCTAGAGTTTCTGAGGAGCTCCCGATGGGACTATACATGTGACAGTCTGGGGGCAGCTGCCATCCTTCTCACCTCTTCTTCACTCACAGATCTCTCCTCCCATTCCCTCAAGCTCTTGATCCATGTAGGGGTCTGTGGTGCACACTTTCATAACCTGCAGGGAAATTGGCACTACCTGGGATCCTCTTTCAAGGAAGTCCTGGGATGACCTGATTTTGGCTTTAGGAGGTGTTGGCAGGCCTGAGCGTGTTTATGTGAAGCCTGAGTGATCCAGCCAAATTCCATGATTTACGGTGTTTCCTCGTAGGCCTGTGCTGCCTAAAGCCGGACAATCTAATGAGGCGTGGTTTCCCCTTTGGTTTCCACTGCCCTCCGGGTAAAGGGATTACAAAGGGCTGCCCAAGCTCCCAGTCAGGAAACAAAAGAGGTTTCTGTGGCTTTGTTTGGAACAGTAGAAAGCAGCTGGGAAAAGAAATAAATGATTCCCCCACTGTCCTGAATTTAGACTAAATAGATGGGGGCCCATAATATAAAGAAGGAGGGAAAAGGTCAGAAGGAGAAGCTGGAGGGAGCCGAAGCTGGGCCCAAAGAAGGCCCATCTAGAACCTTAGCGTCTGGGGAGCGGGGGCACTTGGATCGTCTAGTGCAGGGTTCATAACCATTTTTGTGTGCCTTGAGCCCCCCCTAGCAGGAGTCTGGTGAGCCCTGTGGACTCCCCAGAAGACTGCTTTTAAATGTAAAATACATCGGATTACAGAGGAAGCCAGCAGCAGTGAAGTAGATGGCAAAATCACCTTTTTTTAAACAGGGCCCTACACTCCAGTCTACACTGGTGTCTGCTAGCCTGCCTGTCCCTTCAGCTGAACCTTGGTCAGCGACAGGCAGATGCTGCATGACCTTGGTGCGCTGCCCCTCTTTTGCTGAATAACTCCATCTTTAGGCGCTGTTTCTTGATACTGATCTGAAATCTGCTTTCTCTCATGTAACTTTTGTTTGATAGCTTAAAATCTGTCCCCAGAGCCAAAGAGGACGCAGATGGGCCCGTGGTGCCTTCCTGAGACATTAGTCTGACAATTTCATTCATTCCCTTCCTAGGAAGCCTTCCCTTGTTCCCTATTGGCTCGAGATTAAAACTCAGTTCCTCTACCGGGCATTGAAGGCGGGTTCACCCGTCTGGTTCCAAGTTCCTGTTCTCTGCCTCGTCCCTGCCCCTTACTGGGGCCCAGCCAGGCTTCCATTCACTTTTCTATTGGCCCAGGTTCTCCCAGGTTCTCTCCAGGTGAATTCAGTCGAAGGGCTTTGCTTGAGGACCTAGAGGGCCACCTGTGGCCACAGGCCAAGGTTTCCCACCCCTGCGCCAAAGCCTTCAGAGCTCTGGCTTTCTCTCCCCAGGGTTTATTTAGCCCAGATGTTGCCTCCTGCCTTTGTGAAGCTTTCTCTGATTCTCTTCCCTCCCCGCCATGGCTGGCACTTTCTCTCTCCTTTAGCATGGGAGTTTTAAGCAGGGTCTGTGTTTTCTCATCTCCTCCCTGTCAGCCCATCACTTACCCCAGTTCCTGGCTGTCTTGTCACAAGGTTGTAACAGCAAGCACCCTAGCATACCTAGGGCAGCTACTAGCACAGGTTCTTAGATCTGCTTTTCTAAAGGAAAGCAACTCAAAATGGGTTAACAATCTTACTTTAATCAAACATATCATTTACCTAGTTCAGGAGGAAAAGTCA
>CM053585.1:380492780-380547455 GCA_028646515.1 Pseudochirops corinnae
CTGGCGCCACAGGCTCCATGTGACCACATTCAGCCTATTAGGGAACAGAGTATACTTTCAAATATCCAAGGGTCCTCAAAGTCACGTAGCCACTTCAGCAAAGGGCCTAGGGGCAGGGAAGATCTTTAGATTCCCGTAACAAAGGTCCAGGTCAGATCCTGAAGGCCTCTGTAGTGAAGAGGTTGGAGAGGATGATGGAGGAGGTCTCTTCGGTTCTAGTTCTGGGGTAGTGTGCTATTGCTTAATGAGTGTTTGAGGGGAAGAAGTGAGCACCCAACTTCTTCCAGGGATGGAGAGTTGCCTCCCTGCCAACCCAGCACCTGCCATTTTGGAACAGTTCAGATTGTTGGTTAGACGTAAAAGCTACTTCCCTCTAACTCCCCCCCACTCTGTGATCCTGGTTCTGGCCTCTGAATCGTGATGGCAAAAATGATATGCCCTAGTGAATCTCATGCCCAGTGTCTGACCCAGCATCCTTGGCTACAGGGGCCACCTGGAAGAGTCCTTTGCTGCGTTTTCCAGATGTTACTTCCTGTTCCCCCTTCATTCCTGCCCCTTTTCATGTCTATCTATCCTGTACTTATGGTACCAGTAGAATAGAACCTGCCTGAGGGCAGGGCCTGTCTTGGTCTCCTGTGCTCTGCACAGCGTGGGAGAGAGGATATGGGTAGTTAACACACTTCGGTTGATTATGTTGTCTTAGGAGCCACAAGGTCATTGGTTTTGGTGGTTTGGCTGATAAACTGGTCGGGGTTTCTTTGCTGATCACCATCATGGTGTAGAATCAGCTCTGGTTGAGAGCTTGGTTGGGCATGATCTGGTCCAGCACCATGAGGGCACCTCCAGAAGTAGAGGGTACAGTGATCACAGATTTAGAGGTGGGAGGAAACTGCAGAGAAATGGTCACCTGCCCAGTCCGCAGCCAGTGAATGCCTGAAGCAGGACTTTCCTCACTGGGCTCAGCACTCTAGCCCTTACACCCCCCTGCCTTAATGGGTGAAGCCTCTGGGGCTCAGATACCTTGGCCGAGGCACCGTGAGGGAGGAGCTGCCGCTCACCCCACACCCCCTTGGCTGTTGGTTGTCCTGTCACATCCCACACACGTGGCTTTTCAGATTGGTCCCAGCTCAGTTCTTGGCATTTGTTGATTTTGCATTTCTGGTCATAGGGAGACTCAGTCGTTTGAAGCAAAATGAAGTTATTTCTGTGCCACCGGAGTGGTGGGTCCACACTGAAGCAGCTGGTGGCAAGGTTTCTGACATTTTCAGACAGCAGGTGGAGGAATTCCTCCAGCTTGGGAATTTGGCACTTAGAGGCCTGCCCGCAGGTGGCAGCAGTGAGTCCCTTTGGAAGGACTGAGCCTTAATTCCAGAAGTCATTCCTTGTGTCCGCAGGGGGTGGGGATGGGGCGTGTTCTGGGGCACGTCTTTCTGGCCCTGTTTAGTAGTCTTTACCCAGTCTTGGAAGTGGTCATGAGACCCCTTGGTCCATCCTACACTCTCTCTGGCTAGAGGACCTTTCCCCAGGAGAGGCCCCCAGGTGCAGTGAAAAGAGCATGGGACTCCGTGTCCCAGCCATGCCAGCTATGGTCATAGCTTCCGAGAGCTTCAGTTTCCCTATCTGTGAAATGGACCCAAGCATTATATAACAGTGCATCTATATAATTGGAACAAAGATTCACCTTGACTTATAGGAGAGAGAGTGTGAGACAGAGCGAGAGAGAGCGAGAGAGAGAGAGAGAGAGAGAGAGAGAGAGAGAGTGTGTGTGTGTGTGTGTGTGTGTGTGTGCGTGTGTGTGTGTGTGTACACATGCATATGGTGGGGTAGTGTTAAGAGTTTCTGTGGAAAATGGTAAGAAAGGATGGAGGATGAAAGACTTGGGAAGTTTCGTGACGACAGCTCCAAAGATCAAGTCATTTGCTAAGGAAGGCTATGGGCCAGCACAGCCCAGGTGAATGGAGGACCTGGGCAGGGGCATCAGTGCCCTCCACTGAGCCCCTGGCCAGTCTGGCACAGGTGCTTCCATCCAGTGAGCCGAGCCACCTCGGCTGGTCTGAGAACAAGACATCCCGTCTGTGTCTCCCCGCCGACTGCTGACCCCCCTGGCCCCCATAAGCCTCCCTAACACCCTCCTTCCTCATGGACGCCCCCCAGCCCCTCTCCCTTCCACTGCATTCCCACCGTTAATCATTTCCTGTTTATCCCGTGTGTATGTAGCAGTTTGTTCATTGTCTCTGCCATCGGAGTGTCAGCTCTTCGAGGGCAGGGACTGCCTTGCCTCTTTTTGTATCCCCAGCACGTAGCACATAGTAGGCTCTTCAGAAGTGTTTACTGATTGATTGTTGTTGCCTCATTCGTGCTGTGAGGAGGGAGGACCCCTGACCTGACGCTCGGATATCTTCTTCTCCCCCCTCCAGGTTCACCTGCCACTCCCAGGCCTTCCCTAAGGGAAGCTGTGTCCAGAAAGCACCATGATGGTGACCCAGGCTGTGCTGGCCCCCGAGCCGGCCTCCCCCCCCACCACAGCCGCACCCCCCAGCTTCTCCTGGATCCCCGAGGGCAGCCCAACCGCGATGGAGCAGCCCATCTTCCTAATGACCACTGCAGCCCAGGCCATCTCTGGCTTCTTTGTGTGGACAGCCCTGCTCATCACCGGCCATCAGGTGAGCATCGAAGCCTTCCTCCCCTGGGTCCCTGAGCTCCAGCCTTGGTGGGGAGGAGGAAGGCAAGAGGGCCAGTCTTTTTCCATCCTCCCAGTATCCCAGGACACTTTCTAGGGCTGCTGTGAGTTAAGCTGCTGCTGACCTCCCACGTTAGGGGGTCCAGAGGCCTTCATGCAATGGGTGCTGTGAGAATTGCCCATTTGGTAGCTGGAGTGGCAAAAGCTCTTGAGAGATGCCAAAGCTCTTGAGAAGAGCCATTTGCTGCTGGAGCCAGACTTCGGACCCATGTGTTCTAGCCCCTAATCCAGGCCTCTTTCCACCGCCTCGTGAGGCTGATTCTGGGACATGTACAGGTGCACATGGGCCAGACCCTAAGCTGTGTTCCTGGCCTTGCACCAGTGACCCACGGGCCCCCTACTGCCCCCGTTCCGTGGTCTCCCTGGGGCCTCATTTCGGCAGTCTCCAGGCTCATGGTGCCATCCCTGGCTCTGCCCCCAGATCTATAGACACCTGCGCTGCTACAGCTGTCCCAACGAGCAGCGCTACATTGTTCGCATCCTCTTCATCGTGCCCATCTACGCCTTCGACTCCTGGCTCAGTCTCCTCTTCTTCACCAATGACCAGTACTATGTGTACTTTGGCACCGTGCGTGACTGCTATGAGGGTAAGGACCATGTGCGGGCACGGGGGCTGACCTGGACACCAGGGAAGGGAACATTGCCCCTGGTCTGGGAGCCTCACTGCCAGGCAGTGCCTTCTTCACCCTGTCTTCACCTGCTGTGACTGCTGCCTGTGAAGCCCCCAGGCTACAGGCTTCACTGCTTGGCCTGCTTACTATGAGGGTGGGCCCTCCCAGCCTCAGCTAGTGCTTCATTTGCTGAGCTTTCCTGAGATGGTGGAGGATATGTGCCCTGTTGTCTAGATTGGGGATGGGGGGCAGATTTGGGGGCAAAGGCTCCACCGAGGGAGGCTGCTCCCAACAGACTTTTTCTCCTGGCCATCCTGATAGGCAGAAATCCCTTGGCATGTAGCCTATCCTTGTTGTCTTTGTTCCTGCTACCCAGATCCATTCTGGGCACACTCACCTCCCTCAGGGGCCGGGTGGGCAGAGCCCCTTCTGTTCCCTCTCTCCCATCTAGAACATGGCCCCTTCAGAAGAGGCCACTTCTCCTGCCCCTCAGTGATGGAGCATTTCCCTGCAGCAGCCCTGGGAGGTGAGCAGTGCCAGCCATGCCCCCCAGCTTAGAAACTGAGGCACTCAGTATGGTCATCGAGTAAATGAAGAGACCAGGACTGGAAACGGGAGCTCAGAGCTCTTTCCTCTCTGTTCTCTGCCCTGACCCCCAGGCCCTGTTGCTTCTTCCTTCTCAAAGCCCTCCAGATGAGGGGTTGTGGCGGGGGGATTCTTTTTCCTCCAAAGTGCCAACCTCTTTCCATGTACAACTTGCTGCCCTGGAAGTATCCTGGAGAAGTAAAGCGGAGAAAGCTCCTACCCCCATTTGATGTCGAAACCGAGGCATGTGCCTTGTCTCCTCTGCCCCTCCAGAATTCTCCCTCTTAATACAGACTGCTCATCCCCCAGGGCTGCCATGAAGCTGAGTCCTAGGGAAGCCACTGAGGCCTCCTGGGTTGGAAGGACCGGCATGCCTCTGGAGGAGCTCCCCGGGAAAGCTCCTGTGTCTGCCTGTTTCTCTGGGAGCAAAGGTCTGGCCTGGCCTTGGGGATGGGGACTCCACTTTGTTGTGGCAGAGCCCCTAGCTCGTCTTGTGTCCAGGAAGGGGCCTCCGGCTTTCTGCCACCATCAGCTGAGCCTCCTGGCTGGTCCTGGGCACCCTTCTCTGCCCGAGGGGCCAACCAGCTTCCCAAGTCCTTTGACAAAGCCCAAGAGGTGGTGGCAGATGGTGGGCAGCCCCTCCCCTGCCCCACAGGCCACCTTTGTTCCCTTCCTGCCACCTCCCCCCCGCAGAGCCCATGGCAAAGCCAAGCAGGAAGTCTGTCACCCACTGAAACTCGTCTCCTAGCAACGGCCTTGCTCCCCTCCCTTTCTCTGAGGGTGTTTGTAAACATCAAAACATCTGCTCGGGTTCTGGCTGCCCCAAAGGTCACCAGCTTCTGGTGTCTCTAGTCAGCAGGTCCAACTTCCTGCTTTGTCCCTTCTGGCACCTGAGATGCCTTTTCTGCAGCCTGCTTCTTCTGTGTGTTATCAGCTGGGTGTTGGGCTGCAGCTGTGCCTGTGCAGAGCTGGAGAGTGGGGTGCGTGCGTGTGTGTGTGAGTGTGTGTGTGTGTGTGTGTGTGTGTGTGTGTGTGTGCATGTGCATGTGCGCGTGTGTATGTGTGTATGAGTGTGTGTGAGAATGTATGTGTCTGGGTGTGAGTGTGTGTATGTGTGTGTGTGTGTGAGTGTGAGTGTGTGAGAATGTATGTGTCTGGGTGTGAGTGTGTGTATGTGTGTGTATGTCTGGGTGTGAGTGTGTGTATGAGTGTGTATGTGAGTGTGTCTGGGTATGAGTGTGTCTGGGTGTGAGTATGTGTGTGTGTGTCAGGGTGTGAGTGTGTTTCTAGGTGTGACTGTGTGTGTCTGGGGATGTGTGAGTGTGATTCTCCTAATGCTCCTTTCCTTCTCTTATTTCATTCCCCCCCTGACTTCTGGGAAGAGGGAGGGGATCCTCAACTTGATAGAAGAGGCAGACATTTGCATTGTCACAGATTTTGGGGCTTTTCCTTCTCTTGAGGCTCTCTCTCTGCCAGATTTCTCTCTGGGAATTCCCAGATTTATAGTGGGATAGCTTTGTGATCATACAGAGGGACCGAACCTTATGTAGTTCAGAGCGAGAAGACGCAGGTCAACAGAGAAGGTCACGTCATCCCTTCTTCCCCTGCCCCTAGACTGGCCTTCAGTCACCCCCAAGAGGGAATTGTCTGTCCTTTCCTTAAAGTGTTGGGAGGGTGTGATCTGAGGCCCAGGCTTTGGAGCTGACAGGGACATTCACCAGCCCCTTTGCTTTATAAATGAGTAAATGATGACTGACTGACAATAGTGGAGTCACTTGTCCAGGGCCATACTGGGAGGAAAAAGCCCGAGTATTCAGGCCAGACCTTGGCCTCCCAGTCCAGAGCCTTGGCCAGCCTAGCCCAGCAGCCCTGGGAGGCAGGAAGGCCTTCATAGAGCATTTTCATTCTTTCTCTTAGCTTTTAAGTCTGTCTCTGGCCCTGGTAGGAATAAGTTGATTGATGAGGGCATTGCTCACCCAGGTGGTGTCTCCATCCTGCCCCTTTTTCTGACCATGGCCAGCTTTGTCATCATTCCCAATGTGGGGGACAAAAGCAGAGAGAAGTCCTGTGATGTCTGGGCTCCTACTGCAACCTTGCCCTTGGGCTCTGGGAAGTGGCAGGAAGGCCCTAGCCCCGAGGAGGCTCTAGCAGTCTCTTGGGAGAGACCAGACATGGGCCCAGGAAACAGAAAGGATAGTGTGGTCTCCACTGTCCAGCTATGACACTTCCCATTTCCAGCCTCTGACTGCCCAGGATGGCCGTAATCCTGGAAGAAAGTCAGAAAGCCTAAGTGCCCCCAGTGAGGAAACAGCCCCTGAGCTGAAGAGGAGGGTGGCAGACAGGAAGGCTTCCTGGTGGGGCTGGTCACGCAGGGCGGGGGGAGAATTTCCTAGCCCAGTGGACTGAGAGGCCATCCAGGTAGAGAGAGGGCTCATAGAACCCTAGTCTAGGAGTGAATTCCCAGGCCACCCAGCCCCCTCACCCTCATTTCCCATGTGAGGAAGCTCAAGGCCCTTCAGCTGCTGACTATCTGAGACAGGACTTCTTCAGCACTGGGGGACATGTGGTCCTCAGAGGCAGTGTGGATAAGGACAGAGCTAAGCAGCGTCCAGTGAGCACTGAGCCTGTTCTCAGCACTCTTCTGGGCCCTGGGCTGTGGAGCAAGAGGAGATGGAGGGCAGGCCCTGGGAGGGAGCCGGGGGTGCCAGGGAAGTCCCCCCATTCAGGTCAGAGCATTGGCAGGGGGGCCACCTCACCCCGCAGCGTGAGAGCTTGGCAGCCGCTCAGCTCAGTCACCAGAATGAGAATTCTAGAGGTTCTTTCCCTGCCCTGGATATTCAGGAACAGTCTGTGTGAGGGGAAGTGGGAGTCCAGCATGCTCTTTGTGGAGAGGGGGTACAGTAGTTGGATTGGGGAGGGTTGGAATCCCTTTTAGGGATTAAAGTGCTGGAAGAAGATGGAGCTGAGCCTCGATCTGGGCATTGAGTGCCAGGCAAGGCAGGCAAGGGGGTCAGCAGATCCAGGAGGGGGAGGGGGCGCTGCCTTGGAAGGCCATGCCTGCAGCTCTTCTCTGCCACCTTCCTCTGAGACTGAGGCCTCTCAGACTGTCTCTAAGAACAGGGCCACTTGGGGGAGATGATCCCTTAGCTGTTTTCAGTCAAAACTCTTTTCAACTTAGTTAAACAGCCCCGCAGAGGGCAGAGTTCTTGTTTCCCCATTTGACTGTCCCCTCTAATCCTTCCTGGAGCGGCTTTGTTGTGTATATACTGGATACAGCTGCTCTGGCCAACTGGGCAGGGTGCGGACAGAGGCTTTTCCCAGCTGCCCCCTAGGTCTGCCTTATTCTCACCCTCCTGCTGATATCCAGGAGCTCCTGTCGCCAGGGGGTCAGCAGAGAGAGGATTGACCTCAGTAAGAGTGCCTCTGGCCGCCCCCAGGAGGCTTGTCACCTGCCCCTAAAGAGCTTGATCCCAGGCTTCTGGAAGGAGAAGGGTGGCAGGTGAGCAGCCCAGAGCAGACTGATGCCGCCTTGAGCTGTATTGGCAGAAGTGGATGACTAGAACAAGGAAGCTGCCTTCCTTGCCAGCTTCTGCCCTATTCTCAGCTGCCCTTTCGAGGACCTTGGTCCCTTCTGGACACCACTCTTTAGGGAAGACATTGCAGTGGTAGAGGGGCCGGCCCCCACCTCCCCTCCAAACCATCTTCCCTGAGTATCAGAGGAGCAAAGGATGTTTCATCTGAAGGTGATGGAACTCGGAGGGGTCAGGGAAGGGAAGGCAGGAAGTGGAGGGAAAAGTCCGTCTGCCTTTGAGCATTTGAAGAGCTCTCTCATGGTCGGTTACGAGCCTGGGTGAAACTGCACAGGGGCCAATCTCAGCTCCTCCTGGGGAAACCTTCCTTCTCACAGTGACAGCTAGCCAGAAGGGGTGTGGGTCCTCTCAGAAGGCAGCAGCGTCCCAGTCCTTGAAGGCCCCCATTCAGGCTGCCCGACACTTTTTTTAAGAATCTGTATAGGGTATTTCTGTTCTCAAGTGAGTTTGAGAAAATGACTCCTGAGGTTTTATCCAACTGTGAGATTTTGTGGTTCAAAGTCAGAGGGGAAGGGGGGCAGATTTCAGCCCATTGTAAGATAAAGCCACCTAACAATTAAGCAAGTTGTCTTGGAGAGGGGCATGAATTCAGGTCTTCAGAGAAGCATTGTTGAACACCTCATAGGAATGTTGCCCATAGGATTCATTGTGTGAGTGGAGGCTTTGAATGTCTCTTCCAACTGGGCAGTTTCTGATTTTAGACTGTTGGAGATTTGAGAAGCAGGTTTTTGGCAGGCCTCTAGTCCCTCCCCCAACGTGGGCACACGTCTTTAATGGTTAATGCACCACATCTCCTGTCCATCCTCCACATCACTACCCACGTGATTTTCCCTGAGACCACCTCTCACCAGGTCACTGCTGTACTCCTCCAACTCCAGTGGTTTGCTTCTGCCTCTTGTCCGGAGGCTCTAACCCTTTTTGTGTCCTGGACCTCTTGGGCAGTCTGGTGAAGCCCATGGGTCTTTCTCAGAATCGTGTTTTTAAATGTAAAAAAAATATAGAAACCAATTGTATCAAAATATATATTTTTAAATAGAGTCTAGGATCCCAATATAAACTCCTCTGTTTAACCTGTGAAGTCCTTTCCCACCTAGCCCCGCTTAGCTTTCTAACTTCCCTGGCCCTCTCACTTGTGACATTCCAGCCACCCCCTCTGTGCCTTTGGCCTGATCATACCCTCTGCTTGGAATGCCCTCCCACGTCATAGAGGCCTCCCCCTTTGCACGTAGCCCTTTCTGATCCCCCAGCCACCAGGGCCTCCCTCTCGAATCACCTTGTGTTTGTGTTGAGGGTGGTTTTAGACTTCCTTGTTGCTCTCCCTAGACCGTAAGCTCCTCCTTTGCCTCTTTGTCCCATTTTCCCCAGTGGTCATCCTGTGCCCCTTGTTCATGAGCCCTGAGGAGGGCTCGTGCTGGCCCCTGGCTGGTTTCCTGGCTTTCCTGGGTCCTCCCTCTTCATGTGACGAGGCTGGCACCTGCCTCCTTGTATCACCACCTGGCTGTGATGGGCAGGCAGGCTTTTCCTCTCATTCTCTGTGTCATTCACATCTCTTCTTGCTCCTAAGAACTGATACCTGTGCTTTTTCACACTCAACTTTATTTCTAGGTCCACAATTTCTCCCTCCCACCTCCCCACACACCCTTCTCCCATTACAAACATGGGTGAGCAAGAGAAGCAATGGGCAGCTTTTTGGCACTGGACCTGGGGAAGAAGTCGTGCCAGGCTTGTTGAGAAAATCTGGCCTCCAGGGGTGGAGTGGGGGCCAGAGGCCCGCTCCCTGGCACGGGTGACCTTTCCCCTTTGGTTCTGCCATCTCCCAGGCTCCGTCAGGCCATCTCACTCACTTTCTAGCATCGTCCTTGGGGTAGCCGTGGTTGGTGCTGACAATGAGACCAGGGACATCCTTTTTATTAGGACTGCCCCAGACTCCATTCCTGCCAGTGAAGGGTTTGCTGCCAGTCTCTGCCCCATCACTGCCCTTCTCCCTTCCCTTCTTCATTCATGAGCTGCTGCTGCTTCCCCTTGTTTTCCCTCTGGCGCCCACAGGGGAGTGAAGCCCCCAGCATCTAGTTGTCTCTCTGAGGTTGATTTGTGCCCTCGTGGGGTCTTTTCTCCACAGCTTTTGTCATCTACAATTTTCTGAGTCTCTGCTATGAATACCTCGGAGGAGAGAGTGCCATTATGTCAGAGATCCGAGGGAAGTCCATCGAGTGAGTATTGGGCCTTCTCCCAAGCCCTGTTCCACTTAGCAGCTCATTCCCTCTTCCCTAAACTCTGTCTCTTTGTTATCCTGGCCATGACTCTTTTGAAGGTTCCCCAGCTCAGGAGAGCGGGAAGACGCTGGCCAAGACCTCCCCTGCAAGGAGCCTTGACTCCCTAGGCGTCAGTCTCCCTTCTGGTCAGTGCAGTCGTGTCCATGCTGGCCAGAGCTCTGGGTGAGGGGGCCTGGCTCTCTATCCCTTGTGGTGCCTGGACCCTGTGTATCTCATGTTCAATCCAACAAACAGTGATTGAGTAACCCATGTGTGCAGAGGACAGTGCTGGGTGCCACAGGGGTAGAGAGGAAAAGACAGACCCTTCTTTGCACTCAGTGAGTTTATAGGAGTCCCCAGGTTAATTCATTTGCAGAAACAACTTAGCCCCTGATCTGCCCCACTGTGTGCTGGCTTGTGGACAGATGTGCTCGCTCTCTTTCTGGCCCCCCATGTTGCCTGGGGCCTTTTCTGCAACATCCCTATTCCCCTCCTTCCCTACAGGGAAGTCCCTATTACCTTCCCACTGTCCTTCTCTTTGGGCTGACCAGGCCTATAGAGGGGTTAAGGGAAAATACTACCCCACAGCCTTCATTTTGTCTGGTCTCGCCAGTGTTCCAGTCCCCCTGCCTACTGCTTTGTCTGGGGGCTCCAGCTTTCTGCTCAGTCTCCTATCTCTTATTTAGGTCAAGCTGTATGTACGGTACCTGCTGCCTCTGGGGGAAGACATACTCAATTGGCTTTCTCAGGTTCTGCAAACAGGTATGAGCCTAAGGCCGTCCTCCCTGGGCAGTGGGCACCAGGCTTGTGGGCCAAGGTTATTGAGTCGGAGGATTTGGGGGCTGAAGGACTCAGAGGAGCACAGGCTTGAGTGTGGGCAAGGACAGATGAGGAAACAGAGGCAGGCCCTTGGAAGGGAGGCCTCCCCAGAGGCCTTCTTGTGTTCTGCTGCCCTTGAATGGAGAGATAGCTGAGTTCATTACAAGAGTGTAGAAGGGGAGAATCCAAGGGAGCCCCACATGCTAGGCCCCTGTGTAAAGGCAGCCAGGAGACTCATCTCTTCTCATTTCCTTTCTAAACATATGTCACTATAGGCCCCCCAGGAACCATTTACTATCTCATTAGGGAAGTGGGAGTCCTGGCTGGGGGCACTTGGAAATGCATGCAGGAACCAGTGCCTTCAGTGCCCATGATGCAGCGCTTTGGGAGGAGGAACCAGCCCCAGACACTTAGTCATTGTGTCTGGGGTGCAGTGCGTGGGGAGTGGGGGTGGGGGAATCACTAACCATGTGAAAGCTTTCCATCAGCTGAGCCTGGCATCAGACTCCCCACATTGGCCCTTCTCCCTTGTCTCGTAGAGGCTCCCCAAGACTCAGCCTGTGGAGTTAAGCCTTAGCTTTCTAGGCAGCTCAGGCCCGGTCTTGCTCAAGGGAGTAAGCTTGGCCTGGACTCCAGGCCTGCTACGCCATATTGCCTTGACCCCTCTGCTGACCATGTGACCTCTCAGCCCCCCCTGCTCCAGGCCTCCACACCTCCACACCACCCTCTTTGGCTCCTTCAGCTCTGGTGGGGTTAGGAAGGAAAAGAGAAGCCAGTGGCAGCTCAGCGTGGGTGGCCTTTGGGGCCCACGGGGATGGGGCCACTCTCTGCGGAGGAGGGCACCACTCCTGCTTCTCCCTCATCATCCCAACCTCATGCTCCCGTGGTCACCTCCTTCTTTCAAGACTTTGCCCCTAGAATTTCAGGGAAAGACTAAACCCTGATTGCCCTCCAAAAAAAAAAAAAAATGAGAAGGGGATGGTGGAGATTGCAGGGGAGGGGAGGAGAGATGGAGAAAGAAAAGGCCCGTTTAACCAAACTGGCTTCAAGCCAGGCTCAGCAATCCCGTCATAAAGAATGTGAGACCAGGACAGGGCAGAAAGGAAAACATTTGTAATCAGCAGACAGTGTTTGCTAAGCACACGACAAAAACAAACACAGCACAAAAATCCTGAGTCACTGAGGGTCCAGGACGGGAACTTCTCACTGAGACCTGATAATTGTGTCAAGTGTCTGAGGCCAGATTTGAATTCAGGTCCTCCTGACTCCAGGGCCGGCACTCTATTCACTATGCCACGTAGCTGCCCCTTGTCCCCTTCTGATTATGAGCTCCCCAGAGCTTTTTTCTTACCCCTGTGGGTTCCCTTCAATATGACACCTGATTGGCCCTGGGTCTGTCAGCTCATTAATGGGGCACAAGCCAGCATCCAGCCCGCCTGGTTCCCAGGCCTGTGTTCTTTCTAATAATGCCCCCTTGCCTCTCAGAGTAGCATGCCCCACAAGAGGCAAGAACCCACCACTTGCACTGAGATGTTTCTTACTTTACTGACTCTGGTGTTGGTGGACATCACAGAATGGGGATGGTCAGAATCCAGCCAGTTCAAATCTAATGAAAGTAGAGTGTGTCTTTTGGTCAAGGACCATGAGAAAGACCACCAGTGTCCCAGAGGGCACTGTTCATAGCCTCCTGGCCCAGAGAGGGTCAGAACAGGCAACCATCAGTCTGGTGCTGGTCTCTGGGTTCCTGTGAACAGCATTAGACATTTGACCATCCGTGTAATCCTGGAGTCATGTTGTATGGCAAACTGAAAGCCATAAGCATTTGTTTTGTTTCATGGTGTTTTCTCCTGATTAAGGTTATATTTTTAAGTAGTCAATCATATAAGGTTAGATTTACCTACCTGAGTCAAGTTGTAGTAGCTTTGATGAGAATTACAGGCCAGTAATCAGGAATGGGCCTAGGCAAAGTCCTAATCTGAAGCTTTATTGTGATGAGAAGATGCCAGCTGGCCCTGGAGGGTTATGCCAATGGAGAGGAGATGCCAATGGGTCATAAAAGGTTATACCAATGGATCTGGCACTCCACCATGCTGGAAGGCCTTCATCTAGGGACTTGTTGTCAGTTTTCCAAATACCAGCCTCACTTAGCTCAGAGTGCTCCATCACCAACAGGCTGAGTAGGTACTGAATTCTTTGACCACGGCAACCCATGAAACAAAGGCAAGTTATGTGACCACTTTCTTCTTGTACCATGATTTTAGGATTGCTGGTATTCCACATGCGAGTTCCTTGTCTGATAACCAGCAGCCAAACACACCAGAGCACGGTTGTTAACCTAGCTTTAGCAGTCTGGTGGATCTCAGATTGTCATGTTTTTAAGTGTAAAAAATAAAATACATAGGATTACAAAGGAAGCCAGCTTATTCCTATTGAAATCATTGTTTAAAAACATTTTTTTAAAGTTCGGAGTTGTAGGTTAAGTTGGGGAAACTGAGGCAAACCACTTAAGTGACTTGCCTACCCAGCTAGTAAGTGTCTGAAGCCAGATTTTGTTTTCTTGTTTAGAGTTTTGAATTCCAAATTCTATCCCTCCTCACCTCCCTCTCTAAGTTGGTAAGCAATCAGACATAGGTTATACATGTGCAATTATTCAAAACATTTCCATATTAGTGATTTTGTATAAGAAGACTCACATAAAAGAAAAAAAAGAAAGAAAGTGAAAAATAGCCTGCTTCAGTCTGTATTCAAACATTATCAGTTCTTTCTCTGGAGGCAGATAACATATTTCATCATTAGTCCTTTGGTCTTGTATCATTGTATTACTGAGAATAGCTAAGTCATTCACAACATGTCATTGAACAATATTGCTGTTACCGTGTACAACGTTCTTCTGGTTCTGCTCAGCTCACTTTGCATAAGTTTATGTAGGTCTTTCCAGATTTTCTGAAAACATCATGCTCCTATTTCTTATAGCACAATTATATACCACAACTTATTTAGCTACCACAAAAAGAGCTGCTATAAATATTTTTGTACAAATAGGTCCTTTTCCCTTTTTTTATGTCTTTGGGATATAGATCTAGCAGTGGTATTGTGGGACAAAAGTATATGCACAATTTTATAGCATAGTGCTTCTGCACTGAAGTTACCAAGTATTTAAAATACACATCAGAGGGGTGGCTAGTTGGCACAGTGAACAAAGACCTGAGTTCAATTCCAGCCTTAGCTTTTTGGAGGGGGAAGGGTAGGGCAATTGGGGTTAAGTGACTTGCCCAAGGTCGCACGGCTAGTGTTAAGTGTCTAAGGCTGGAATTGAACTCAGGTCCTCCTGACTCCAAGGCCAGTGCTCTGTTCACTGTGCCAGCTAGCCACCCCTCTGCAGTAGCCAGCAGAGGGGAAGACAGCAAAAAAAAAAAAAATGATGCTGGAAAATTAGTCACAAATGAGGCCAAAGACTTGTTGACAACCCAGGAGCCTCCTCCCTTATCTATTAAGAATATTTTCTTCAAGAAAATATCTAGGGGGCATTGGACAGGATTAGTTCCAAATAACATCATAAAAAATGACATTGATTGAATTGACAGGAAACTTCTGGGCACTGAGGTGGGAATTATTTTCAGAGCAGTTGTCTGTGTGGTCAGTTTGTTAGAACAGAACGAAATTAATAACAAATTAGAATAAAAATGAGATGAAGCTATTGCAGGTAATTAAAACAATTCCATTCTAGCCTATTAAACAGACTACTGGTGCCTCAAAATGTTAAATGGACAAAAGAATATACATGGACACATGACTAGTTGCTAAGGAAGCTTAGTGTCAAGTGACCAAACCACCTCAGCCATCAAACGCTTCACCCCCTTGGTGGCTGGGGGTGATACCAGTTCAAACTAGGATTTAATTTGAAGGAGCTTGTAGAGAAAGGTGGCAGATTTGGGGCAGGCCCCTTTGTGAAATGGCCAGATGCCACGGAAAGAAATCCCACTGACCAAAAGCTTAGTGGGAGCCCAGTGAAACTAGAGAGTCTCACCAGCACTTACTGATGAAACTGGAAGGGGGATTTTAATGGAATAAAAATGGAAACTACCTGCCGAGATTTCTACAGCAGATTTTCTTCTCCATCAGTGACTCTGGGACCACCACATTCAGACTGTCAGTTTTCCTGGTCCCCAGTGGGTAACGAGAAAGATCTGGGACAAAGGTGGTCTGCACTGTTGCTGCCGTGTTTTGAGGTATCAAGTCTTAGGATTTCTGAAAGAAGGAAAAAAAAAATGGAAAAAAAAAAGGGGGGAAATTTTTTTTGGAACTTCTAACATTTTTTCTTAAAGGCAGTCACCAAACTCTACTGACTCGTGTTTTATTTACTGTCTCAGTAAGGTCATTTACATTCTTATTGGGCTCAACCTGGATGGAACTGTGAGGAGGAAACAGGCTGGTTTTGGCAAATGAGTCTGTATAGCATCCTGCACCTTACATGACTCAATTGCCCCAGAGCTGTAGAGAAAACAAGATACAACTAACTTTATATTTGACCCATAGAAAATCATTTGATTCTGTGGAACAAAATGGTCAGTCAATGTTGATTAAGCACCTACTATGTGTCGGGGCCTGGGGATACCAAAAGGGACAAAAAACAAACAGTCCCTGCCCTCAAGGGACTCCCAGTCCCGTTGGCCAAGAACCATTCCCCAATGGATGAGTTGGCGCACACTAGTACACCATGGCCCGGAAGGTTCTCTCACCCTCCTGTCTTCCTGCATGCATGAAAAATAAAGTTTTTGAAAAAGTAGGTCAGAACTTTTTTCAGTTTTCTAGTTGAGACCAACAAGCCTAAAACCATGTATGGTCACCAAAGGTATTTGCCTGTGTCCTGAAGAATATAGGTCCAGTATGAACTCCAAATTGAAGAAAGATTCCCAGCAGATGAGGAGGTGCTGCCCACGTTGGCTGGTGATGTGGTCCTGATTGTACAAAGCCTCCAAACATTGCCTGGTCTTCTGTATGAAATCCATCATCAAAGCAGAGTTCAATTTCATTGACATGGGAAAAATCAAGTGGATGAAGAGTGCTTTTGTTCACTGTATGATTGGATGAACAGAGCAGAGGAATGGTTCGGCAGTACACATCTCTTGGACAGACACTATGGCTAGTCTACAAACCACGGCCCACAATTGAATAGGAAGAGGAAAGTGGGCTAGATTGTCACCCTTGGGAAATGACTCCATGCTTTTGGCTGGCCCACACCTCTTGGAATGGATTCTCAGAAAAGGATTTTCCTTTCTAAGGAAACCAAGGCCTGTTTTTTAATACCATTCTTTTTCCTAGTGATGTGACATGAATTCCAGTGATATGAGTCATGAAATTCCAGTGATGTGAGTCATGAAATTCCACAGTGTCTGAAGAATTCAAAGATGTGCGATGTTCCCATGTAAATGGAGAGACACAGAGTGGGGTAACTCAGCTGTGGTATATAAGCCATGAAAAATGGTGACCCACTCCCCTCGACAAGTGTTTGTTAAGCCTCTTTCAGACAAGGCACTAACAGGGACAGGGAGAAGCAGGGGAAGGGGCATGGTCGGGATCAGTCGAGATCCTAGCTCTGGGGATGAGCTCACATGTTCTTCAGAGTTAGAAGAGAGGCTTGAGGGCTAGGTGGTCACTTTTGAAGGTCCAGGGCAGAGAGATGATTTCCCTAAGGTGACCCCGCCAACCCCAGATTTCCCACTGGCCCTGATTGGCTTTGTTCCTGATCCCTCCCTCCGCCCCAGCTCCCCGGCTTTCTCTGTGAAGAGGCATCAGCAGCTTGGAGCCAGTGGTCCCTGGCTGGGCCAGGATGGGAGATTGGGGGTTCCCCATAGGTGTCTGTCACTCATCCAGCAGATCTCAGGCCCTCTCTGGGCCTCAGTCTCTTCAGCTGTGAAATAAAAGGGTTGTATTAGACTTTCAGTGTCCTTAGCAACTATCAAGTCAGTGAAAGGCAGCTCAGTCATGGGCAGAACAAATAGAGTGTCAGACTTGGAGGCAAGAAGACAAGAATTCAAATCTTGACTTCAGACACTTGCAAGTCCCTTCACCTCTCAGCCTCAGTTTCCTCATCTGTGAAAGGGCAACATAAGTAGCCCTTCTCCCAGAGGGTTAGTATGAGGATCGCATGAGCTCATAAAGTCCTTTGCAGACCATGAGGTGCTGAATAAAAGCTCACTGTTGTCATACTGTGATCCTAAACCTTATTTTTTTCTGTCTTACAAACCATTCCACAGTGGTTACCCTCGCCCCACCCCACTGGATTATTATGTATCTCATGAATTACAGTTTTGTTTGGACACTTAATGAGAGTTTTGCAATCCTGCAAGCCACCCTAGGAGATTGCGAAACCAGGGCAGAGAGATTGTCCCTATAGCTAAGCCAGTGATTATTTGCATTTATCGAGGCCATGGAGGTTATCAGAGGGCCACAGGAACTCCAGCTCATCCGACCACATCTAGAAAAATATGCAGTCTCTCCTGAAATCAGGGTTTTGACAGGTTAGACTGAGAGCAGAAACAGCCGGTCTGATCTCTGATCGTGGTGGGATGGGCCTGGAAACATTCCTTTGAGAGTTAGCCTTAGGATGTGGGTGGAGAGGAGAGGCCTGCCGGAACTCTGAGTCGAGGTGTCAGATATTGGGAGCATTGTCATTGCAAAGAGAAAGCAGGCTGCTTGGTCCCAGAGCTCATTGCAGCCGTCCAGACTGCCAAAGGGCACATTGTCCAGTGTAGAGTGGCACCTCAGTGGAATTAGTGAAAGCTGGAAGAGCCTTAGAGGTCATCTGGCCAAGCCCCTTATCTTACACAGAGGAAACTGAGGCCCAGAGAGGTGGCCTGGGCCCTTCCCCTGCCCTTGGTGCTTCCTAACCCTCTCCATGCCTTGTCTCCCTTTCTCACCTCTCTGATTCCTTCCAGGCCACCCTGCAGTTCTGTGTGGTGAAGCCCCTCATGGCCATTAGCACGGTGATCCTCCAGGCCTTCGGAAAGTACCGGGATGGCGACTTCGAGTAAGCAGATGCTTTGGGGAAGGTGTGCCCTGCCATACTGGGGCTGAATTGAGGGACGAGGGAGTGGGGAGAGGAGGGAGAGGTGAGCCTCAGATGAGAGCATGACTTGGGAGTGTGAGTGTGCATATATGAGTGTGTGTGTGTGTGTCATGACTTGGGAGTGTGAGTGTGTGTGTGTGTGAGAGAGAGAGAGAGAGAGAGAGAGAGAGAGAGAGAGAGAGAGAGAGTGGATGGGTGCCCTGGGTTAGGAGTGACTTATTCCTTCAGTGGTAGGGATGGTTTCTGATTTGTGGTTTGGAGTCATGTCACACCTGGGGAACTGAGTAAAGTGACCTCCTGCTCAGGGAAGAGGCCCATGACTTTGTCCCAGTTGACCCTTCCCTCTGATTCCCACCCTGGTAACCCAAGCAAATGGATGAGGGCATGGGGCAAAGCCAGGAGCCTGGCAGGGTATGCTGGGAGTAGTGGAGGAGAGGAGGCATCCTGGGCTGCTCTGCTGGGAGCTGGAGGTCATTCCTTGTGGAAACCCCTCCTTGCCTCCCGTGGTACCCTGTTGCACTCTTGACCCTAGGGCACAGCTCAGGGGTTCCTCCTTTTGCCAACACCTGTTCAGGAAATACAGACTGATTTTCACTTTAGTCTAAGGAGAACACGATGGGGGGCATCCCCATTGCCCTCCACATGCCACTGTCTGTCAGTTTCCCTCCATCTAGAGCAGTGGTTTTCAACCTATGGTTTATGTTCAATTTGTAACAATGAAAATACATCCTGCATATCAGATATTTACATTACGATTCATAACAATGGCAAAATTACAGTTATGAAGGAGCAACGAAAATAATTTTATGGTTGGTGGTCACCACGACATGAGGAACTGTATTAAAGGGTTGAGGCATTAGGAAGGCTGAGAACCGCTGCTATAGAGGATTGTGCCTGGCCCTCCCAGTGCACAGTGCCCTGGGACCTGGCAGGGGCAGCAGTGCACCCGCTCCCACTCTAGCCAGGCCGGATCTCTCACCTCTCCTTCCTCTTGTAGCGTCACCAGCGGCTACCTTTATGTGACCATCATCTACAACATCTCCGTCAGCCTGGCCCTCTATGCGCTCTTCCTCTTCTACTTTGCCACCCGAGAGCTGCTCAGCCCCTACAGCCCCATCCTCAAATTCTTCATGGTCAAGTCTGTCATCTTCCTTTCCTTCTGGCAAGGTGAGGTTCCTTCCTGACCGCTGGGCAGAACCAGCCCTCTGTGCCTCCCAGCCTCCCTCTGGGCTCTTTACCAAGCTGCCCACTTGTCTCCTCATGGCCTCTGGGGTTCTGTGTGCTCAGGCAGCTTCATTGTCCATGCTGAGTGAGTGAATCAGGCCCACATTGGCCAACCCTTTGGTAGTGCCCTTTGGGGGTCAGGGCACCCTGCTGTGAGGTGCCCAACAGACTGGGGCAGCCAGGAATCTGGGTACAGGTTTTGTCAAGAATGCTTGGTCCAATGAAGCTAAGTGAGGAAAAGTGAGTGTGCCAGCGACGTTGGGTCTCTTGAGTCTCTATTGGCATTCTCTATCGGACTGACTCCAGTTTTCCCTTGTGAGGGAAACCTCGATATACTCTTGCCTCTGTAGTCTTGGCGCTAATGGCTCACTGCTGCTCTGACCTCTGGCAGTGACAGTAGTTGTCCTGGGCTTCCACAGACACACTGCCTGGGGTACATGTGCTGCTGGGGGGTGTGGGTAAATTCTTCCAGGCTCTTTGGGTGAACGTGGATTCCCCTGCCCTCCAGTGGGGATCTGCCCACTGGAGATCATTGGTGGGCTGTTCCCCAAATAGGGGCCTTAGGAGCTCCCTCAGGGGCTATGCGGCTCAGTACTGCCGTCCTCACTGCTAGCTTCTTGGGGGACATGAGCAGGCCCCTTTCATCACATCCCTGGTTGGGTGGGCCTCCTCCAAGGACCCACTCTTCTGCCTGCTGACTTTCAGATACTCCTCCCTGAGCCGAGGGCACCTGTCCCCCATTTGACTCACATGTGGGGCCATGGGACGCCTCCTATCATTGCCTTCTGGGTCACTCCCACCCCAGGTATGCTCCTGGCCATCCTGGAGAAGTGTGGGGCCATCCCCAAGATCCACTCAGCCGAGGTGTCGGTGGGGGAGGGCACCGTGGCTGCTGGTTACCAGGACTTCATCATCTGTGTGGAGATGTTCTTCGCCGCCCTGGCCCTGCGCCATGCCTTCACCTACAAGGTGTATGCTGACAAAAGGCTGGATGCTCAAGGTAAGGGAATGAAGAGGTATGCCCAGGGAGGCCTGGGCTCAGGTGGGTGTGACCTCGGTGTGCTTTCTGCCCTTTCTGCTGATAACCTTCAGGGTCCTCAGATAACATACTCCCTCATTAACACTTAGGGAAACTGAGGCTATCTGGAGCTCCAGGAGGAGGCCCCAGGCAGGAAGCTGAGCTGGCCTGGCTTTGGCTCAAGCCACAAATGAGTCTGAACAGGGCCTGGGGCCTCCATTCCAGAGACACTGAGAGAAACAAGGCCCTTCCCTGTTGGAGGAGAATGCTCCAGGATAGAAAAGGCCTCCCAGAGACAATTCTCTCAGAAACTTCTCCCTTTTCTCATTGGTCTTTGAGCTCCTCTGACATCCTCCAGAAAACCTCCGTGAAGCCCTCCTTCACTGAGCATTTAGTAAGCACTTTCTGGGTCCTGAGTGCTGGGGAGACAAAGGCTGTGTTGGTTTTGAGCCCTGCTGTTGAGCAGAGCATCTGCGGAAGAGAAGGCCATTGGGAGGTGAGGTGGCACAGTGAGGTGGCGAGCACCGGCCCTGGAGTCAGGAGGACCTGAGTTCAAATGTGGCCTCAGATTAACACTTACTAGCCATGTGACTTAACCCCAAGTGCCCTACCTTCCCCAGTGCAAAAAAAAAAAAAAAAAAAGAGAAGGCCAATCCTTTGACCCAGGACCCAGAGAGGCTAGTCAGAATTGGGGTTGGACATGTAGCACCCCCTCCCTGCCCAGACCATAGTGCTGGAACACAGGGTGCTGAGTGCTGGAGGACAGCATTCTCCATTGCCCTGTCCCTGTTCCCTGGACCTCCCAGGCTGGAAGGTCCCTCCAGCATGTTTCACCTTCCCCTCACACACACAAAAGTGTTCTCAGCAGTATGCTGTGATCAGGCTGACCTCACCTTGGGGGCAGCTGCAGCCCTGCCCCTGGGCATCCCCAGCCTGCCTCCTATTGTGCCCTTAGAAGGAAGTTGCTGGTGCTTGCCAGGATGCCTAATCTTAGGGATATTGCTGGCTACACATTCACAAGCCCAAGGACGGGGTGCCTGGGGAAAGGCATTGATCAGAGATTTATCAGTTATCACTGGGAGTAAGGCCCGTGCCAGACATTGCAGTAGGTGCCCAGCAGGATAAGACCAGTAGCTCCCTTGACCTCAGGGGGCCCCCAGAAGGCAGCCCATTGACATGGGACCACCTTGTCCTCATCCTGCAGTCAGAAGGGAAGCTGCTTTCATAGCATCCCAGGAGGCCAGTGAGAGTGAGAGCCCCACAGTAGGGCCCCAGGCCCTGAACCCTGAC
Organism: Pseudochirops corinnae; assembly: GCA_028646515.1. NCBI lineage: Eukaryota > Metazoa > Chordata > Mammalia > Diprotodontia > Pseudocheiridae > Pseudochirops > Pseudochirops corinnae. Next base: position 380,513,979 of record CM053585.1, read on the forward strand.
TGAGTCAGCAGGGAAGTATCCCAGGCTGGTAGCAAGTTCTCCAGATGTCCTCTACCCTGATGGAGAGCTCTGGCCTCTGGTGGCCACGCTAGTGACCCTGTGACTTCTTCCCAGCCCATGCCAGGAGTCATTCTTATGACTACCCACCAGGTCCAGAGCTGTTCAGTCTGACCCCATTGTCTGGGCCCCAGGCTCTGCTGTCTTCCAGGATTTTCAGACTATTAGCAGTCCCAAGCGGCCCTTATTTTGTGCCAGGTGCTGTCCTAATTCTGGAGATACAGAGACAACAGAAATAGCTCCTACCCTCAGGAAGCTTACTCATGGGAAGAGGAGCCCAGGCCCCAGGCTAGAGAGAGCAGGGACTGGGGGAGGGGGCCCTCTTCCCTACCATCCTCCAAGGAGCTGCAGAAAGGGGAACAAATCTGAATGCTGAGCCCAAGATGGATGGGCCTGACCCCAGAGAGTCAGCGGGTCCCTGAGCTCTGGAGATGCGAGGGCTTTGCTTTGGTCCATGGGATGCTTTGGTTGTTGGGAGTGTTTTGTTCATTCAGTTATCTCCCGTCTTTCTGTCTCTGGTCCCCTCTTTCCCCTCTCCCCTGGCTCGTTTCTGATGCTGTGCAGTGCCGGCGTATGGCCCTTACGGTAGGTATTTTGGCCATCGCGGCCTCTCGCCTCGCCAGCATGCCTCCATTCACCTTGCTCCCTTGCCCTTTCAGCCCACACTGACCCCTGGGAGGGGAAGGATCAGCAGGGTCCTAAGGCAGCTGCTGGTTCCCCTGCTCCAGGACTCTGCCATGTCCCACTTTGCTGTCCCCTGGGGTGCTGGGAGCTCTTAGAGAGCCAAAAGTGCTGGGAACTTCCTCCCTCACCTTTCTCCCAAGATCCCTAGTGCCTGGCCATTGCCACTGACCAAGGAGGCCTTGCCCTTGGAGCTGGCCACACCCAGGCCAGGCCACTATAGGGTGATAAGGAATGCTTGGGAAGCCATCCCTTGTCTCTCCTGGCCTTGTCACCACCAGGTCATGGAATTGTAGCTCTAGGCCATTTTGTCTGATGCCTGAGGGGGGTTCTGATCCTGCTGGCCCCTCCCTGCCCAGCAGTGATGGGGTGGGGAGCACTTGCAGGCCACCTGTCCTCAGCTCAGAGCACAGATGTGGCCTCTCTTGTCCATAGGCACCTCATGCTACCCTTCCCCATCCAGGGGGCTCTGACCCTGCAGACCCCTTGCTGCCCAGCAGTAATGGGGTGGGGGGTACTTGCAGGCCACCTGTCCTCAGCTCAGAGCGCAGACATGGCCTCTCTTGTCCTCAGGCTCCTCATGCTGTCCTTCCCCGTCCAGGTGCCCACAGTCCCCACAGCCTTACCACCACCGCCATGGTCCCCTCCCCTTGCTAAAGATGCCCATTTCCTTTCCCTTTCTTCCCAGTCTCCAGATGCTTCCTTCCCTTTGTGCTCTTCGGCCTCAAAGACACCCCAGTAGCAGGCCCCCTTGCTTCAGGGAGTAGGAGGAAGTTACCACTGGTGGTTGGTCATTGGCTAAGGTCCCCTCCCCTCGCCAAAGGGGTGTGCCCTTCCTGCTGCCTTGGCCTGGCTGACCAGACACCCACCTTCCTCCCTGCCCTAGCGTGGCCTCTCAGCTTCCCTCCCATTTCCTCAACACCAAACACATCCATCACAAAGCCTTGGCCAACTGTGGCACAGTCATTTGGTGCCTGATTTTGACCCAGCCCCAGGGGCCTTTTCTTGGGGTTGGACTAAGGACCATTTTGGTGGGGGTGAGGGTGGGGGCGGCCATTCAGGCACCCCCTCACAGCCCTCTCCTGCCTCCTCCCTGCAGGCCGCTGCGCCCCCATGAAAAGCATCTCCAGCAGCCTCAAGGAGACCATGAACCCCCACGACATTGTGCAGGACGCCATTCATAACTTCTCCCCTGCCTACCAGCAGTACACCCAGCAGTCCACGCTGGAGCACGGCCCCTCTTGGAGGAACGGAGCCCACGTGCTGGCCCGCTCCCACAGCCTGGGTGGTGGAGGTGGCCGAGACAACGAGAAGACCCTTCTGCTGAGCTCCGATGATGAGTTCTAGGAGCCAGTGGGACTGACGACTGGGTAGCCTAAGGAGCAGACGCAGAGCTGGCGCCCTCCCACCTCCCCAAGGGGAGAGGGCCTTGGAAACTGTCTAGCACAGCCTCAGAACCTTCATTTAATTTATTAAACTAGAAACACTCGAGTCATATCACTTCCCCAATGGTAGGAAGAGTGTCCCAGCAGAGGGGACCAGGCAGGAGCAGACCCAGGCTTGCCTCCCCAGGAATCTTACTGAGTGCTGAGCTGATGGTCTCCTAGGAATCTTGGAGAGAGCAGTCGGAGCACATGGCTTGTGAGGGCCCCCTGAACCCCTCAGCTGTAACAGGGCACAGGGGCCATGGCAATGTGTGTCTGAGCTGGATGAATGGGGGGTTGGTCGCCACAAACCACTCCCACCTTCTCCGCCAGCCCCCCATGCTCTGTCTCCCTTGGAGCTGGCACCAAGCCAGGCCCCTGGGCCCAGGAATGGGACTGGGCACAGCCCCCATTCCCCACTGAATTGTGCAATACTTCTCTTCCTCTTGTTCTCGGTGAGTACCTCAGCCTTGTTCTGATAGAGGAATGGGAAAGAACCTGGACCACCCCTCCATTCCTCCCTGCATTGACATGCCCGGCAGAATTGGTGCCCCCAGCCCAGAGGGCCCCTCCTTGCTGCCAGGTTCTCATGAAAACCAGGGCCGCACAGCCCCAGTCTCCTCCAGACAGCCCCGATTCTCCCTGCCCCCATAATGCCTCAGGGCAGGGCTACTAGTCCAATGTGTAGGCCTCAGGGTTGCTCTTGGGACATCTCAGAACGGTTTCTCTAGGACCCTGAAAGCCAGCCCTCAGGAATGCTTGGAGAGAAGATAGAAGAGGGGGAGGGGAGGGACAGCCCAGCCCCTCCCCAGCTCCTGGCCTGGCAGGGCTCTGGGGGGCTGCTCCCCCAGAAGTCCTGTCTCTCCTGTGCCTTAGCTCCTCTTCCCCTGCCCTCCCTTTCAGGTGTATCCACCTTGTTCCAGCCCCTTGATGGGAGCCAGCTGCTACCTGGACATTTGCCACCAGGCTCACTGGGCTCTGAGGCCTGGGGGGCCCTCAGCAGGTGTCAGAATGCCCCTACCATCCTCACCCCTACTGCCACCCCCCTACTCCCACCCCCCTTTCTACCTTGAGGCCTCTTCCTGGACAGGGAAGCAGGAATGGGCGGTAAAGGCTGAATGAGCAAATCTTCTCTTGTAATTAGTAAATCAGAACTCCGAAATGCATGAAACATCCACCCCTCATCGTCCCCTGGCTTTGCAGGGGAGGGCTTTTGGGAGCCTGGGAGCCCCCTGGTTAGATGCACCTTCCTCCTCATGTTCAGGAGGGAAGGCTCATGATTTTAGGGCCTCTCCTGGGGTCAGACAAGGGGAGAGAGGCTTATTGATTAATACCTTACTACCAAATGTCTTCCTAGTCCCTTGAGTGAGGGGCAAGAGAGGTGACTTTACGGGGTGAACCCCAGCAAATGGGATGGCCTGGCTGGGGGCAGGAGATCTCAGCCGCTCTGCTTGTGATCGGGGCAGCGATTCTGAAATGAACTCCCTTCTCCCTCCCCCCTGGTACTGATGTGGGCTTTAGCCACTTCCCTCATCAAGAAGGCCAGCCACAGGACAGGCATCTGCCTATTGTCACCTCTCCCTCCTCATGCCTTTTGGGCCAAAGTAGAGGTTGCTGCCCCTGCCCATGAAGGCCTTTGCCAGAGCCCTGAGGGGGCAGGGGCCCCAAGCCTCCAGGGGCAGCAGGTTGGGGGGCTCTCCCCCCTCCTGCTCTTTTTATGTGTAACTTACCTCCCATGCTCTTTTTGTATGATTCTTATTTTCAGGTAGAGTAGCTCTTTGTATATAAGGACTTGAAACCCTCCTCGTATGACCTATGAGAAGTCAGAGTTCCCTAGTTTTGTACGTCAGTCAGGTAGGATCGCCTCAGCTCCCCCAGAAAGCAGCTTTCTCTATTTTGGTCTGTGATATTTTAAAGGCGCCGGGAGCAAGCAGATAAGCTGAGAGATTATATATATATCTATATCTATCTATATATATATATATATATATGAGATAATATAGATTGTACTGAAATCACTTTGGCCTCTGGATGATCTGTCCCTCTCCTCTCTGTATTTGTGGACAGAGGGGGTGCTAAAGGTGGAACTCACAAGGTCCCAGAGGTGGGGGCTGGCAGGCAGGGCCCCTGTGTTTGGCTAAGAGACAGGGTAGCCAGGCCTGTCTCTGAGCCTGATGCTTTTGAAGGTCTGTCCCATCTGTTGAGTTCCCCCAGAGAGCTGGGATGGGGCACCTAAACCTGGGCTGGGATTGAAGCTGGAGCAGCCTTATTCACCCCGTCCTCAGAGGTGGTTCTTGGTCACAGCAGCCACACCGAAGGGCACAAACACTCCACCTTCCAGCTCCATTACATGCTGCCTCCCATGGCCCACTCCTGGCAGCCTTGGGGTTGGGGATCAGGCCCCATCCATGGAAGATGTGGGAGAGTCTGGAGCACCTTAGGGGCTGAGCTTCATCTTCCTGCCCCGGGACCTGGCATCCTCCCAGAGGACTCTCCCTCTTTTCTGTGCCCCCCAGAAGCCTGTGGCCAGAGCTGCTCTTAGGTTGGCACTGTGCCCACAGGCCAAGCCAGGCGTGCATGAGGCCAGGGTGCCAGAAACCTGCATGCTTCTGGAGGGCCTGGCCCTGCTCACTGACGTGAGCCCCCTGGAATGTAGTGGGGGCGGGGGAAATTCCCCACCAGCCTTTGACCTCTGGGTAAACATAGCTGCCTTGTTATCCCTGTTGTAGCTTCCTGCTCAGAGTCCCATTCCAGCAGCTGGCCTAACCTGGGGGAGGGCTGAGCTCAGCACTTTGGGACCAAGGAGTCATTAGGGTGGGCTCTACCTTAGCATGACCTGTGCTTAACTCTCCTGGAGTGGGTGGAGGTGACGAAGTGATACAGGATCATAGCGGTAAAGCTGAAACCCAGTTGTTCCAGAACCCCATCATACAGAGTAGACAGTGCCTTAGATGTTATTCAGGATCAGTAGGATTGGAACATAGAGCTTTTCATTCCAAAGCCCCTTTCTCTGCCAGCATCACCTGAATGGGTAATGGGAGGTGGGGGTGGGGAAGGTTCTATCAGTGTTCAGGACTTAAATCACCAGATAGCAGAGCTAGGGGGCCATCTGATCCACCCCCCCTCCTCATTTAGACAGGAAACTGAGGCTGGCCTGGGGGCAGGACTTGGTGAAGATGGAGGCAGCAGACATTTCTCAAGGGCTTCCTATGGGCCCCAGCAGAAAAGCCCTCCCCTCATCCTGGGGCAGACCCCAGTGGAGCTGGGGAGGACCAGTGGGGCCCTCCTGCAGGCTGAGGGAGAGGCCTTCCAAGGCACAAGTTGGCTCACATTGAGGAGGAGGAGGGGCGGCTGCTCCCCTCTGGGCCAGATACCAAGTCCCCAAAATGTTTCCCTCGTCCGCCATCTGAATACCTGTGCACAGTGACACACCTAGGGCCCTTGTAGGCCTTTGTGTAGGATTTCATCTTATCTGACTCCTTTTACAGAAAAAGAAATTGAGGCCTTGACCAGAGGCCCACACCATCAATGGCAGAGCAGAGATTTGAACCCAGATCTCCTCACTCCAGATTCAGTGCCCTTTCCACTGAGCCTTACAGCCTCCCTCCAACATAAAGGATACATGTAAGGTTCACAAGGGTTTCCTCATTTAGAGATGAGTAGGGACACTAGTGAAATGCTTTCTCCAGGGTCACGCGGCAACAATATTCAGACCCATGTTTTCTGCATCTGGTCCAGTTTTTGTGGACAGGTCTAAATTGCTAAAAAGCTTTTCCTGACTTGTACCCCAGCTTGGCTTCCTTGAGCCTTGCCCTTCTACTACTGGAAACACTTCTCACTGGTATCCTTTCCATCTCCGCGAACACCCCCAGTTCTTTCCAGTGCTCTTTATACAACATGGGCTCAAGTGGGTGCTTTCACTGTGTGGAGGGAATGGGGGGGATTTGGCCTAAATGGTTGGATGAGATGCCCTAAGGTCCCTTCCAGTTTTAAAATTGTACGATCATGTGGAAGATCCCAGATCAGAGGGCAATCTGTTGACAGAAGGAGAAGAGGCAGGTCCACCCGCTGATTCTGTGAGTCTGGAACATGCTATTGCAACTACGGCCTTGAGAGCCCATCCCTAGGTGCCTCCCAGGACCCAATCCAGGCCACACTTTCATCTCAGTGAAAAAGAATTTGATTTATTCAGAAAGTCTACAAAATACAGGAGGCGAGCAGCGCTTACTGTAAGTCAGAAAATAAATAAATTCTGAGCCCCCTGAGGGGCATTTTTCAGGGTCTTCTGTTACATATAAGATAAAATGTGATTTATTTGCAGATATAAAATATAACGTCCAGCTCGTCCACTTTCCCACCCAGACTGGGCTCCAGTGAGGTGGGCTGGCAGCTGTGGCGGAGAATAACTTAGCTCTGTGCAATAAATAAAAAAGGGGTTTGGGGTTGGATGTAGTTGGGGGAGGGAAGCAGACGGGCAAGGGGAGGCTGGGGGGCTAGGGGAGGAGGACCACAAAGGCTCTTCCATGGAAAACCCCAGAGTCTTAGGTCCCCTCCCCAAAAGTGCTCACAGGAGGGGCCCCAATTCTCCTTCCTGCCTGGAAGCAGAGATCTTATGCCAGCCACTCCATCCCGCTGATACCCTGCATAGCCTTTCCATCTCTCCAGCTCCAGGGACCTGTCTTAGGGCAGACTGGTTCCTCCCAGAGCCCCGAGCCCTCAGGGAAGCCCAGGAGGAATTGAAGCGCATCTCTTGGAGCCCTAGGCCCTGGGAAGATGGATGGGCCAGCTGTGGGGGGCTTGAAGGGGTTGTCTCAGCCTTGAGGGATGCCTGGACCCCCTCCGAAGACCTCATTCCTCAGGAAGAGAGCTCCCACCAGCCAAGCCAGGTCTCTGTCCTGCTTCCTAGGCATCTGCAGCAGGAGCCAAGAGAACCAAAAATACGGAGGAGGGGGAGCCTGCGGGACATCACCCCTACCTGGCCTCCCTGGCTTGGGAGAAAAGGGCTGAGTGCTTGCTGGGTCAGTTTTCTTGGGGGTGAGGGTGGCCCAGGGGTCCTAAAGTACAGTCCTATGCCTGTCCCCCCCTCCTGTGTCCCCTCCCTTAGGTCCATTTCCCAGCCGAGGAAACTGTAGAGGAAGAGCAGGATGCTAATGGCAGGGAGGGCATGGGCAGCACAAGAGTGGAGGCCGGCAGTGGAGGGGTGCCCTACATGTCAGTGCCCGGCACAAAGTCGTCGCCTCGTGGATTTAACTTACACAAATTTGAGGGGGGGGGGGGTTGGAGAAGGGGCTAATTTTGCTCCTCCCAGTTTCTACTTCTGAGCTACCCCTTCCCCCCACGGGGGGGCAACAAGCTATCGCCCCTTTCCCAAACTTACGTCCACCCCACCCCCCCCAGCCCCTCCCGCCAGGCTCGTGAGGACCAGACGGGGAAAGGAGCGCCTGGCCCTGGCAGCACCGCCGAGGCACGGAAGGGGGTTGGCCCGGAGGATTGAACTGTGAGCTGGAGCTTTGGTAGGCGGGGTCGGGAGGGGGCATGGCCTTGGAGGTGTTAAGGCTCGGACGAAGAAGCGGGGCATTGAGGAGGGGCTGAAATCCCTTGGGGGGGAGGGGATCTGGGAGAGGGGCAAGGACAGGCCCGTCAGGGGAGCGGAGCTGGGGTCCGGGGGCCTCCTATCCGCGCAGGGATGGGAGCCCAGGGGTGGGGCCAGCACCCGCCATCCGCGTAGGGAGGGGCAGCGGGGGGCGGGATCCGCGGTCACGAGGAGCAGGCGGCCGGGCTGGCGGCGGAAGCCGTGGCGGTGGACTTAACGATGGTGATGACGCTGGCGGGCGCCACCTTGGCGGCGGGCCCGCCGTGCGCGGCCACGGAACGCGCGAAGCCCTGCAGCGCCTCGTACTTGGAGCGCAGGGCGTCGAGCTCGAGGCGCATGGCGGCGTTCTCGCGAGCCAGCTTGTCCACCTCGCGCTCCAGCTCGCTCTTCTGCTTCTGCAGCTCTTCCTTCTGGCACACGCGCTTGACGCGGCAGCTGGCGGCGTAGCCGCGGTTCTTGAGCGTGCGGCGCCGCTGCTTCAGCCGCGCCACCTCCTCCTTGGACAGGCCCCGAAGGTGGTGGTTCAGCTCCCGCACCGACAGCGCCATTAGCTCCTCGTCCGACAGGTGCGGGCCCGTGTTCTCGCCCAGCTCGCGCTTGATCTGCGGAGCCAAGCAGGGCGTTGGGCGGGCGTGTCCGGGGCCGGACACCCACACAGACACGGACAGAGGACACTGACACTGACATAGACAGATACTGACACATACTGACATTGACACAGATACAGACGGTGACACGGGAGCCCACACCTCGCCTTCCTCCTTTCTTCTTCCCTCCTCAATTTCCCTTCTCTTCCTTTTTCCTCTTTTCCTCGCTTCTCACTTTCTCTCCTCTCTCCCTATTCTTAGCCATCCCCTGCTCTTTTTTCCTCCTATCATTTACTTCTATGTTGCTTCCTCTTCAGCTTCCACTGGCTCCTTCCCGTTCATCTTCCTTCTCCCCACCGTCCTACCTTGCCCTCTTCCTTCTCGGTCCCTTTTTATCTTCTACTTTATTTCCTCTCCTCCTAACATTTTATCTTCTCTCTTTTCCTTCTGTTTGTCCCCTTCTACTTCTCTTCTCCCTCTGATTTTCCTTCCTCTTGAGAATTCAGTTTCCTCCTCTGTAAAATGAGAGGGGGGACCAGAACGGTATGATCTCAGAAGGTCCTTTTCAGCTCTAAAACCAACCTGTGACCCTTACTCCCCGTTCTCTCTATTCCTCAGTCTTTCTCATCTTCCCTCTCCTTTTCCCTGTATCCTTTTCCTCTTCTGCCTCTTCCCTTCCTGCCTCCTCCTTTCTAACCCTCTTGCAATTCCTAGCTTCTATTTTCTAATACTAGGAGGAGGAGGGATGGGGGTGGGGGAGGGGGGGTGCCATGGAAGAGGTAAGGATAGAAGTTGGCTCTTTTCTTTTAAGGCCCAGTGCCTTACACATCATAGATTTGTTGGAAGGAGCTGAGTATATCTACCTCAAGCTCTCAGCAGTATCACACACTCCCTACCTCTCCCTAGAAAGGTCCTAAACTTCCCCCATTCCCTTTGCCTAAGGGGCCTGGTCCTAGGGAAAAATATAAAACAGAAGAATATACATAGAACAGAAAAACTTTTGGCTCTAGAGCCAAAAGGGACCTGAGAAGCCATCTGGTGCAACTCACTCATTTTACACATGGGTAAACAGAGGCAAACAGAGATGAAGTGACAGGTCACTCAGGTAAACAGGATTTCTCCCCTGAAATCTGTATACAGTAGTTAACAACCCCTGGGCTAGAGAATCCCCAGGTTCCATTTTAACTCTAAAGTCCATGATCTGCAGCTGCTGAGGACTTAATTAGAAGTCAAGAGGACTCTAGAATCCAGGACCTTGGAGCGGGAGAATACTGGGGTTTGGAATCTTGGGTCCAGGGAGCTAGGAGAATTCTAGAACTTGGGGGCCATGACTAGCTTGGGATGAGGAGCAGGGAGTAAGCAGGGCACACTACAGGAGGGGAAGGAATCAAGGGAGAGGGCTCTCACCTTCAATGCTTTGCTGGATAAGGTGTCCACAGACATTTTGGGCTCAGGCACCCTCAGGGCGGGGGACCTGGAGAAAAAGAGATGAAGCATTATTGTTCCAAGCCCCGAATCTTGCTTTTCATCTTAGGAGTGAGGTTGAGCAAGTGTTCACTGGGACTGGAGCGAGCTGTATCCGTGGACAAAGTAGGTGACCACTAGCCTCAGACATCCCCCTCCATCGTCCTTCTCTGAAATCCCTCCCCTTGAAGTCATCCATTCATCAACACAGGTGAAGTGCCTACCCTGTGCAGTGGTGGCTGCACACTCCTGGATTCCTTGTTATTGAGGAGGGTGAGGCAGGTGGATCACTTGAACTTGGGAGTCCTGGGCTAACTGGGTATCTGCCCTAAATCTAGGGCACTGATAGGATAAGCCCCAGAATGGAGGCAGGGAGACCCAAGTCTCAAAAAAAAAAAAAAAAAAAGAGCCAGGGTTCCTGCCCTCAGAAAGGTCATAGTCTAGCAATGACACCGAGGCATACTGCTACATGAAGACCTAACTACAAGACCTCATAAATGGACATGACTAGAACAGACTCAGTAATGGGGCACAGTGCAAAGAACCCTGCATTTGATGTTGGGAAGACCTGAGTTCAAATTCTGGTTGTGCTACTTACTAGCTGGGTGACTGTGGGCAAGTTAATTCTCTTCTGTGGCTCAGTTTCCTTTTCTGGTCAATGAAGGCTATATGACCTGTAAGGGCCAGTGACCGATCCCATGCTACCTGGAAGAGTGAGTGAGGTCTACAGCAGGCCCAGGAGCATTTAGTTTGGGTAGATGGAGCCAGCCAGCTGTGGGGCAGGGATAATAATAAGCCTAAGCGATCAAGGACTGATTTTATTAATCTAGAGAACTCCTAGGAGGAAACTCCCTATACCAATGCAAATGACCAGCAACTCAGAGCACTGAAAGACTGACTTGTCCAAGGTCACACAGCCAGCATGTGTCAGACATGAGACTTGAGCCCAGGTCCTCCTGACTCTAAAGCTGGGTCTCTAACTACTACACCACACTGTCCTTGTGCACACACACACCTGCCCCCTTTGAATGACTCATGTGCCTGATCTCATTTGGTCCTATCCATCCCTCTGTTGAGTTAATTAACTAGGTGGCTCATTACACAGCGGCAGGCCTGGAGTCAAAGACACTCATCTTCCAAGCTCAAATCTGGCCTCAGACGCTGAGGATGTGACCCTGGCCAGTTGCCAAGAAAACTCCAAATTGGGTCACAAAGAGAAAGACAACTGAAACAGCTGAACAACAACATAGAGGAGGAAACTAAGCAAGGCAAAAGGGGAGTCACCCACCTTCTAATGGTGGGGCTGGACCCCTAAACCAGGCCTTTGCCCATGACAACTGCTCATGCCCAGCAGAGATGCTGTGAAGCCAGGACAGGAGCTCTGTGGCCACAGCCTCTGCCTGGACCCTCCACGCACCTCTTTCCTTTTCACAGAGGGAGGGCTGAGCCATTGAGTGGAAGGCAAGGTTGGGGGATGCTTGATTCCCCAGTTCCTGGCCCCCAGCTGAGCCCCCAGCATCTGCCTTGTCACTGATCTCCCAACAACCTGTCAGTGTGGTGTAGTAGATGGAACCTTAGTTTCCTCATCTGTAAAATGGGGAGAATAATCACACCAACCTCAATAGATTGTCGTGAGGTTCAAATGAAACAGTATTTGTGAAGTGCTTTGCGAACCTTCAAGTGTGAGGGGAATGCCAACTATAATTGTTGTTGTTATTCTTATGTTGGCCAACAAGTATTTCCTAAGGGCTTGCTGTGTGCGGGGCACTGTATATATGTTATTATTAATGCCCCATGCATTATTAGCATCCAGTGACCAGCCAGTGGCCTCCCCACAGATATGAAGCCTCACCCATCCCTCCCAACAGCTGACTCATTTCTCCTGTCTAGTGAAAAGAGAATTCCAAGGGGGTCCCTTTTCCCTTTCTCCCCGGAGTATTCCTACTTAGGCCTGTCCAGGACTGGCGCCTCCCTGACATCAGATCCCACTTTGGAGGAGGAGGGCTGTCCCACGCACAGCTGGGGAAATGGGAGCGATGCAGGGGAGAAGGTTGCTTTTCTAGAGGCTGTAAGGAAAGTGACCAGAGCCTTGGCCAGAAGCAGCCCCCTGGTAGCACTTCTGGAAGGACAGGTGAGCTGGTGGGACAGGCCTACCTGGATGGATATCCCCAGAGGGTTTCTCAAGGTTCCTAAGGAAAATCTAGCCTTCTTTATAGTACACCACACTGTTGTGAAGCCCAGGGAGTGGAAACTGGCTTGTTCCAGGCCACATAACATAGTGAACCCAAGACTCCTGACTCCCAGAGCAACTCTCTTCCCTGCCACCCCATACCGTGAAGCCTTTTATGCAATAGGGATCCCTTTTCTTCACTCTTGAGCATCTGTGGAGCAGGCCCTGGCTGGTTATGTGATCGCTGGATAGAATGAGTAGGGTCCTCTAATTCTTCCTTTTCATTAAACAGATGGGAAAACTGAGGCCCAAGGAAGATGAGTCCCATTGGTCATATGGCTTCTCATAGGGAATTCATAGGCTGGAAGGCACCTCAGGCCTCGAGAGGGAAAGTGACTGCCCTAGGATCACTTAGATAGTAAAACTTCAGAGGTGGACCTTGAACCCAGGTCTGATGACTTCAGAACCAGTGTTCTTTGCCCATGACCATACCACTGCCCTTTATTCAATCTAGCAAGCGCTTAAGTGCCTACCCTGTGCCAGTTAGTGAACGAAGCATTTATTAAGTGTTTACTGTATGCCAGGCACAGAGCTGGGCCCCTGGAGGTACAAAAACAGAACAAACAATCCCTGCCTTTCATTTAAATGGAGCCAACAATGATGGGATCATAGATTTGCATCCAGGAGGGGCCCAGGAGCACAACTAACTAACACAAAAGTGTCCACACAGTGAACATAATAGTCGAAGGGTGGGGGGAGGAGGTAAGCAAGGCTTCAGGTTTGTCCTAACCAGGCTGCCCCTTCTCTCTAGACAGCAGGGAGCAAAAGCAAGAGGCCTGGCCCTCAGGCTTGTTTTCTTCCCTTGGCAAAGAGGCTGGAGAAGAGCCCTAGCTGCCTAGCATAGGGTTACAAGCAGGGGCCTGGGCCACTGCTGGTCTCCGTCCTCACCTCTCCCTACTCCACCAGCTTCTTCAGCTCTGCCAAAGCCTAAGTTTCTACACCCCTCCACCCCCACCCCAGGGTGTCCCTTCTCAGCTCACGCTCCTCAGCCTATCTCCAGGGTCACAGTCTTCTTCCCCATCAGGGTGACTTAGGCAGAAGTGGGGAGATCCCCTGGGTTCTCAGAAGCTCCTCCAGGAATAGAGGGGTAGAAGGAGAATGGAGCCCAGAGGGAACCAAGGCCATTCCTGGTGGGAGGGAAACAAGACTCAGAGCAAGTCTGAAGAGGAAGCTGGTGACCTAGGAAGTCCCCCAGGAAAGCACAGCTTCTCCTCCCATCTCTGTCCTTTCCTGGGAGTCCATCAGAGCCTATGGAGGCAGGAGTGGGCCTTGGCATCAGCCCTCTGATGAGTACATCCTTCCACTACTCCCAGGATTCCTGGTTGGGAGAAAGGGATGGGGCAGGCTGAGCCACAGAGGAAGAGAAAGCAGACAGTTTCAGGGAAACTGAGAAAGAAGGGCCTGCCCCCAGGCAGGCCCATAGGGTTAGTTATTAGTCTCAGCTCCAGATTAGAATTGGAGGGGCCTCTGGGGCTCCTAGCCTGGGGCCCAACACCTCTGGGGTCTGTCAGAAGGGTATGAGAACAACTTGGTAAATATATTATCCTATTGAAGAGACACACCAAAACTGGCCTGGTAGCCCCACAGACCCAGGTTCAAGTCCAATTTCTAGCACTGACTAGTGTGCTCCCAGCAATGTCCTAAGACTACATTTCAAAGGAAAAGAAGACCTTCCCTGATTGAGAGGAGTCCCCGAGCCAGGTCCTGTCCCCTCCCTCTAATCTGTAGAGATAGCCCACTGGGCTGGCAAAGTGACCTTCCAAAAGCTCAGATCTGAGCATGTCACACCTCTACTCAAGAACCTCCCATGGCTCCCTTTCTTCTGCTTGGCATTCAGAGCCTCCCTGCCTACTTTCCCAGTCTTTTTACCCCATACTCCCCACCACGCACTTTTCAGTCAAGAGCCTCCATCTCTAGACTCTAGACATTTTCTCCAGCTGCCCCTCCCCATCCCTGGTAGGCCCTCCTTCCTCATCTCCACCCCCTGCCTTCCCTGGCAGCCCTCAAGTCCCAGCTAGGATCGGGCTATCAACAGAAAGTGCAGAATATCGCACATATCAGGCCAGGCTGGGAGCGGCCATTGTCACGTTTTCAGGGGGAGCGTTTACGCTTTTGAAATTGGCAAATGCTGCAGATCAGGTCCCAGTTTGTTGTTCTGTTGACTCTGAGGAAAGGAGGAAACGTGGATATATTTGGAAGGTTGAAAACAAAAGATAGTAATGAGTTTTTCATCAACAATTTCAAAAACAGTGAACCTCAAAGTTGCACTTTTGTGCCGGTCCTACCCCAGTGTTGATGGCCTCCTTGAGGTCACCAGCTCACCCACCCAGGCTGTGGAGGTGAGCAGCACGAGCCCAGCTTGGGGCTGAGGGTTTTAAAAGGCAGAGCCAGGATAATGACAGCCCCAGGGTGCTGACCTCCAGGCTGGTGCCCTGTGCAGAGGACTACCAAGACATGCTTGTGACCCACAACACACGGTCACATATCGAGACGTGGGCTTGGGGGTTCCTCATTTCCTTAGGAGAGTAAAGGGAGGTGGGAGATGATGACAAATAGGATAAGGGAAACATTTGTAAGAAAAACCACCCCCTCCACACTCCACCCACCTGGGCCAGGAGCCATGAAGGGGAGAGCCAGAGGGAGGGCCTGCTGGGAGAGGAGGCAAGACTGGGCTCTGGAGTCCCGGGCAGACAAGATGCCGTGTCACAATGATTCAGCACAGCCCAGGAAGGTCAACGTCCCTGCTCCCCACCCAGAGGTTCCTGGGCCTGACAGCTGGCTGGGCCCCAGTAAGTGATGGCCCCAGGAATCCTATGCTAAGGGGAAGCCAGGGGAGGATTAACAAGGATGGGGAGAGACTTAACACTTCCCACAGGATGTAAGCAGCACCCTGGTATAGGACAAAGGCCACTTTGGATGTAGACCTAGGGGCCTGGGTTCAAAAACTGACCCTTCTATGTACTACCTATGTGACCTTGGTCAAGTGGCTTTGCTGCCCTGAGCCTCAGTGTCTTCATCTGTGAAATGAGACAGTTGGGCTACGTGGTGTCTGAGGTCTCTTCCAGCTACAGCCTGGGGCTTAACTTGGGTCTTAGAGAGTGGGTAAGAGAAGGTGGGAATAGCCTTCCTACAACAGTGAGCAAAGGTCCGGGCTGGGGGCAGTAGCTTTCCAATTCCTTCCTCCTTACCTCTGGCCTGGACACAGGATAACCTCCTAACCAGCCTCCTTAACTCATGTCTGTCCCCTCCAGGCTGACCTCCAGGATGGTATAAGAGAGCCCATGTATCACCACATCCCTCCTCTTAAAATCCCTCAGTGGCTCCCCATTACCCAGAAGGTAATACAAACTTCTTAGCCCAGGATTCCAAGTCCTCTCCTTCTGGTCCAACCTACCATTCTAGCCACCTGTCCCCTCCATGAACTCTATGCTTCAACCAAACCATTTAGCCAGACACTCCCTAATCTCACCTTGCTATTTCCTGCCACGATACATTTGTCCACAGGGTCCCTGTGCCTGGAATGCACTTACTTCCTCCTCCCCTCTTCTTCATTCAAGGCTCAGTTCAAGGGCCTCTTCCCCCATGAAGCCTTCCCTGATCCCTGAAGCTAGAGGGGATCCTCCCCTCCTTGAATCAACCCATAAATATTTATTAAGTGCCTACTGTGTGCTAGGTGCCAGGGACACAAAGACAAAAATCAAACACAGAACATGATCAACTGTACTGCTCAGGAGGCTTCAGTTTCCTGCTTCCTCTTAAAGTTTCCTAGGAGCAGCCGGCATACAATTTAGCTTGTGCTGTAGTTATGTCTTAAGTGACCTGTTTTAGCTTTCTGTCTCCCAGGGACCTAGTACAGTGCTCAACTATTGTCCCAGAGAGGAGTGATGAGCATTTGTGTAACTGAGAGGCAGTCAGACTTTGGAGGGAAGGCCTTGAGGAGTAGGGTCTATTATCAACTTTGGGGAAAGTAAGGTAACACTTTCAGTGGATCCTCCCACTTGAAATAATTGCCTTGAAAGGCATCTGCCGGACTTACCTCACTTTACAGATGAGGAGACTGAAGTCAAGACAGAGAAAGTGCTTGGCCCAAGGTCACTCATTTGGGAAACTTTGGTAGGAGTGATTCGACCAGGAGCCACTGAGATGTGGTTCCCAAGAAGAGGACTGTCCATTGACCTTTTTCTAGAGCAGTGTGTGTGAAAGAGAGGCAGCAGCTCTAGGCATTCATTCAGCTCTGAGGGAGACAGACAGATCACCTAATCCAACCTTCCCCAGCCTCCACTTTATAGACCAGCCTATGCCCAAGATCACACAGGTGTTAAGTAGTGATTCAAACCCAGCTCCTCTGACTCCAAGCGCAGTGCCGCACAGCCACTCAACCCAGTTCTGCCTTTCCCTGGCTCCTTTCCCATCTCTTCTCCTTTACTCTGGCAGTGGCTTCCTCGACCACATCCCAGGTCCTGGCTGAGGCTCGGCTCCTTGCCCAGGAATGCTCAGGCTCAGCTGAGTCAGACATGTCCTGCAGGAAAACCTCAACGATGAGGGAGTCCCAGCCTCCTTCTCTGGCCCCTGCCTGCTCTCCTCTTCCTCACACAACTTTGGCGGAACAAAAATGTTTGTGGAATGAACAAATGAATTGGATCACACCTCTCTCTGCTGAGCAGGGCCAGAGCAATTCAGGATGATGCCCAAAGAGCTGGAATCCAGGGAAGTCATGGGATCATTGAGGCTGAAACCAGCACAGTCAGACTGTTAATGCAGACGCCAGACTTAGCATCAGGAAGAGTTGAGTTCAAACTCCTTTCAGCTCCCCAGATAATAGCTAACACGAACATAGCCCTTGACATATCTTCTCACATTTGATCCTCTCAGCCACACTGGGAGTTATTATTATTCCCATTTGCTGATGAGGCAGAGAACATTGAAATGACTTACCCAGGATCATACAGCAAATAAGTGTACAAAGCAGAATTTAATCTTCCTAGCATGTACAAACATTTAATAAATAATTGTCAGTTGAGTGACTGATTGCAGTTGGGCAATTTGATGGAATCCTGCAGGGAAAGTTTTTGAAATGCACCAACTCCTTCCCTTATCTACCACCCCTGCCACACATTCATTGACTCAGGTTGGGGTATAATCAAATTTGCTTAAAGCAGGGAGGGAAGAGGGGAGTCATCATAGTAGACCTTAACAAATGCCTGTCCAATCAATAAATGACTTTGTGGACACCTATTGGAATTGCTGAAGTCATTTAGAAATACAAACTCCCTGGGTCAGCATTTAAAGTCTTGCACAATCTGGCTCCAACCTATCTGCCATCCCAGGTTTATTGCCAAGCACTCTCCTTCACTCTATTCCAGCCAAACTGGCCTGCTTGTTTGCCTCTATTCATGACATTCCATGCCCTCTCTGGGCTTTTGCCCAGACTGCCCCTTCCCACCTCCCCAGCCTGGAATGCTTTTCTTCCTTACCTCTGTTTCTTGTAAATCCCTGCCCCCTCCAAGGCTCACCTCAAGTGACAAGAGTCCTTTCCTGATCTGAATAATTGTTAGTGACACACTCCCCCTCCAAATACCTTGTATTTATTTGGTATTTACTTATATTTGATTCTGGAAATAAGAGGGAGCCACTGTGGCTCACTGAGAACAGGTGGGAAGGGAAGGGTGTGGAATAATGTGATAAAGGCTTTAAGAAAATTTCTTTGGTGGCTGAATGGAGGATGAGCTGGAGGGCAGGCAGATCTGCCGACAGGTTACTGCAATAGTTCAGGCATGAGGTGAGCACCAAGGTGGGGACGGTGTCAGAGGAAAGAAGGGGCTTATGGGAGAGATGCAAAGTTGCAAAGATGAAATTAACAAGACAGTGCAAAAAGTAGAAATCAACAAGAGCTATGGCAAAGGTGAAATCAACAAGAGATCCTGCAAAGGGGAAATCAACAAGAGATGTTGCAAACCTGAAATTAACAGGCCTTGGCAACAGCTTGACTATGGAGGATGAGAGAGCATGAAGAGTCCAGGATGGCTCTGAGGCTGGGAGCCTGGGCGACTGGGAGGCTAGCAGCACTCTCTACAATGATAGGGAAGAATAGGAGATAGGGAAGGTTGAGAGGAAGATAATGCATTCTGTTTTGGACACATTGAGTTTAAGATGTCTACTGGACATCCACTTGATTAAATTAAATGGAATTTTATGCGGAGTTTTATTTTTCTGTTGATGTTTTGCTTAGTCTGCTGCTGAAAGAAGTCTGCCTTCTCTGAAAATACTTTCAGTGAAAATGGGGGAGGGGAGGGAGGCCTTTAAATTTTGCAGTCAAACACTTTGTAAACATAAAGGTGTTTCTAGGATCACAGGATTCTTAGGGCTCTAAGGGACCTGAGGGATCCTTGAGTTTTTCCCCTCCATACAGGGACTTGTCCAAGGTCACATAGAGAGTCCATAGGCTGGGGTTACCTCCTGCCTCCCAGGCCAGGGCACTACCAGTGGCTACCTCTGTGCCCCTGGTCACTTATAAAGGCTGCAAAGGTGACCTAAGTGATTTGGTGGGGGATGAAGGCAGGCTCTGACGTGCTTTCTGGGGATATAAAATTGACAAGGTCTGGGCCTATTCAGCACATGGCCTATGAATGTGTCTGCCATCACTGATACTATAAAAATCCCTCTTGGGTCCCCTGTAGGAATCCTGCCACAGACTGCCCCACCCCATGCTGGCAGGCCGCTCTGTCTTTGACTCTGACTCTCAGTCGGTTTCACCCATCCTGTGAGCACAGAGAGAAAAAATTTGTTTTCCTCTACCTCTGGAGCCAACATGATCAGCCAGACTCCCAGAGCGAGGGGGCGAGGGAAAGCCAGCAGCAGATTTGGAGTCTGAGAACACAGGTTCAAATCTCAGCACTGCCATTTGGGACCTGAGGCAATTTAGTCCCCCTCTGAAAAATGAGGGGGCTGCACTTTGTGACCTCAGAGGTCCTGTCCAGCTTTGCAGTTTCTGTGATTCTGAGGCATAGGACAACAGATCCCAGCATGCAAATGGAGAAGAGAGTGTGAGCATCAGTCACAGGGGCAGATGTGATCTCAGCCCCACCAAGGAAGTTCTGTTCCTAAAGGGGACCAGCGTGGGGAGGTGGGGCACCCTTGGTTCCTCACTGGGGCCCAGGGCTCTGTTTATATAGGAAACAAAGTGGTCTTCTGAGGGCTGCCTGTCCACTTTCCATTTCCCTCCCCCCTTTAACCTGGAAAAGTGCTATTTCATTTGACCAGAGACCACAAGCCCTTTACCCCCCAACTCTGGCTTTCTGGTCTGATCTGGGGGACACTACCTGTCCTACCTTGAGAGTGAGTCACATCAGAATCTAGCTCTCAGAGCTAGAAGGAACTTCCACAACCACCTAGACCTGGGGTGGGAAACCTGCAGCCTCGAGGCCACATGTGGCCCTCTAGGTGCCAAGTCCTAGACTGACCTGCCTGGTCAAGAATCCCTTCTCCATTTCGGACAAGTGGTCATCTAGTGGCCACCTGGAAATTTTCCATGACTTCCAAGTTCTCAGACCTATAATCTCATCAATTAAGGGACTCCCTTCAATGAGACAAATCTCAGTTTATCCACAGTCATTTGAAATTCACTATATCCCTATCTAATTGAATCCAGCGGGCATTTTTTAAGTACCTACTGTGTGCCAGATGCTGGGTATACAGAAAGAGGCAAAATACAGTCCCTGCCCTCAAGGAGTTCAGAAATCTACCAGGGAACAACAAATAAATATGTGTAAACAAGCTAGATATCAGATAGATAGGAGATAATTAACAGAGAGAAGACACTGGAATGAAGGGGGACTGGGGAAGGTTACCTGTAGAAGGTGGGGCTTTAGTTGGGACTTTAAGGAAGCCAGGGAGCTCAGTGGGGAGGTAGAGTGTTCTGGGCATGGGGCATGGGCCAGAGAAAAGGCCCAGTTAAGAGATGAGGAAGAGCCAGGGGACCCGGGTCACTGGATTGAAGAATCTGTGTTGGGGAGTAAAGTGCAAAAAGGCTGTAAAGGTAGTGGGGAGGGGCACTAAGTTACAAAGGATTTTGTATTTGATCTTAGAGGTGATAGAGAGCCTCAGTGGGCCTCAGCTTCCTCATCTGTAAAGAGAGGGGCTTAATCCCTTCTAGCTCTTGCTCCATGACCTTTGGAAAGACCCTTGACCATCTTTAAAATGAGAGGCTGATTGGCTTCTAAAGTCTTCCAGCTTTAAATGTTTGACCCTGGGATTCTGAATCTCTTTCCTTCGGGCCTCAGTATTCTCATCTGTAAAATGATGGGGTTGAACTGGATGGCCTTTGAGGTTCCTTCCTACTCTAAAGCAATTGAGAGCAGGAGTGGGGGAGGGGAATGAGATCATAAAAAGCTTTCTATAGGAGACAGTTTATGAGCCTTGAATGGAGCACCTGAGGACCTGTGGGCCCTCCATTCCATCTTTAATTGGAAGGGAGTTTCCCCTTCCAGGGAGCCCAGTTCTGCTTCCTCATGACTTCCCCTAATTGCTGGTAGGTCTGTTCTCTGCCATTTAAAGACCTATGAGGGATAGACATACCTCCCACCCACCAACCCTTCCAAGTTAAGACTGTGGTCACACTGGCCACATCCTATATGGGGCCAGTGTGGGTATCCCCTAGTCACTGAACGTCAGAGCAAGAAGGAACCTGGAAGATCCTGGCTAGTCATGCACATTTTTATGTTGAGAAAACAGAACCCAGAGAGAGATTGTCTATTCATTTCAGAGCCAGGAATAGAACTCAAGTCTCCAGTCTCCTGGCCCAGCGTTCTCTTCACTACATTCTAAAGGAGAGCAGGGTTAAGGAATGGCTTTGAAAAGTCCTAAACCCTTAGCAAATAACTGGGGGGAAGGGGCGGCATTCTTAAAGACCCCCTGTAATAAACTTAGTGGGGAACACAGCTAGAGCTGCCCAGGATAGGCAGCCTCGGATGGCTGCTCTCTGGTCACTGAAGGAAACTCCTGAATCGTGGAGGTCACTAATCTAGTAGGATATTTTGAGCATTATTAACCAATTGTGGTTTAATGCAGAAGGCACAGGGCTACCAATCACTGGCCCCCTGGGGCAAAGCAACTGCCCCCTCTGGCTTCACTTTCCTAATCTGTAAAACAAGAGAGTCAGAATGCATGATCCTAAACTCCCCAGGCCTGACACTTTCTGTTCTAAGACCCCATCCAGTTCTATCGTTCTCTTCTAAGTTCCCTCCCAGCTCTGACATCCCCTGTTCTAAGTTCCCTCCCAGCTCTGACATCCCCTGTTCCAAGCCCCCTCCCAGCTCTGACATCCCCTATTCTAAGCTCCCTCCCAGCTCTGACATCCCCTGTTCTAAGCCCCCTCCCAGCTCTGACATCCCCTATTCTAAGCTCCCTCCCAGCTCTGACATCCCCTATTCTAAGCTCCCTCCAAGTTCTATCATTCTGGGATTCCATGAGCCATTTGCTGAGCACTTACCATATCTACAGGACTGTTTATTGAATTGATTTGCCTGAGCCAAAGTCCATGTAACAGTACATGGTCTCTTCAAAAATGGTCTCATGAGTTTCTCTAAATGTACTGGTAGGGATAACTTGTGATTTCATTGGTTTAGGGAACTCCCAGAAGCCCAGGTGAAAAAACTCTCTCCCAAGGAAGGATGATACCTTCTCTGCAATTTATAGACTTAGGGAAATGCCTAGAGTGCTAAGAGGTTATGTTCACTACTCCCCAACACCATGTTAAAGGGAATGTAGTCCAAGACCCTGCCCCATGGCTCTTCTCTACACCAAACTGGGCAAGGGATCTTGAAGTTTCTACTTGAAGACCTTTCACTAAGCCAGGAGGTGGCCTGGTCCATGGTCGGGCAGCTCCAACCATTAGAAACCTCTTCCTTATGTTGGTGCTCAAGCCAGCTGGCACTACCTCCAGAACCACACAGAATAAATAGAATCTCTGCCCCCACCCCCTCTACCAACTATGTTTCAGCGATTCAAAGAGCATGACTGCGTTCCCCAGAGATCGTCAGTCTCAAAGTCACCAGACCCTAGTTTGAAATCTGGTTCTACCACTTAGTGTGGACAAGCATTTAGCCCCTCAGCCCTAGCTTCTGCAGCAAAATGAGACAGTTGAGCAAAGGTCTGAGGTTCTATAGCCATAATCCCAAGGTCTAGAAACACAGTACCCAGCTCTTTCCAGTAAACCTAAAATCTCAAAGCTTAGAGATCCCCTGATTAGGCCTGCATGCTCCATCCCCAGTTCAGTTGGTGGTAAGGTGAGGAGGAGGGGGTGGCAGACATGCTCAGGAGAAGAGTATTGTTCTACAATGCACAGGAAGTGGGAGGAGCAGGAGACTTCGACCTCCAGATGCCAGGGGTGAGGGGCACAGATGACCCAGCAGTCCCAAGGTGGGGGTCTCCAGACCACTGGGCAGAAACAGGTGCATCCTGGTTCCTTTAACGTTTGTGCGACTTCTGAGGCTTCGTCCCCTCCCCCCACCTCCTCACATACACATACATACTCCTTCATTCCCTGTCTGCTTCCCTTCCCACTCCCCACCCCCTTCCATGGCATTGGACACACCAAGGTGTGCTGGATCTCGATGTTACTGGGTGGGGACTCTGCCAGCCCAGCTGGGTCTCCACCTTTGAACGTGGAGCTCTCGGCTCTAGTGTTCTGGCTTCTCCTTCTGTCTCCCCTGGGGCCCCTTCCTTGTCCCTCCCAGGACGCAGCCAACACCTGTACTCTGGGGGAAATCCTGGGCCCCAGAAGCCCAGGGTTTCATTGCAGCTTCTATTGCTGTGACCGGGAGAGTCAGCTACTTCCTCTGTAGAATGAGGGCATGTGGGCAGCTTGTGACCTTGGGCAGGTCCCCCTTCTGAGCCTCAACTTCTCCATCCATAAAATGAGAAGGTTGGCTCAGTTGACCTCTGAGGCCCTTGCCAGCTCTAAATCATATCCAAGGACAGGTGGGCTAGGTGCCAAGTCCATGAGGTGTGTCCTCTCAGGACCTTAGACAAGTGTTTCCTGATACATTGGGCCAAGTGGGAGGGGCCAGGGCTGATCCAAACCCTCTCCCCAAGGCTTTGAGGTGACCTTAAAAGAGAGATGGATCTAATGGGCCCTTACCACTCCCCAGTCCTCACTGGGTGCAGCACTGAACAATCCACGAAGAGCACTGAGTCTGAATGGAAATTCTGGCTATGCTACCTAATTAGCTGTGTGACCTTGGGGAAGTCCGTTGGCTTCTCTGATCCCTAAACTCCATCAAGGGGAACAAACATCCCAAAGGAAACCTTTAGGGGGAGGAGAGCAGGGGAACACCAAGGTCAGGGCCAGGGTAAAGGGAAGGAGGAAAGCCAGGAGACCCCGGCCGCAGCCACAGCTCGGGCGGGACTGGACGCTCCCTCTGGCTCCTGGGGCCGGCCCATTCACTTCCTCCTCCTCCTCCTCCTCCTCCTCCTCCTCCTCTTCCTCCTAGCTGAGCTAATCTGTGTTTGCGTGCACAAGTGTATACACACACGAACAACAAACGGAATGTACACATTGGGTCACGCACGCACGCACACCTTCCCCATGAGCGCCCAGTGTGGTTCCCCTGGCCTCCCACCCGCCCGGCTCGTAGCCTCGATGGGATGGCTTATTGTGGCTGGGGAGGGGGCGTGCTTCTTCCTCCCCCACTCCCAAGTCTGCCTTCCCGGCCCCCCAGTCAGGAACGTCGGGCCCCACCTCCCCTTCCACAACTAGCCATCCTTTTAGCATAAACGAGGGGCGGGACGGAATACACAGACTCTTGTTCCAGGTTCCCCAACCTCAGCGAGGTCGCCTCTGGCTCAGACTGGGGTGGGGGGAGGAAGACAAGCACTCGGCCTTCCATCCTGCTACGGAGGTTCTCTCAACTTCAGAGAAGTACCTTTCTTTCGGAGGTGGGGAAGACAGGTCCAACCCCGCCTCTGTACACCAACTGGGGACTGGGGGCGATTAGGACACCATCCTCTACCTCCCACCCCGCCCAGCAAGTGCCTCCCAATGCTTCTAGATCAGTGAATCCCCTTCTCTGCTGAGAGGGGACAGCCAGCCAGCCAAATTATTCCGATCCTCTCCCCTCGCACGAGGCCCAACCTTTCGAGACAAGAGTAAGACAGACAGGTAGATAATCTCTCTCTCTCTCTCTCTCTCTCTCTCTCTCTCTCTCTCTCTCTCTCTCTCACTCACTCACACACACACACACACACACACACACACACACTCACACACACAATCCGTATCCAGCGCCCCCCTCCCAAGCTTCCAGGAAGCTAAGGTAGGCAAGGGAGCAAAAAGCGGACAGGAAGGGATAGAAGGGGTCACTGTGGGGTGGAAGGCAGCAGCTGGACAGCGGAAAGGCCGACCCCAACCTTGAAGGCCCCCGGAGAGGCGGCCTCGTCCGCGCGTACTCACCCTGGTTCTCCTACTCGGTCTGGGAGACTCTCCTACCTTCCTCTTCTGCCTTATTCTCTCCTCTCTCTCTTCCTCCGCCGTCCCGGGGTGACGGATCCTCCTCGGCCTCCAGCCGCCGCCTCCTGGGGCCGTGCTCCGGGATCAGACTTGGGTTCGGGCAACCGAGAGTGAAGGCAGCCTGCTGGCGGGGAGGCGCGCGGGACAGCGGCGAACGCAGCAATCTGCTGAGTTGTAATGTGAGTTTCCTGGAATTACTCACTCACAGGATTCCTTTCATTCATAAAAACACAGTCATGCGCTGACGTCACCCCTCACCGCCTCTGTTCCAGCCCCACTCCCCCCGAGGGGAGGGACAGGGCGGAGCCGGCCCAGGAGCCCCGCCTGTTTCTTACTGTGGCTCGCGTGGGAGGGGGAAAGGGCGGGCATCTTGCTGAGAGGCACTGCGGAGCTGGCCTGAGGGAGGGGAATGCAAGACCCAGCTTAAAAGAACGGGGAGGGAGTGGGCATGCAGCCTCTTTCTTGGTCTCCTCCATGTCTCACAGCTGAAAGGGGCCTCAGAGATCGAGACCAAGCTCACCCTGTTATAGGTGGGAATGTTCAGAGAAGGGACGTGGCCAAACCCGTGGCATCTGAGGAAACTGAGGCTCCTTTTTATTTTTAATTAATTTTATTCTGAATTTAACGAACACCAAATATAGTATACAAAGAACAGGGGGGGGGGGGGGGGAGAAAAGGATTGCGAGACAATCTTGCTCTTTCCAGACAACATCGACAAATCCAACGCCTTCTTTTCAAAGCCGTCTGCTTTCTCTGTTTTCTACTGACCATCCTTCTGTGCATTTGAAGTCCTTCCTTTTTTCCTTACTTTTTTCTTCACTTGTAAAACTATTGCCGAATTTCCCCGTTATCCACTCCCATCCAAACTCCCCCTCTCCAGACTGAAAGAAAAGCTAAACCTTTGTATCAGATTTAGTTTAAGCAACAGGAATTTCCACATTGGCGGGTATGTCCGAACACGTGTCTCATTCTACACCTTGCCTTCACCACCTCCCTGTCGGGAGGGGGGCAGTTTGTTTTTAAGATTTGATCCTGGAGGTAATTGGGGGCCACCGAAGTTTATTGAGTAGGGGAATGACGTGGTCCAACCTATGCTTTAGGAAAATTTCTGGCGGCTAAGTGGAAGACAGAAGAGTTCTGAGAGCCTTGTAGCAAGAAAACCAAGGAGAAGGTTACTGCCATGATTCAGAGGCGAGGTAATGAGGGTCAGCATCAGAGGAGTGGAGGGGGTATGTGGGAGAGACATTTCCAAAAGGAAATCAGCAGTTTGGATAGGGGAGGTAAGAGAGGGAGGGAGCAGTCCCAGATGCCTCCTAGATTGGGATTCTGAGGCACTGGCAGGATGTCAGTGCCCTAATCAGTAAGAGGAAAGGTCAGAGGATGGGGAAGGTTTGGAAGGAGAGATAATGAGTTCAGTTCTGAATACACTGAATTGGAGATGTCCAAGATCTAGTTCAAGATCTCCAGTCTGCAGTTGCAGATACAGGACTAGAGACCTGGAGAGACACTAAGGCTGGATAAATCCATTAGAATGAGAGTCATCTACATAGAGATGATCATTGAAACCAGGGCATCTGATGAGATCACCAGTCAACATGGCATATAGGGAGGCTGACCTGGGGTTCTACTCACTGCCTTCTGCATCTATTCATACAAGTCTTAGCAGGTTTCTCTGAAGCCATCCGTTATGATGTCAAAGGGATTTTTCTAAGGCCACACAAGTAGAAGGCAGCAGACCTACCAAATACACTTGGTTCTCTGCTCATTCACTCTGTGGTGGATCATAGAGACAGAACTGGGGACAGAGCCCAGGCCTTGTAGCTCCAAAGCCAGAGCCAGCCCTCAGTGGTCAGTTTTAATTGATGACATTGTGAGGGACGAGAGGGGAGTGTATTCTGGTGTGTGTCGGTATCTACTGAAGGGCACAGCTCCTAGGGCTGTAGCAGAAGTGAGAGCCAGATGGAAGGTTGGGAAATTATGCTTTTTGTTTGTGGCTGTCCAGCTGAGTGCCCACTATAACATGTTTGAAAAATTATAGGATGTCAGAGCTGGGGGGGGGGGAACTTTAGAACATGGGGGAGGGAATAACATTTATACGGCGCCAGGCTGTATGTGTATATTCTATGTGCCAGGCATATAGCATCTCTTCTGATCTTCACAACAAGCCTGGGAGTGAGGGGCTGCTACTATGCCCATTTTACAGTTGAGGAAACTAAGGCAGACAGAGGTAAAGTGACTTGCCCAGAGTCAAACAACTGGTAAGTGTCCGAGGTTGGATTTGAACTCAGATCTGCCTTATATCCAGTACTCTATGCACTGCAACAGCTAACTGCCTCGTGAAATATCAGAGCTGGGAGAACTCTTGGAAACCTGGATTTTTAAGCTGGGAGGGGCCCTAGAACATAGAACGTGGAATGTCAGAGTTGAGAGAGACTCTAGAACAGAGACTGGCAGAGGTGGGAAGAACCTTAGAACAAGGACCTTCAGAACATCAGAGCTAGAATGAGCCCTCAGAGACCATCTCATCCAGCTCAATCCTTCTACAGATGAAACTGAAACACAAGGAGAGAGAGGGGCTGACGCAAGGCCGTGCAGCCAGTCGGAATTTTCTGTCATTAAACGTTTGAACTGGCTTTTAGGGCCATTCCAGGGAGTGTGTCCTTAGGAGCTCCCCTGGAAACTTCCAGGATTTCCTGGATGAATGAAATAGATGAGAAAATAAAAAAGCATTTCTTAACCACTTAACTATGTGCTTACTAAGTATGAGGGATAAAAACACCCACTCTAATCGGTAGAGACAACCTATGGGTACAGGGTACTTAGCAAGTCAGATTACATTGCCTAAGGGTCCAGGCAGGTAGACACTGTGCTGAGATGGATGTTCAGGCTTAATTAACCTCATGAGTTCAAGAAGTCTTGGATCCTTTGGATTGTTGCTGAACAGCAGCAAAGAGTTGTGGCAGCTCTTCCAGAACTCTTGCAGTGTATGGCCACCCACAAGAGAATTGACCCAAGCCTAGCCATTTAATCAGAAGACACATACCAGGAGTTGTTTGGATAGTGCCAAGCCAAGGTGAAACGCCTACCCTAATAGTGCTGCCCTATGTTTTGGCCCAAGATCAGAAAAGAATGAATACAAAAAAGGTTGCGGCTGGAGCCCAGGTACAAGCTGGCTTCAGCAGGCCATGTTCTTGTGGCCACGTGGAGGCCAGGTGGCAGGTGGAGATAATATCTCCCTGCCCAGCCCCCACTCTCAGGATGAATTGTGAAAACAGTCCTGCATGATTCAAAACTGAAAAGGAATAGAAGGTCAGGTAGATTTCCTTCAAGTCACCAGTTCCTGTGACTCAGCCAATTAGGGGATTCTCCATCATCTCAAATTTGACCCCTTTTACAATGAGTCATATAGGTGGCCAGAAGCCAGCCCTGTAACTCCCACATCAAAATGGTCGGGAGGCTTTGAGTATGCTCCGTGTTATGGATGGCCCCTGTAGAGCCATTCAGACTTCCTCCTCAGCCATGGGAATGTCAATGAAACATTTAAAAGAATGCACAGAAGTAAACAGAGAGAACTTTAGAGGGAGATACAAACAAACTTTGAAACTAATGTGTTCAATTTATTTTATAATTTAAAAAAGTCAGAGAAGCAGCAAGATATAACAAACAGGGAGCTTCAAAGCCAGGGGAATCTGGATTCAAATTCTCTGATACATCCTGGCCATGTGATGTGGGCAAATCACTGAGTCTCTCAGTGTCCAGACAACTCTCTAAGACTCTAAATCACTGAGACTTGCATTGGTGGAGGGAATTTCCTCACCTGGGATGTCCCCTATCCCCTGAAATCACACACACACACACACACACACACACACACACACACACACACACAAGGCAAACAAACTGGGCCCCAGTAGAGAACCATAGCTTCCTATGCAATTCTCTTTCCCTATCTGTCTTTGCAGATGGAAATGTCCGTGTTTGTTGGTGTTGTCAAGAATAACAATAAATCCAAAATAAAACTTAAAAACCACTTCATCTCAGGCGAGACACAGTTGTGATGTGTTGGTTTCTTTTTGTGTTAGAATTGAGCCTTGTTCTGGTCCCCCTGGTCTGTATAATAGGTTTATAAGTAGCCAGTATCAAGTGGGCAATAGAAGGAAATTAGATTGTGAAGGAAAACTTGGAGATCACAGACAAACCACCCCAAAGATCAAAGGAGCAAAATTTGCCAACTGTACCATATGTTAGCCAGAAGTCACATCCTGGCAATATGTGCTGAATCAGGAGAAGCCACCTAGATGCTGCTGTCAGGACCTCCTGGTCCTATGATATGTAAATCACAGACAAATCCCAGACCTCTGTAGTTCCAGACCAGTAGAACATCCAAAGGTGCTGACAACTTTGAAATGAGATGAAGTGGACATGTTAACTTAAAAGCTTTACCAATAACTTTGAGCTAATTTGGATATTTAATGAACCAAGCCTGAGGGGGCACAGGTAAGAGTTAGTCTCTTCCCCTTCCCACCCCCCAAAAAACTGTAAAAATGAGACCTCAGTCTCCTGTCCTCTTCCATCTCCATTGGGTGCATGCTGCCTCATGCTCCCAATGCTAACCCATGGCTGGTTAATGACTTTGAAGTCCATCTTCTTCCCCTCTCCCTGCCTCCCTTCCCCTCCCAGGCCCCTGTCCCCATGCCATCTGCTTCTCTACCCCTTTCCTACTTATCTCTGTACCCTCTGTGCCTTATCCAAGTGTGATTGCCACTCCAACGCTGCCATTGTGGGCCTTCAAAGAACCAGGCATGCCCAACCCCATTTTATAATTTCATAAATTAGTTATCAATTCAGTTTTGCTGAACTGCCTTTTTTTTCTTTCTTTATTCTTTGTTACAACGGGTGGTTCTGGGTAATAGCAGCTAACATTTATAGAGCTTACTATGTGCCAGGCATTGCTCATTCAAGAAAACCTCTTATCTCACCTCGCTATTCTCTGGAATTCTGCATTCAGTTAGGTCCGTCCATCTGTCCCTTTCTCCTTTCCCTCTCTCTTCTCTTTTCTCCTCAGCCTCATCAGGCAGCCATTTTGCTTCCTTTCTCTTCTTTTTCTTTGGAATGGTTCTTTGTTGCAGCCATCTGTACAATATTGCAGACCTCTGTCTGTAGTTCTTCAGTTCACTCTGTCTTATTTACCAGATCTAATCTCTTAAATCTATTCATCACCTCTACTTTACATTCATAAGGGATGTAATTTAGGTCATATCTATGCAGTCTTAAATTTTGTAATAAGTTAGCTCCAGGTCACGTCTGGACAGATTGTATAGGAACTTCTCCACCTTTGGCTGCAAAGTAGACAACCAGTCTGATTTCTCTATCACCATCTGGTGATGTCCATGTGTAGAGTTGCTTTTTGGGTCGTTGAAACAGAGTGTTTGCTATGACCAGTGAGTTATCTTGACCAAACTCTACTAGTCTCTGCCTTGCTTCATTTTGTACTCCAAGGCCACACTTGCCTGTTATTCCAATTATCTTTTGGTTTTCTTCTTTAGCATTCCAATCCCATAGGATGAATGTAATATCTTTTTGGGGCCTTATTTCTAGAAGATGTTGTAGGTCTTCATGGAACTGGTCAACTTTGACCTCTTCAGCATCAGTGGTTGGAGCACAGACTTGTATTACTGTGATGTTGAACATTTCCTGCAAAAGAATGGGCATGATAAAAGACAAAAATAGTAGGGATTTAACAGAAACAGAAGAGATTAAGAAGAGGGGGCAAGAGTACACAAAAGAACTCTATCAGCAAGATCTTAAAATCACCACTAACATCACCAGTGGTTACTGATCCAGTTAAACCTCTTGGAGAATGAAGTCAAGTGGGCTTTACAAGAATTACTAAGAGCCAGGCTAGTGGAGGTGATGGTATTCCAGCTGGGCTATTTAAAATACTAAAAGATGATGCAGTTAAAATGCTACACTCAATATACCATCAAACACGGAAAACTCAACAGTGACCACTGGATTGGAAAAAAATCAATTTATGTCCCAATGCTAAAAAAGGGCAATGCCAAGGGAATGTTCAGATGACCAAACAGTTATGCTCATTTCAGACACCAACAAGTTTATGCTTAAGATTCCTTAAGCTAGGCTTTAGCAATATGTGGACTGAGAATTACCAGAAGAGCAGGAGGGTTTTCCAAGAAGATGAACTAGAGCCCAAATGGCTAACATCCACTGGATTATGGAGAAAGAAAGAGATTTCCAGAAAAAAAAAAACCCATCTACTTTTGTTTCATTTACTATACTAAAGCCTTTGACTATGGATCACAACATAATGTGGCGAGTCCTCAAAGAGATGGGAGTACAGATCATCTTACTTGTCTCCTGAGGAACCCGTACGTGTGCCAAGAAGCAATGGTTAGAACCCAATGGGGAAGAACTGATTGGTTTAAGATTGGGAAAGGAATTCAAGGTGGCTGTATATCATCACTTTATCTGTCTAACTTATATGCAGAATGCATCATCCAAAATGCCATGCTGCAAATCAGAAGCTGGAATTAAAGTTGCCAGGAGAAATATCAACAGCCTTGATATGCAGATGATACTACTCTGTTGTCAGAGAATAAAGAGGAACATTTTTTTCTTTTTCTTGGGGGGGGGGGAAGAGGCAATCAGGGTTCAGTGACTTGCCCAGGATCATACAGCTCGTAAATGTCTGAGGCTGGATTTGAGTTCAAGTTCTCTAGACACCAGGGCTAGTGGGCTATTCACTGTACCACCTAGCTGCCACCAGGGCTAGTGGGCTATTCACTGTACTACTAGTTTTCACTCTTGAAGTGAAAGAGGAGAGTGTAAAAGCTGGCTTAAAGCTTAACATCAAAAAACTAAGATCGTGACAACTGGTCCCATCACGTCCTGGCAAATAAAGGGAGGAGAATTGGAAGCAGTGTCAGATTTCATATTCTTGGGCTTAAAGATCACTGCAGACGGCAGTGGCAGTCTTGAAACTAAAAGACGCTTGCTCCTTAAATCTGGACAACAGACTAAAAAACAGAGACATCACTTCACCAACAAAGGTCCATATAGACAAAGCCATGGTTTTTCTGGTAGCAATGTACGGCTATGAGAGTTGGTCTGTAAGGAAAGCTGAGCACCGAAGAATTGATGCTTTCCAATTGTGATGCTGGAGAAGACTTCTGAGAGTCCTTTGGATAGCAAAGAGATCAAATCAGTCAATACTTGAAGAAATGAATTCAGGCTATTCTCTGGAAGGTCACATACTGAAGCTGAAGCTTAAATACTTGCGCCACATAATGAGAAGATTGGAAAAGACTCTGATGTTGGGAAAGATTGAAGGCAAAAGGAGAAAAGGACAGCAGAGAATGAGAGGGATAGACGGTGTCATGGAAACAATAAGCATGAACATGGACAGACTTGGGGAAATAATGGAGGGTAGAAGGGCCTGGCACCCTGGTCCATGGGGTCACAAAGAACCACTCAACAACAGCATGTGCCAGGCACTCTGCTGAATGCTTTACAGTTATTATCTCATTTGACCCTCCCAACAATCCTGGAAGGAAGATGTCATTATTATCCCCATTTTACAGATGGAGAAACTGAGGCAAGCAACCATTAACCGAGCTGCTCAGGGTGACACAGCGGGTGGGATTTGAATTTAGGTCTTCCTGTATCCAGGACCAGAGCTCTATCTATCCCTTAAGGGAGAAGGGAGGGATGTATTTAAAAATAAAAGACATCAACAAAATTATCTTTTTTATTTCTAAAAGGGGGTTGATGCGGTACAGTTTCTAGTTGTAAAGCAGGAGCCCTCATGGCCATAATTCCTGGCCAGGGCACAGCTCTGCAGGTGGTAGAGAGGTTGTCATTTTTTTTTTGTCTTAGCACTTTGCACAGCTTCTGTAGTTTGAGTTTAACCTTCACTTTTCCCTCACCCTAAGCAAGAGAGAAGCTATGTGTTGCCCTAGAGGGAGGGCTGCTCTTGGAGTGAAGACACTTTGGGTTCGAATTCTACCACTGCCATTGACCTAGTCAGGCTATGGACGAGTCACTTTGCTTCTCTGAGACTCTACTTCTTCCTCTGTAAAAGAGGATAATCATACCTCTCATCCCCGCCTCACAAGGGCTCTTGTGAAGTCTGAATGAGATCATGTGCTTTGCAAACTTTGAAGCAGCCATAGAAACACTTGTTGTGATCCATACTGATTGCTTCAGCCCTTCAGTCATGTGGCTGCTCCATTCACCAATACAAATCTTAACCCCCCTTCAGTTTGGTCAGGGATTCTCAAGAGCTTCTCTGAGCAAAAAAAAAAAAAAAAAGGAAAAGAAAAAGAAAAAGAAAAAAAATCTGTTCTTCTGAAAAGAACCCAGGGTTCACCTCTTCAGAGCTTGCATTTCATGGTCCCAGCCTGTGAGAACTCGGGGCTCCCTTGGCACTGTCATGAGGCATGGGGAAGGACTGGTTACTGATGATCGTTACATCATTGGGATAAAGTGGCCTGCTTTGCCCTGAGTCAATGATTATACCACTGTCCTTGGTGGAGCTCTGTCCTCCTTCCCCTTTCCACACAAAGGAAATATGACAACAACAGTACAAAGTGGACATGATCTCGTTTGTAGTGGGCAGCAGGAAAGGGACCAAGAGGATTCAGGATCCAACTTATTTCCTTCCATTACCTCATGCTTATGTACGAGGCCCAACCTTCTCAGGACACTGTATTTATCACAAAAGAAACCCTGACCCATTTTGGGAAGCTGAGCTTTGGAAAAAAATTACATATTTATCAAAAATCCTATCCAACTTCATAATTACCTGGAGAGGCTTATACAGACTGATGCTAAGTGAGAAGAGCAGAACCAGGCAAAACCTGTACACAATCACAGACACATCGTACATATGATGACCAACCTTGATAAACTGGACT
>CM053585.1:380547955-380566932 GCA_028646515.1 Pseudochirops corinnae
AAGACAACTCTACAAGCCTCAAGAAGGAAGGAGATACCTAAACTCAGAGAAAGATATAGAAAGACTATAGTTTAAATGGAGACTGAAGCAAAACTCGTTATCGTTCTCTTTCATGTCTGGTTTTGCTTTTTTTTTTTTCTTTTCCCAGTGATCACTCATTGGTTACGGCCCTTCTATATGACCAAACTATTGTACAATGTGAAAGTATTTGCAGATCCTATACATGATTGCACGCCACCATGGGGGGGGGGAAAGGGAGGGGAGAAAATCTGAAACTCAAGTGATTGTGGAACTGAATCTTGTAAATTAAAAGTAAATGAGTAAATAAATTAAAAAAAAAAAATCCTATCCAAAGGCCCCCTGGTGTGCTCCCTCTGTGGTGATGAGCCCTGGATGGCTTCTCTGCCTCATGTCCTGGCTTTGTTTCTTCCCAAATGCACCCTTCTGCTCATGCCACTTCCTATCTAATACCACCAAGCAGTCCCTCCTCCCTCTTGTTTCCTGTCCAAATCCTATTCAGATTTCTAGGAGACTGCCAATCCTTCCTCCTCAGAGAAGCCTTCCCTGACCACTCCTACCCAGAGGAAACTCTCTGGCCTCTATCTTAATTACAAAATCCCTGTGGGGATACTTCTCCAACTCCCGCTTGAACTAGTGGGCTGGGTCCCCAGGGATGGCTGCTACTATCCTTCAGACTCTAGAGGTAACCCTAAGGGGCTAGATTTCTAGTATGAGCCCCTACTGGTGTGCTCTTTTTCTTTTTCTTTTTCTTTTTTTAAATAGTTTTAGAAAAGGGGTTTACCAAGAAAGTATTATATAAATGCTCCCCCCAAACAGGGGGTGTGCTCTCCCTTTGTATAGACATGGTTTGGAGGAGGGATGGGCTCAAATTTAAAGAACAAAGGTAATGAGGCACATGTGTGGCAAAGGAGTGTCTCCCAAGTCCCATAACATTCTTCGTAGAGTCCTCATGATATTTCCCTTGGGTGTAGCTTCCTGCTAGGTGGGCAGCCCACGTAGGCCCAAAAGGTCTGAGTCTCTGTTGAAACCACAGTTGGTCCTTCTCTCTACCCTGAGAGGCCTCACTCTCCTAAACTGTCTCTACCCTAGGGTGAGTCTCTTTACTTTCATCTGTAGGCACTTGTTTGTCCTAAGCCTGGAGTCACAGAGGGACTCTAACAAATCAGCTGAGCACTCCCATCTCTGAGTACTCATTCACCTAAGATCAGTAAAGAATGAACACAAAAGAAACAAAGGGGCTGTTTGCACCTGGATGGTTCTGATTTAGTCGGAAGGCTTTCTGCCCTTCAGTGGCTCAGTTCAAAGCAATCCTGCCCTTTACTGCCTCAAGGGAAAAGAGGCTGAAAGACGTGGATGGGTCACTCCTTTTGTTCGCTCAGAACTGCTGAGTCATCAGTCATCCTAACTTCATAGCCAATGAGGAGACTTCATCATCGCCCACGCAGCAGGAGCGATATCCTAGCCCTCCCCCCTGTAAAAGTTGGGTTGGCTTTTCCTTAAAGAGTATTGAGCCCACCTTCAAGAACTGATTGGTTCAGGGGAGGTGTTGATATCACTTCCTGTTTGTCTAAATACAAAATAGTCGTGAGGAGTTCCAGGAGCCTTTTCTGATGCTCAGCTGGTGGATCTCAAGGGGCAAGGGAGCATCTCCCAGCTAAGTCAACTACAAGCGTCTGCAATTCTCCTGTCATGACTAGATCTCCTTTTGGTAACTGTGGGATGACCTGTGACGGTTTCATCCTGTTCCAGCATCTATTTGAACCTACACCACCAGTGGATTGGCCTGAGCCGAGCTCAGCTCAGAACAACACAGCACCAACAATATTGAGTTACTGGTGACCAGAAACCTGCTCCCCACATTTTCCACGTTGTTCGATGAGAAGCGGGAAGAAGGTATCTTCACCTGTTTGAAGGACTAGTCCTCATAGGCCAGTCCCCCATGCTACATCATAACAACACTGCCCATTGCTGGGCACTGTGCTAAGTGTTTTACAGTAATATTCTCAACTGACCCTCACAACACTTTGAGGGAGGTGCATATTTTACAGATCACATTTTACAGATGAAGACACTGAGGCAAACAGAGGTTAAGTGACTTGCCTAGGGTCATGCAGCTAGTGTGTGAGGTCAGATCTGAACTCAGGTCTTCCTGACTCTAGCCCCAGCACTCTATCCATTGTGCCACCTCGTTGACCCACTGATGTGTGTTTTAATTATTGCTATCGTTACCCCCAAAATCCCACAATCAAATCCTACACTCCATGACTTTACATAGACATTAAGCATGTTCCTCTTCCTCATCCTTTCCTACTTAATGCTCCCTGATTTAAAAAACAATTTTCTCTTCTTTTGATGCATGTATGGAATGTAGATTCTTCAAACCTTTATCCCAACTCCTACAGGATCTGATAAGTTGAGTTTCTGGAAAAAGGCTGGTTTCCTCTCCCTTCGGGATTCTAGAGGTAGATCTTGTTTGTTTTTAATACTATAGCTCACAAGCCCCGACCAGTGCATTTCTCCTAAGATTATCAGTTGATATCAATTAGCAAGCTAGACTTCATTAGTTTTTAGAAAGGGATATGTCTAAGGTACGATAAGAACAACTAGTATGGACCAAAAAAATGGACTGTTACCCTAGCGGTTTTCTATTGGTGACTGAATCCAGGTAAGTAGGCGCGTGACAGTAATGAAAATAGCTCACATTTGCCTTCAGGGTTTGCAAAGCACTTTCCAGACATTATCTCATTTGAGCCTCACAAACTCTTTATTGTCACTGACCCCATTTTGCAGATGAGGAAGCTGAGGGTCAAAGACAGCAAACGGTTTTCCTGGATAGTAAATATTTGAGGTAAGATCCGAGCCAAGTCTCCTTGACTCCCTGTGTCCATCATCCTACCCATGGGGCCAGCCTCGTGCCTGCTTTGGGGCACCCCTTCTCTCATGATAATAATACGCTGATATTTCTGTACATCTCTAAGGTTTGCAAAGTACTTTCCTCATAATGGTGTTGACAAGACCTCCATTTTGCGGATGAGGGGAGTGGGGCTGACACAGGTGTAGTGACTTGTCTGTGACCACACAGCTAGCGCCTGACTCCCAGACCTCCTTCCCTGACAGAATGCTGACTCAATCCCCCATTCTTTAGGGCTAAAGGACTGAGCTACGCCACTGATGGGAAAAGATCTCACAGACTTCTGGGGGGATGGTTTATACTAACTGTTCTTATCGTACCTTAGAAATATTCCTTTCAAAAAAAAATAAAATAAAATAAAATCTCAGGTTCCGATCTGACCAGTTAATTTTCTTCAATATTGCTAAAGGGCAATGTATGCAAATCTCTTCTGTGCTTAACATTTGATGGTTTGTAGAGGGGGAAAAGGTTATTGCCTTGATCCAAGTACCTAAATTGCCAGCAATCCAATTTGAAAATATATTTTCTAGTTCTTAATTCTGATTGCATGTTCCCACTATTTTTCTGTTGAAAAGAGAAAGATCTATAAAATTTTGGTTTTTTGCATATTCTCTTATAAATATAGCTAACCTACTATGTAAAAATAAAATACAAAATAAGACCGCTTTTCTATTGTTAATTTGTCATTGAGGCCTGTCATAATTATGTGTTGGAATGGTCTGTATTATCTGTAGCATTATGTTAAAAAGCTGTATGTGAGAATGTCTTTTCTCTTTTCTTTATAATCAGTTACCTATTAATGTTAAATAAAATCAGATTATTCTAGTAGAATGTAAAAAAAAAATATATATATATATATCCCTTTCTAAAAACTAATTAAGTCTAGCTTGCTAATTGATATCAACTGATAATCTTAGGAGAAATGCACTGGTCAGGGCTTGTGAACTATAGTATTAAAAACAAACAAGATCTACCTCTAGAATCCCGAAGGGAGAGGAAACCAGCCTTTTTCTAGGAACTCAATTTATCAGATCCTGTGGGAGTTGGGATAAAGGTTTGAAGAATCTACATTCTATACATCATCAGTTGCTCAGATGACCTTTATTGGGCTTGGAAATGTTAATATCTTTAGTGGACACTCAGAGAATACGGGCATCAGTCTCTCAATAAGCATTTATTCTAAAATGTGCCGAGCCCTGGGGATACGAAGGCAAAAATGAAAACAGTCCCTCCCCTCAAGCAGCTTACATTCTATCAGGAGAAGCAATATCTAAAATTTCTAACAAGGGAATTTTGGGGACAAGGTATCAGCAGTTGGGGTGAGGTGAGGGTTGATCAGGAAAGACCTCTTGTAGCTGAGATGCTTGATCAGAGCTTTGAGTAAAACTAGAGATTATAAGGGGGTGACGTGAGAAGGCAATGCCCAGTGTCCAAAGTTATGGAGACAGAAGATGGATGATGGAACACCATGTGTGAGGAACAGTAATTAGGTCAATTTGTCCAGAGCCTGGAGTGCATAAGGGGAGGAACATATCATACGTCTTGATAGAGACATGTTATGAAGGACTTCTCATTCAAACTCCTGCCCTCCTCTTTCCTGAGTACCCTCTCATAGTACCCACACAGATGTCACGGTCTTCTTCTTCAAGAATGAAAGACAAACAATAGCCAAGTGTCATAGAGAATAGCATGGAGGGGAGCACTAAGAGAACCACGCCTGCATCACCAGATTACTCTTGCCCTCCAATCTGTTCCTGGCCTTGTACCTCACTGAGCATTGCGTAATTAGCCACACCAGAATCAGGCCAATTTAACCAGCATGGTCTCCCTTAAATACTTTCACCCTCCTGACTTTCAGCTGTATTCACACAAGGAGAGGAATACAAGAATTCAGGTGTTGTTATTATGGAAATTTGTCTTGCAACCTCATTTCCATTGTCTTCTCAAAATGATGGCTTCCCATACCTCACCAAAGACTGAGTCACTCCTCACTTTTCACAGATTTAATGAAGAAAGGTACATGGGCATCCTGGTAGCACTCGCTTCATGGAGGAGAATGGAGAGCCAGCTCCTGGGAGAGTCAGGATGACAGGGAATGGAAGGGTCATGGAAGAGGGTCCGGGTCAGCTAGCCACGGGGAAAACAGAAGCCTCTTTAGTGACTACATTCACGAGAGCGTTCCACTGGCTTCTGACTCTGTCTTAGGGAACCTGCACTCCTGGTTTGACTTCTTCACTGATGGAGGCTAGTTAGGAATAATGTTATAAGCAGAGAGAGCTTGGGTCCTCTCCCTCTGAGGTCTTTCAGTGGCCCTGGGAAAACAGGCTTTGGTTCTTGGACTTGTTATTCTTTCATTTTAGGTGGAGGAACTGGAGGGACTCTGTGAATTTCAAAAGGTCAAGAGATTGAGCCCTCCTGGTGTCCAGGTAGCTGGATGGCCAAGAATTGGGGAATCACATCCATGCAGTTAATGCATTCTCTAACTCCTGAGGACATGCAGACTTGTACCCTTTGTATAGGGATATTGAAAATGTTTTATGTATGATTCTCTTCCTTGTCATTTACACTATTTTATGTCTTAAATAAAAGCCTTTGGTTCTTATATTTATGCATCCCTGGTGTGTCCAATAAGAAATCGACACATTGGGTCGGGGCTTGGGCAGTGAATTGAATAATTACTACCCACAGAGTAGCTAAGGAGAGGAGGGAGTTTTTTCTAGGGAGGAGTGGGTCGAAATACATATGAATTCTTACTACCCCTCATCCCTGTGTCCAAGTAACATCAGGTTGATAACATTCACACTTGTGTTCTCAAATAACACAGTTTTGAGGACTGCTTCAATTTACCGTCATGATTGATTGACTCTCCTTCATATATACCTTGCTTAACTGGCTAGAATTTCCTCCTTTTAGCAACCCCTCAGCTGCCCCCAAACTGACCTTTGTTTTCTGCCACCTTGGCACCCCCCTTCTCATCCCCCCCACTTCTGCTACATACACATACACAGACACACACAAACACACCTTCTGTGGTCAACGATCTCAGAAAATAGCTCCCGCTTCCAACCTAACTTTGCTTTTTACTGTTTTTCGGCCTCAAATTAGGTTACCTCAGCCTCATCTGGTCTACTATTTCATGCTCTCCCATGGGGACTACTTGATGTTTGAAAGTGATTGCTGGGGGATTTGTAAGGGTTACTCAAGATCAGGAGAAGTCAGAGCCTTGACTTTCAGGGAACATGTGAACTATGGCAAGATTTTCCTTCCTTCCTTCCTTCCTTCCTTC
This sequence comes from Pseudochirops corinnae, assembly GCA_028646515.1. Taxonomy (NCBI): domain Eukaryota; kingdom Metazoa; phylum Chordata; class Mammalia; order Diprotodontia; family Pseudocheiridae; genus Pseudochirops; species Pseudochirops corinnae. Next base: position 380,554,174 of record CM053585.1, read on the forward strand.
CTTCCTTCCTTCCTTTCTTTCTTTCTTCTCTCTCTTTCTTCTTCTTCTTCTTCTTCTTCTTCTTCTTCTTCTTCTTCTTCTTCTTCTTCTTCTTCTTCTTCTTCTTCTTCTTCTCCTCCTCCTCCTCCTCCTTCTTCTCCTCTCTCTCTCTCTCTCTCTCTCTCTCTCTCTCTCTCTCTCCCCTTTGCTTCCTTTTCTTTCAAAAAAAGCTAACTCTCGTTAATTGTGTAACAAGGCTAATAGACTATGGAAATTCCACTAAGTATCTTAAACTGATCCCTTTTTAATGATTCGACAAGGGGCTGACAACAGCCTCCTTCTAGGAAAGCTGAGATTTGAATAGGTTCCTGAAGGATAAAATTATCCAGAGAGAAAACATTCCAGGTAGGTGGTAAACCAGTCTGGCTGGGACAGAGAGTTGTGTAGAGGACCACTGGGAAATAATTTTGCTTGGGCCCCAAGGGAAGAATCAAGATGAACGGAAGCAGCAGGAGACAGAGCCTTGATTTCAAGAAAAACTTCCTAATAAGGCTCAATGTCCCAAAGTGGAATGGGCTGCTTTATGAAGTAGTGAGCTCCCTGTCACTACTAGTCTTCAAGCAGAGGCTGGATGGAATACTTCCTGAGGATGTGATAGCGAGATTCTGGGTTAGACCAAACAGCCACTAAGGTCCCTTCTAAACTATACCTTTTATATCATCAATATAGCTCAGTTCTAATAGCACTTTTCATACTATAGGAAAGAAAACATGGTTCAAGATAAGGGCTCAGGAGCTGAGCAGAATTGCAATGATTTTCATGGAGAGATTGCCCTCCTTTCCCAACAGTTGGCACTGATTTCTGGGTGGATTGTTTGCAGGGTTGCAGTTAGCACCAGGTAAACAGGGCTTTGCCTTAAGACACTGACGTCTGAGGGGTGGGCTTCCTCCATGAGAAGGAAGCACACATCCTTCCTCCTTTGGTCTCCACTCCTATCCCTCACCTTATGGCCCTTAAGTGGGTATCATTGGTCACCTCCCACCCATCAGGGTCCTATTACAGTGGTACATCCTCCTGGGCCTAGGTCATGCCTTAACCCTAGAGTGACTGAGTACAGAGCAGCATCAGCCTTCCTGCTTGGGCGCCCCTGCCCCAACAGAAACCAGCCTTAGGGACAATGGCAACTGCTCCTGCCTCCAGAGCCATTTGACTTTTTATAATTATAAATTAATATATTTATAATGTGTAAAATACATTGTATATGAATATATAGATAGTTATCATAAATTTATGCATATGTATATGTATTTCAACTATTCATTAGCATTCTTTTTAAATTTTGAGTTTCGTATTCTCTCCCTCACTCCAACCCCCTCCTCTACCCACTGAGAAGGCCAACAACATGATATCAATTATACATGTGAAATCATGCAAAATATATTTCCATATTAGCCATGTCAATTATACATGTGAAATCATGCAAAATATATTTCCATATTAGCCATGTCAATTATACATGTGAAATCATGCAAAATATATTTCCATATTAGCCATGTCACCAAAAAAAGAAAAAAGAAAGAAGAAGGAAGGAAGGAAGGAAGGAAGGAAGGAAGGAAGGAAGGAAGGAAGGAAGTAGGAGTTCTTTTCTTCAGTGAATTTTTGTGCCTCCTTTACCATTAGGCCAATTCTGTTTTTTAAGGTGTTATTTCCTTCAGTATTGTTGTGCCTCTTTTACTAAGCTGTTAACTCTCCGATGTTTGGGAAGGATTCGTACCTCCAGTGTGAAGACTTGCCCCAGCTGCTTAGCCACTTTTGGTATCCCTCTGTCACTGATCTCTCACCTGTGGTTCAAGAAGTTGTAGCATGTACAGCAGCCACACCCTGGTAAAGCCATCTCGGCAGATGGGCTAAACCAGGTTAAGGGTAATCAACAGGCCTCAAACCCATCAGTGAGTTAGGGTGCTGTCTACTCCAAGCATGTGGAAGCTTTCCCCCACTGAATAGGCAGATGAGAACAATTTTTCAGATGGCCATTAAGATGACTAAACCAGGGGCTTTGTAGGCTTAGAGCTTGGTCAGACATGGAAGACACCAAGACCATCCACTGCATTCCAGGCCATCGCCAGCCCTCTTAACTTTTGTCTTGCCACCAGACTCCAATGACTCTGAAAGAGAGTGAAGCTGATGACTTTGTTTCAACTCTTCCTCACTTAAATCCAGTTCTCTGGCAAGTCAAGATGTCCCCCAAGATGTCATTGGTCCTTGCTGAAAACAAAGAATAACAACAATTCTCTTTTCATAATTATCTTGCATCACTCATTTCTTTTCCCAATTTTTCCTCTACTACTCTTATCTCTTTCTTTAATGTTCCTGGAATTCTTGTTGGCCTTGGGTCAAATTAGCATTTTTCTTTGAGGCTTTGCCTCTAGTTGTTTTTATATTGTTGCTTTCTAAGTTTACGTTTTCATCTTCCCTGACACTGTAGTGGTGCTCTTATGGTTGAGTTCTTTTGTTGTTGTTGTTTGCTCATTTTTCCAGACTATTTCTTGACTTTGAATTTTATGTTAAACTTGGACTCTGGTCCCCTGGGAGGGGGTGGCACTGTGACAAGCTTTAGGTTTTTTCTCACTGCTATTTTCTGAGCTGGCTCTGGAGGTCTGCAAGTTTTTGGTCCTTTCAAGGTGGTGTGATCCTGGGAGAGGTGTGGTCACTGCTCTCCTGGTCTGTACTCTGGTCTTTACTCAGGGGAGCCCCCACTCCCTTGTGACTGACCGTAACCATTCCTCTCCATCTTGGGACTGAGACCCAGAGTTGCTTATCAGCACCAGCTGCCCCCAGGGCAAGCAAAGAGTTCCCTGTAATCTCCTTCTGACCAGTTGTCTGACGCCCTTATTGTCTCCAGGCTGAGAGCCCCTGAAGCTGTGGTCACTGCTGCTGCCCTTGTGGCCACCCCCAAGGCTCATGGGCCTTCCGTGCTTAGGGCCACCCCCCTCCCTGGTGTTAAAGACTTCTCATAAGTTGTCTTGGGCTGGAAAAATGTCTCCCTCTGACCTTTTATTGGCTCCATCACTCCAAAAATCTGATTTGAGGTATTATTTTAAAGTTGTTTGGATGGGAATATTGGGAGAGTTTAGCTGAGTTCCAGACTATACTCCACCATCTGTATATGTCTTTTATAAAAAATAAGATTTTATTCCAGTTATATGTAAAGACAATTTTAACATTCATTTAAATTTTTCTGAGTTCTGTATTTCTGTAATAACCTTAAAAGAAATTCAGACCTCTCTAAAAAACAAAAAGCAAAAAAAAAAGTCAGACCTGCGATTTCATTGGTATGGGGAACTCCCAATGAGAAAACTTCCTGTATGTCAATAATTGCTCCAAAACTGACTATCTAAGAGAGTTCCTCAGGAGAATGAGAGGTTAAGTCACTTGCCCAAAGTCACAAGACCAATATGGATTGGGTGCAGGACATCCCGTCTCTGAGAACAGCCATCCACCATGGCTACCTCTCATCTCTGTCTCTAAATCCATCTCTGTCTCTCATATCTTATCTATCATCTACTCTTTCTATATCTCTTTGTGTCTTTCTACCCATCCATCTATCACCTATATCTATTATCTACCTATCCTCCATCTACTCTCTATCTCCATCTAGCCATCCATCATTTATCTATCTATGTCTAGCCATCATCTCTGTCTCTCTGTCTAGCTAGCATCTATCTGCTCTCTGTGTAGCCATCTTTCTCATCTGTATCTGTCTTCTATCTACTTTTACTATATCTGTCTACTTGTCTATGTCATCTACATTTATAGCTAATCTTCAATGGCTTAAAACTACACTAAGACTTTTGAGACACCCTCTGTCTATCTCTACGTGGGATTATTATGAGGAATGAATAAAATAATATATTGGGGGATTGATAATTAGTGAAATGGGGGTAGGCATGCCTGGTCCTTTGGATTGTTTTTCTTGTTCAGTCATGTCCAACTCTTTAGAACCCTGTAGATCAGTGGTTCTCAACCTGTGGGTCGCGACCCCTTTGCAGGTTGAACAACCCTTCCACAGGGGTCACCTAAGACCATCAGAAAACACATATTTCCCATGGTCTTAGGAACTGAGACACCGCTCCTCTATCTGTCTCCAGGTGGGTCCGCCCACATGCAGATACGCCCACATACAAGTATTAAAGGGTTGAGAACCACTGCTGTAGACCATATTGTCTAGGGGGCTTTCTTAGCAAAGATACTGACTGAGATGTTTGCCATTTACTTCTTCAGTGAATTAAGGCAAACTGAGGTTAGGTGACTTGCCCAGGTCACACAGCTAGGAAGAGTCTGAGGTCACATTTGAACTCCGGTCCTCCCGACTCCAGGTCCAGCACTCTAGCCACTGAGCTATCAATCTGACTGCATCTTGGTTCTTTGGATACTCGTCAAGATAGCGCACAATGGCTGCTGGAAGAGAAGCTGCAATGGCCCTTTAATAACGCAGAGAAGATGCAGAATCAAGTAGTGAAAGGGGTACAGAGGTAGACAAGGCAGGGACAAGGGGATGGGATGGTGAAGGGAGTCAGGTAGTGGTGGGAAGAAGAGGGAGAGGGGGAGGGGCAGAGAAGACCACTCTCATAAGCATGGATTAGAGTTAGGAGCACTTGGCAGCATGGACCCAGTGGAGATGGAAGAAGGATGGAGGGGGCAGGAGTTTGAGATCTCATTTTATAGGGATTTTTCGGGGAGCAGACTAACTTTTATCTGTGCCCCCTTGGGGTTAGTTCATTAAAACATCCGAATCATCTCAAAGTTATCGGTAAAACTTGAAAGTATAAGCACCTTTTTGATGTTCTGCTATGGAGGTCTGGAATTCATTTGGGATTTACATATCATAGGACCAAACAGTCCTGACCCGGCCCCCAGGATGTGAATTCTGACTAACTTTTGACACAGTTTGCAAATGTTGCTCCTTTGAATTTGGGAAGATTTGTCCACGACTTCCTAGTTCCCCCTTGCGATCTAATTCCCTGCTCTTGCCCCCTTTATACTGGCTACTTATAAACTTACTATACAGAGTAGAAGGAGAGATGGCAGAGGGCAGGAATGTCAGGGGGACCAGAACAGAATACAATTTTAATACATATCCATAGTGTTTTGCTAACCTGAGAGAGCCATATATCAGCTGCTTAAAAACAGGTGTAATTTTACATGGAAATGTGATAACCCCCCACCCCAAATAGCTTCAGAGGGAAGGGCAAAAACACGGTGGGATTATGGGAATAAAGGGGGCTCTAATTAATTGAAGAGAGTGTTGATCTCTTCAAACATTTCTGAGTATATCCCAGAACACATCCACCAAGTTGCCATTAAGCCTGGAGAGAGTGAACGGGGACATGAGCCTGGGGGTGGTGTGGCTGTCCCCAAGTACTACTTTTAGCACAGTATTTAGTTTTGTGATAGAGAACATATACAATACCCCGCCCCTACTATGGGCATCACACCACAGTATCATCACATCAAACACCATCGTATTATATCACAACATACATCCTATCATGTCACACAGCAATCAAGTCATATGTTGTTTTGTGTTACGTTATAGTGTGCTATGTTTTCAGCTTCCCAAAGAGACTTCATGTTAGAGCTGCAGCTTATATTCAGACTGATCTGAGACATGGCCCATGACGTATCCACATTTATATGTGACATTCCCCATTTATAGGTATAGGACCAAAACACAATGCCAAACTTCACTTACTTGACGTGTGTCAACTATGGGAAAACAAATACTTTCTTTTCTAGAGACATGAAAATAACGTTTTGTAAATAATCTCCCATTGTTTGGGCAGAGGATTGTTTTAACAGTCCGGAAAGAAAACACAAGACTTTCCCATTCTTTAAAAATTGTTAATAATAATAAATAATGAAATAACATAAATATAAACAAGAGAATTTTAATAAATAATAACTAGCATTTACATGGCGTCATATGTAGAGTATAGAGTGTAGAGTGTGTCTGTGTACGTGCTAGATGTGTACACATGATGTGTGTATGTCTCTTCCTACTCCGACTCTGATCCCATAATCCCCTTTTCAGATAGATATGTTGTCACTAATTTGAGGAGAGATTAAGTACTAAAGACCAACTGGGGACCTAGCAGGGTCAAGGGGCTTCCTGGTTTCTGAGCTGAGCCTCGAAGGAAGAGGGTAGGAGGTACGCCATTCAGACCTGAAGGAAATTTGGCAAAGCAAAAACAAAGGAGAGGGAGCAATAACTTAGAGAATGTTGAATGAGAGAAGGGAGATGATGAACAAGTCTGAAAATAATTATTATTACTATAACTAGCATTCATATAGCACTTTACATATATGACCTCATTTGATCTCCACAATGGTCCTGGGGAGCCATTATTATTCATTATTATTATTATTTCCATTTTGCAGATGAGGAAACTGAGGCAGACAGAGGTTCAGTGACTTGCCCAGGGTCACACAATGAGGAAGCTCAGAGGAAAGTTATACCTTTGCCAAAACTTTCAACCCCCCATCGATCTAAACAATTATAACTCACAGCATGTGAAGATTTGTAAGCCTCTTTACAGACATTATCTTATTAAAGCCTAAAATAAACCTGTGGACTACAGGTCTTTATCTGCAAGGGAATTACCCAAGGTCACACAGCTACTAAATGTTGAAGCCATGATTTGAATCCAGATTTCTGTTGACTCCAAACACGGTGCTTTCCCTACCACCCTGGGCTGCCCTTTGAAGTACGGTTTTTGAGGCTAGCTCTCTGCTTCATGCTTATACAGCAACATTCCTTTAACCTTATCAACATGTGGCTCAGAGTTTGGTTTCAGATTAATTGCTCTGAACAAATAGGGAAAATTGATTCGATAGACAAGACTTTGAGTCATTCCTGAATTTGTCAATACACTTCCAACATTATTTTGGGCAATCATAGGGCTCAGAGCTGAAAGGAATGTCAGGGAACCTGGGTTCAAATTCTCTGGTACATACTGGCTAGGTGACGTGGGCAAATGATCTTGTCCAACTCTTCATTTTACAGATGAAGAAATTGAGACCTAGGGACGTACAATGACTTTGCCCAAGGTCACACAGGTAGTAAGTGATAGAAGCAAGATCGGAACGCAAGTACTCATACTCTAAATCCTGGACCTATGGATGTGCCTCTATGGTCCCATTTGGTTGTGATATTCTAGGGTCTTGTGCCTTCCCAGTCTTGCCAACATCTTCCAAATACTGTCTGATGTGGAGAGCAGGAGAGTTCAGGATATCCCAGAATCAGGTCATGAACCCACAAAGCTTGAACAGCTGTGTGAGTCCTGGTGCTGAAACTTGGGGACAGAAATGGGGACACAGCAAGGATCACAGGCAAGTGTGAGAGAGGGCAAGATGGTGGGCCTGTAGGTAGACAGAGCTGTAGTGGACAGGTACCACTCTCTAGAGCTGTAACTAGGGTGGGGTGATGGGGGTTGTGTCCAGGGAGTTGAGAAACATTCAAGTTTCTCCAGCAGGTAGGAACAACCTGAGTTTGGTGTCTAGTTAGGAAGACAAAGTAATGAAAAAGGGAAGCCACCAGATGGCTTGCTTCTTCCCCCTGGTGGCTGGACTCTAGGTGCACTTCTCTCCAGCCAGTCCCCATTCTGCTTCCTCCCCTCACAGCAGTACCGTGCTGGTGTCCCCGGAGGAGTCCACTCCACATACCAGTGTCGGACAGTCTCTCCCCACTCAGGACTCTGCATCCCCAGGTCCAAGGCTGCTCCCAGCTGCTTGCTTGGGGCTCACACTCTGCCGCTCTCTAGTTCCCTTGGGAATCCCCAGTGTGTGAACCCTCCCACATTGCTGCCTTTATCACTCTGTGTCACTCAGAGAATTACAGATTTAGGGACAGGAGGGACCTCAGAGGACAGCTTGTCCAATCCCTCCATTTTACAAATGGAGAAGTTGAGGCCCGAAGTCAGCTGAAACCACTTGAACAGGATCTCAAGTCACTGAGCCAGGTCCTGTCATTCCCAATCCAGCCATCCTCTGAGCAGGCACCACCTGCTGACAAGTAAACCTCCAGGCTCTGCAGAAATCAGTACATCCCCAAGCACTGATTAGACACTTACTGTATACACTATGCTAGGAACTAGGGAGAGAGCACCCAGATAAACCAATCAAATCAACCCAATGTTCATATCTGACCAACGCTCAACACGGTGCCTCGTAAATGGCAGGGACTTCATAAATGTTTGGTGACTAACTGAATGGCCGACCACTTGGGCCCCGCTCTGCACTTGCAGCCCCTCACGCTAGGCTGGCCACTTCCCAACCTCTCTCCTGGCTCAGCACCAGCAGCACCTTCTCCCTGAAGCCTGCCCTGAGGCCCCAGCTCCTGATCTCTCCTCGCCTCCCGCCACTCCAAAGGACCAGCCATCTTCTTCATCTATATCCACATCTGTACTTGCTGTCTCTCCCAGGAGAACATAAACTCCTTGAGGGCAAGAGCTGTTTCTGTCACTCCTGTGACTGGAAAATTATAGATGTGTGGTGAGTATTTGCTGATTGAGTGGTTCAAGATAATGACCCTGAATTCTTCCTCTCCAGCCACAGCCTCCCCCTTTCCTCCCCTCTTAACTGACCCAACTCCTTCTGATCTCCAGTCCCTCAACATCCCCAGCCCAGCTTTCCAAGTCCGTCTCCCCTCCTCTCTCCCATCCTTTCCTCTTCCTAACCCAGACTGTATGAGCATCATTTTAATTACGCTCTTACTAACATCCGAGACCCTCTTTTCCCCTTGATCTTCCACCAGACCTACCTCACCAACCTCCAGTCCTGGGTAATCCCCATCTGCCATTCTTGGCTTCAGTACAGACCAGTGTGGCCGGAGTCATGCAAAACCAAGCCATGGAGCTCTTGGGCAAATGTGTGCTGGGTTTTGCTTGGCATGTCTTTCCTTCATCTTTAGAAGTCTAGCTGAACTCAGGATTGAGGAATTGGAAGGGGCATCTCATCCAACCCATAACTGAAACACAGATGCTCTTGTTTTTTAAAAAGTTTTATTGCTATTTTTTTTAACATCATAGTGACTTAGCCATTCCTTCTCCCAGAACCTTCCTTTGTAGGGTATATGATACCCCACAATAAGTATAATCAAGAAAAGCAAATCAATACGTTCAATGCAGTCAACAAGCATTTATTAAGCCCCTACAGTATGCCAGGTGCTGAGATTATGAATACAGAGCATGAAACACTTCCTATTCCCCGTAAGTTTTAGTAGGCATATCTGAAAATGTCTGCCCCATTCCTCATCTGGCAACCACTGCCTCTAAGTTGGGTTAGGGGAGGCAGGACTTTGCTGTGAATCCTAGGAAAATCACAACAGGTCATTCTGTCTCACGCTTCATATCGAATCTGTTGCCAAGTCCTGTTAATTCTTATAATATTTTTCATATTTACTCCTTCTCCTCTGCCCCAGGCACCACTCTGACTTTCATCATCTCACCCCGATAACTGCAATCTCTTCCTCATTGGTTTTTCTGCCCCAAGTCTCCCCCCATTCCAGTTCATCCTCCAGTTCAGCCTCTTCCATAAACTCCAGTGACTCCCCATTACCTCCAAGAGCAAATCCATTCAAAGCTCTTTAAAAACTTGGTCCTTTTAACCACCTAAATTTCACACATAGAGAAACCACGGTTTACATCCATTATTTGAAGAAAATCATTTAGGTGATTTAATCAAAAGCTATAATTGTTTCTAGCAGTAAATCTACAAGTTATCCGAACGTTTCTGTATGCCCAGCAATGATTAGTTTATATTCAGGTAACTGAAGTCATTAGAAATTTGACAATTGCCACATTTTATTTGAATTCAGATGTATTTATTTAAAACACAGCTTACTTTCTGTATTAGCATTCTCTTAATAGCAAGCCTAACAGACCCATCATCTTGTAGAAAGACATTTACTTTAAAACTTCAGTTAAATGAAGACTTCAAGCAAACAAACGAACAAAAAAACCCTGGCCCTTTCTTGCCTTTCTAATCTTCTTGCACCCTGCCCCCGGTGACAGTGCCCACTGTTCCACAAATCAAACAATCCGTCTCTCGCCCCAGGCATTTTCCTTGGCTGTTCCTCACGCCTGGCATTCGGTCCGTCCTCGTCTCTGCCTCCTGGCCTTCCTGACCTCCTTTAGTCCCAGCTGACGTCCGACTCGCTAGAAGAAGCCTTTTCCAATTGCCTTCCCCGGAGTGAGGGAATCTCGTGTGTACCGGCTTGCTTTTCTCTTGTTTTCCCCATTATGCCGTGAGTTGCTTAGGAGTGGGAAGATCTTTCGCGTAAGTTACTTTCTATCCTTGGTCCTTTGTGTGGAGCTCGGCAGAGAACAGGTGATTAAGGACTGCTCCTTGGCTGGCGGTCCTCAGCCCCCTCTCTTCTCTCTGTGCTCCCTTCCCTGGCAGTCTCTTCCCGACTTGGAGACCATCAGTGGGCGCCAGGCTGCTGCCCAGAGCTGCAACTCTGGCTCAGACCTGCTTCCCACGCTCATCAGCTGCGGGCTATGGTCATCTGGATGCTGGGCCAGCACCCCAAGCCCATCTTGGTCTTTCTCTCCAATTTCTTCCTCATCCCTGCCCACTGCCGCAGCCACCTTCCTTAGACTCACACCGAATGCCCTGTCTATTGCACTCCTGAAATAGCTCTTACGTGAACTCCTTCTCACCACTGGTTCTGCATCTTATTATACGTGGGACCTTGAACAAGTCACTTCCCTCCTTGGGCCTCAGTTTCCTTCCCTGTAAAATGAGGGGGTTGGACTAGATAGCTTCTGAAGATCCTTCCAGTTCTAAATCCATGATGAACTCTCAAATCTCAAGAAATTAAATCCAGCCCGCATCTTTCCATCTAATCAGTCGCTCTTCCGAAATCCAATTCATCTAGTAAGTCTACAAACAGATATCTATCAGCTGTGCTGCCCCTGGGCCACCTATTTCAATTTCTCTGGGCCTCAGTTTCTCCATTTGTAAAATGACCCCAAAGGTTCCTTTAATATTTAAATCTGTGCGTCTGTAGGAAATTCTCTTCACTCGGGCAACTCAGCCCCTTCCCTCCAACTTTTACTCTTGGAGGATCATCTGGGGCCCAGGGGAGGGGGAAGGAGGACCTAGAGCGGTATCCTCTCCCCTTTAGAAGGCGAGACCTGCCCCTCATCAACACTTCGACTCCCATGTTCTCATCCCCGCTTCTTCCGCCCTTCACTGACATGACCTCCCCTTTTCCGGTCGCCGGCTGCCTCGCCTCCTCCCTACCCGCGCCCTCTGATTGGGCGGTTACAAAAAATAAAAAAAGACTCCAGAGACCGTCCCCTTCCGGTCTTCCGCCCATTTCCGGCCCTCCGCCCCCTAGTCCTCCATCCGAGTCGTCAGGCTTCAGAAATCGGGCGGGGGCCGGGAGAGGCGTGTTTTGATTGGCGGAGGAAGGGGCGAGGCCCGTCACGTGATAGTGAGCTCGTTTTGTTTGCGGAAGTGGAAGGTAGTGAGCGCGGGAGGAGGTGAGTCAAGGCCCGGGCCAGAGCGGCCTGCCCCTGCCCGCCGTTCCGGCGCCCTGGGAGGGAGGGGCCGGCCGGCCTGAACCCGACCCTACCCCTAGGCCTTAAATCGCTCGGAGCCCGCCCCCCTGTCCCCTTCCCTTTTCCGTCGCTCTCCCCTTTCCATCCCCCTCTCCTCCATCCCCTTCCTACTCTTCTCCAACTATGAGAAGACCCTGCCCAGCCTCCTGCCCCCGCCTTGTAAAACGGGAGGGGGGGAGCACTGGCGTGGACACCTTTCCCTCCCCAGGGTTCCTTCCAGCGCCAGATCCTCTCTTGCCCTCCTTCCCGGACTGATCTCCGCTGTCCTGCCGGTCCCGGCCCGTCCCCTCGGTTCTCACCGCGCCCATCCCTCCACGCTTTCATCCCCGCCCGCATCCCCCGGTTTCAGGCCTCTGTCTCACCAGTCAGCTAGTACTTATTAAGCGCCTCTATGTGCCGGGGACACAAAGAGCTTACATTCTTATACGTGTGTATATAGCTTCGTACATCTCCATCAACAAGCATCTATTTGTTTTTAGCCTTTTCTTTTCTCCACTTACATGTGGAAACAATTTTTAACAGTTTTTAAGCTTTTGAGTTCCAGATTCGCTCTCTTCCTCCCTCCTCACCCCCCTCGTTGAGCAATTCAGTATAGGTTATACATGTGTGGTCATGCAAAACACGTTTCCGTATTAGTCATGTTGTGAAAGAAAACACGCACACCCTCGAGAAAAATAAGATTTATTTATTAATTTAATTATTTATTTAATACAGCTGCAGTCTGTATTCAGACACCATCAGTTCTTTCTGTAGTGATGGATAGCATTTTTCATCATAAGTACTTCAGTTATCTTGGATCCTTGTATTGCTGAGGATAGCTAAGTTATTCCTAGGTGATCTTCTCACCTTTGTACATAGTATGTGTCACTTTCCATCAGCTTCTCCAAGTCTTTCCTTTTCTCCCAGTGCATTGCTCTTTCTCACCCCTTAATTTTATTGTTTAAGATATCCCTTCATATTCTGCTCACACCTGTGTTCTCTGTCTATACATATTCCTTCTACCTGCTTGATAATGAGAAAGTTCTTACGAGTTACTAGTACTGTCTTACCACATAGGAATGTAAACAGTTTAACCTTTTTTTTTATTTATTTACTCATTTACTTTTAATTTACAAGATTCAGTTCCACAGTCACTTGAGTTTCAGATTTTCTCCCC
>CM053585.1:380567432-380585919 GCA_028646515.1 Pseudochirops corinnae
TGTTTGATTAAAGTAAGATTGTTAACCCATTTTGAGTTGCTTTCCTTTAGAAAAGCAGATCTAAGAACCTGTGCTAGTAGCCGCCCTAGGTATGCTAGGGTGCTTGCTGCTACACTCCTCAGCACTTAGAACAGAGGTAGGGAACCTGTAGCCTTGAGGCCACATGTTCCCCACCCCAACCTTGAATGTTGTGTCTAAGGAACTCTAAGGAAGCCAGTTTGGTTGTCGTGAAAAGTTTCTGGCACATAGTAGAGGCTTATCAATGAATACTTATTGATTGATTGATTGACTGTGATGTGGCAGCCCCAAAACCCATGGGATTTAGACAGCTGAGCAGCCAGAGAACAGAAGGTGACTTGCCTCTGGCCTCTGCCCTAATCAGGCCACAGCTGGGTGTCCTGCTCACTTCTGAGCATCATGTTTGAGGAAGAAGATTGCCAGATTGGACCATGTCCAAAGGAGGGCAAACAGGATGTTCAGGGAATGTGAAAAAGTTCCATGTGTGACTCAGTTGAAGGAGCTGAGAAAGTCTGATCTTAGGAGAAGAAGATGATGGGGACATGAGAGGAGTTTTCAAATGTTTGAAGGGCCATCCCATTGTGGGAGGATTGGTTTGGTTTTCCTCTTCTTGATCTTAGAAAACGCTAGAGGTTGGACTTTGCAGTGAGGCCTCTTTCCCCTCTGTGTAAAGAAGTTTCCTATTGATTATAGTGACCCAGAATGATGTGTTCTAATGACTTCCTGTTGCAGTGGTCTCTTCTCTGTCCTCATCTTTCTTGACTCCAACTCTGGACACTGTTGACCCCCTTCTCTCCTTCCTGGGTTTTTGTGTCCCTGGTCTGATTCTCCTCCCTGTCAGGCCCCATCCTTTTGAATCTCCTTTGCCTATCACTTTCCAAGCCTGGCTCCCATGTGGGTATCCCCTAGGGCTCTGTCCAGGGTCCTCTCCTTTTTCCTCTCCCTCTGGTCTCTTGATGATCCAACCAGCTCCTGTGAGTTCAGCTATGCAGCTGACTCCCAAACCTAACAATTTCTCCCTCCTCAGCCTCTCCTGAAATCTCCTTCTACAACACCCACCCCTCATTTCCAGTTGCCTATTTGGCATCTTCATAAATGTCTCATTGGCTTCTCAGACTGTAGCGCAGCCCTCCTCCCTGCTTGCTGTTGAGTCAAATGTACTGGCATTCTTGGGTTGACACACCCCCTTTACTTCCACTCAAGACCCATTTCTAGTCAATGGCCCTAGCCTATCTATTTCAACTCCAGACCATTCTCAGACCCAGCTGTATTCTCTTCTCTTCCCCAGCTCACCCCAGCCGCCACAGTCCCAGACTATGGCAGGGAGTTCCCAAATTGTTCCCAAATAATCCAGTCTCTCCTCACACTTGCCAAATTGATATCCCTTTTTTTGGTATTTTATTTCTTTATTTACACAGTTTATGATCTCTTCTTTCCACCCCCTCGCCCACAATTGAACAGTTTTTAAAATGTCAAATTGATCTTCCTGAAGCTCAGGTCTTCCCAGGTCACTCCTGGGCCCAGGAAGCTTTAAGAACTCCCCGTTGCCTTCAGGAGCAAATGCAAACTCATCTTTTTGGTGTTTAAAGCCTTTTGCAATCTGGCTGCCCAGGCCAACTCCACCCATCACTGCCACGCTCTAAGAGTTTTGGTTGTGTTCAGTAGGCTGTGAGGTTTCAAGACTGAGAAGTGATGTGATTGGTTTTAGACAGACCTTGGAGCTGCTGCTATTCACCTGGGGCTTGTTTTAAATGTGAATTATGGCTGGGAGGGGTCATGTGGAGGAAAAAAGCCTTCCCCATTATAGCTTTGGTATTTTCTCTTATCTTAGGTTGGGGGGGTGGAGACTTTGGAGACAGAATTGATATGAGCTGGGGTGGGGCCGCACTCTCCAGCCCGACCTTGGAACATGACCACAGATGGCCAAGGAACCTTGGTTCTTGCAGCCTGGGCCATGGGCGGGGGCTGTTTGCATTATGATAACACCAATGTTTGTATTCCTGACATAAATTAATAATTTACTTCTGATATTTGATAAGAACTGACAGTACCTATCTCATCAAAATACAGGACAATGCCACAGATGGTTTTTAAGTGCCTCTGTGAGGTGTGGGGCTCTGTACAAGGCAGAGTTTAGGGAAGAAAAAGTCCTGTCCTCAAGGACCTTCCAGTATGGACAAGACAACAACACCCCAACTTCAGATACTTCCTAGCTATGTGACCCTGGGCAAGTCACTTGACCCTACCTACCTCAGTTTCCTCATCTGTAAAATGAGTGGGAGAAGGAAATGGCAACCCCCCCCCAGTATCTCTGCCAAGAAAACCCCAAATAGGGTCATGTACATCATAACTGGAAAAACGACTATGCTGGGCCCTAGAGACTCAAAGACAAGTTGGAAAGAATGCCTGCCCTCAAGGAGCCTCCATTTTTCTGTTGGGGAGACAGCATGCACACATGTAATCAAGTCTTGTACACAATCCATCTGGGTCCCACAGAAAAGTGCCTCAGTCATATTGGAAGCCGAAGTGGCAGCATTCTTCCCAGAAACGCCAAGGAAGGTGTTGGAAGGTGGTCAAGATGAAGGACTGGACGTGGTGGCCAGTGGGCAGAGTCAGAGACTGACGGACTAGGCCATCCTAGTGCTCCAGAGGCTCAGCAGGCTGCCCCCATCCTGCGCCACCACATATTGGCGAGCACCCAGGAATCCCTCTCTCCCCATACTTCCTTCCCCATTGCCAGTGAGGATTTTTGTGTGGAAGCCTCCCTCCAGGTCCCCAGGGAAGGGCAGAGCCTTCCCCAAATGTCGTAGCAGTCACCTCTAGCAGCTTTTCTCTTTGCCTGTCTCTGTGTTTCATCCCCATTCTAGACTGTCTTACTGGAAAGAGCAAGAACATGGAGACTGGAGAGTTGGTTTTCTGTCCCAGTTCTGACACTTACTAATAACATCATGAATCTGGGCCATTCACTTACCCCTCTGACTCACTGTCCACATCTGTAAAATGGAGACAGTAATCTGGAAACCACTTTCTATGATGTAGACATTGATTTAGTAGGATTTGAAATGTGATTTGATTGTTGGGAAAAAATAGATCCAACATGTTATTAAAGGTGTGGCTTGTGAAGGAAGTGATGATCGCTCCCAGCGTGACTTGGTCAGGAGCTAACCCAAGCTAACCTCACTGCCTTTTTGGCCAGGTCATAGGGGACTGTGCTTGCTGTCTGTATGTAGAGACTACTGGGAAGACCACTTCCCCTGAGGATCAGGAAGACCTGAATTCAAATCCTGGCTGTATGGCCCTGTGCAGGCTGCATGGGAGTAAAGATAGCACCTGCCTTACAGGGCTGTTCTGCAGATCAGATGAGGCGTTTGTGAAGCCCTCGGCACATAGGAGGTGCACATATGTGGCAGCTCTTGTTGTTATTACTGTTCAGTTTGTTAAGAGACCCTCTTATAAATGGGGAGCTTTCCTAGGACAGACGTTCCTTTCTCCTAACACCTCCTGGCTGTCAGACACTTCTGGGCAACTCTGAGACTCCAGGTTGCCAAGAAGGAGCTGGCTACCTGCATTGACAGACGGAATTCCTCTTCTGGGACTGCCCCGTAACCATGAAATCCCAGGTCCAGTCCCTGTGGCCTGCCTCAGAGTGAATTCTTTTTGGGGGGCACAGCAGCAGCTTACATTTGGCTTGTACATGGCATTCCCCAGTTTACAGAGGGGGTCCTGTGAGTTCACATTGAAAAGATATGGGGGTCTTAGCAGACTATGGAACCAAAAGAGCCAGTGTCTCAATTTAGGACTGACCTAGTGATCCACATCAGTGTTTCGTTGTTGGGGAAGAATGGATTTTCCTGGTCAGGGTTTCTAAACTAGGCCACCTAACTCTCATCTTAGAAAGCCATCTCCTCCCCAGATCCGAAATGGATGGCAGAGTTCCGTAGCCCCCGGCATAGGCTCAGAGTGCCTTAAGGAGCGTAGGTAGTCCTGGCTCTCCCAGGGTTATCTCTGCATTTGGAAAGGCATCTCCAGAGATCAAGCTCAATCTCCCAGGTGATTGAATTGGGGAGCACAGGGAAACTGAAATTGGGATGAAGCAGGGAAGGAAAGAGACTCATGATTAGCCTGTCCTGTACATTTGTAGGTCCAGAGATTTCCCCTGTTGACTTTGTGGTCAGCTCAAACCCCAGATCTTTTCCCACCTTTCTTCCCTAGTTTGCATGTTGGATTTTCTGAGAGTTCTGAATATTACAGACTGACAAAGGCAGTGCCACAGGATAGAGTCAGGGTTCCTGATTCAGGAGGAGCTGGTCCTGGACCTATCCAGCTTCCTTATCCTTCCCCCTCTTAGAAGGCCCCTCAGCCCCTCTTGGCTACCCCCTGGGAGACTCCCTGGGCCACCACCATTGTGTGGCATTGAGATTTGGGCCTGGCAGCTTCATCATCCTTGGTGATGCTGTTTTGGTCCTGCTTGGTGCTGCTGTTTGTTCTCACCCAGATCCATTCCAAGTGGGCAGTGGGTTTCATGTTGGGTGGTTCTTAGAAGGCTTTCCTGGGAAGGCAGCAGACATCTTTGTTTCCAGGGGAAGAGCAATTCAGCCTGTGATTTCATTGGTATTGGGAGCTCCCAGAAGAGGAACATCCCTCTTCAGTGCAGGCTAGCCCCTTCTCTACAGTTCAGTCTCACCGTTGCCTGGGGCACCTAAGCTAGGGTCACAGAGCCACTATAGATCATAGGCAGGATTTGAACTCTGGTCGGCCAGGCTTCAATGCTGGCTCTTTTATCCCCTACAACCAAGTTGTCTCTTATATACAATCAGCAGAAAGGAGCTCCCTTGGTTTAATCTGTGCAGCAGGTGGAAACACAGAGGCACAGCATGAAGCCCTGTCACATCAGGAGATCTTCTTTCCTGCCCACACTTGCCCCAATGTCCCCTTTCTTCCCATTCCCTTCATGGAGGGTTAGCCCTTGTCCAGACCAAGCTTTAGGGGATCCTGGGAGGACAAGGGAGCAGCAGAGGGTATGGAGGTGTACTGGTCAGATGGGCAGGAGGAGAACCGGGCCAGAGCCGGAGCTTAGAAAGCAGGGGAGGGTGGCTCAGGGGTCAGCTCCTCTATCACCATTTCTCCGTCCCCATCCCCCAGGCTCTTCCAGCTGGACACAGAGGCCGATGCAGTGGTGAACTTTCAGCAGTTTTTATTAGTGCTGCCGCCCTTCTATGAGAGCTCTGCCCGGGTACTGCAAGCTGACACCCTGCAGCAGCTGACTGACTGCATCCGAAGCCACCCCAGCTGGTCCATGGCTCATGTGGCTGTGGAGCTGGGCATCCGGGAATGCTTCCACCATGCCCAGGTCATCAGGTGAGGAGCTGGCTGGGACCCCCTCCATTTCCTCCAGTGGGAGCGTCCAAAGTCACCCACAGAGCCCAAGGAAGCAAGGCAGCTGATGAAAAGCCCAATGAGCATTCCCAAAGATAGCTTGATGTGCTCCTTGACTGAGATGATGGATCAGGGTTGTCCCTCCCATGTAGGGCCTTGAGCTGAACCATGAATCCAAACCCCAAACAAACAACACTGATTATTTAGCCTTGAAAAGAGGAGCCTCAGATTGGGTTTGGGGAGGGCGTGTCCACAGTGGGGAGCCCCCAGGGAGCAGGAAGGAGTTGGTGACATCATGGCGACCATTTTCAAGCACTGGGAAGGGCCGTTCTGGGTGGGCCCCAGAGGGGAGAACCAGGAATAACAAAAGGGGGGAAGTGCAAAGAGGCTGATGTCATCTCAGCCTAAGGACACATTTTCTCCTACTTAGAGGGGGCCTAAAATGGCCTAGGATGCCTTGGGAGGAAAGGAGGGGAGAGGGAAAGGGAGGGGATGGGAGGAGAGGAGAGAAGAGGAAAGGAGAGGAAAAAGAGAAGGAAAGAGGGGAAAGGAGAGGGGAGGGAAAGGAAAGGGAGGGAGGGAGGGAAGGAAGGAGGCTCTTCCCCACCATCCCTCTCCCCTCCTGTGGGTGGCACCACACGTTCTGCGCCCCCTCCCTCCCAGCAGCCCTCTGCGTAGGGCTGCAAATCCTTGAGCACCACTTGGTGGGGTGCTGTAGAGATTATTTGGGGATGGCAGAGCTGGGGAGGGAGGCAAGGCCTAAATGCCTTCTGGGGTCCTTTCCAACTCAAAGTCAGTGCTTCTGTGAACTGAGAGTGAGAAGTTGATTTTTTAAAAAGCAAATTGCAATCTAAAGTTAGGTTTTAAAAATCTGTTAAATATTTGGAATTGAAGCTTTGTGTTTTTTTAAGATAGTTGACCCAAAGCCTTTAAAAAAGTCTCCAAATTGACTCCAGGGCCAACAGATACTTTGTTAGGCTTGAGGTTGTCTTGTCTCTGCCTGTCACTTCCATTGCACCCAGTCATGCCCTTTCCCTGGTCCCTTCTGCAGTTGTGCCAACAGCACAGAGAATGAGGAGGGGTGCACCCCCTTGCACCTGGCCTGCCGAAAGGGCGACGGGCAGAGCTTGGTGGAGTTAATCCAGTACTGCCACGCCCGTATGGACGTCACAGACAACAATGGGGAGACCGCCTTCCATTACGCTGTGCAGGGGGACAATCCACAGGTGCTGCAGGTGAGGAGGGTGGAGGCTTGGGGCCAGCGCCCAGGGCATGACAGGGCCATGTGGAGGCTTCCCTGGGTCTTGGCCCTGGGCTTGCCTTCTTGGTCCTTCTTCTCCTTGCTTTGCCACTGCTGGCTCTCAGGCCTTGGCATTTCTAGCCCTGTGCCTCATTCTTAACATACCCAAATGAGTCTGTGATCCCTAGCCCTCATGTCAGAAAGCTCGGACTTCTGCTAAAGCCGCTCTTCTGTAACCAGCCCAGAGAAGAAATGTGACTTCTGCTGGCCTTCTGATCTTAACCCATCCGAGATGGGACCAGGGAGCCTGCTTGTCTCTTATCAGTGTTTGGGCCTGTCTCTAATTGTATTCCCTTGGGACCTTCTGGAAGGAAAGGGGACCTGGGGACAAAGTAGGGCCTGATAGATTTAGGGCAGTTATTTGTAAACCAGCCTTGAACCTCAAGTTACAGCCTAAAGAGAGATTCCAAATCCAGCCCTGGCCAGTAGGGGGTCAGTCCCTGAGAAGGCAGGTGAGGAAGAGCTGCTGGTCTGCAGGGCCAGAGGGGACACCTTCACAGGGTGCTTACTCATATCAGTAAAATCACAGGGAGTCTGTGTATACACATGTGGACATATAAGACACACATGTGGGTCTAAGAAAAAATCAGGCTCAGACTCCTAGACTTGGCAGGCTATTCATATGATCATGTCCCTCCCCCTGCTTCCAGGTCAGAGTGAAGCCAGTTAGTGTCTGACAGATGGGTCGTTACAGATCTCTGGAGTGAATTCTCTCCCTCCCTGTAGTCTGCTCCGTTCACTAAGTATCACTGAACCCCAGAGTCTTGAGGCTGTAACAGCTTACCACTTGTGACAGGTACACAAGTAGGGGAGTCAGTGGGCCACGTAAGCAGGCTGGTCATCTCCCACTCAGGCCTCCATGGCTGCCGATGTCATGGTCAGAGTCCTAGGCCTTGATGTGTTGGATGGATCCATGATGGAGGAGTCATAGGCAAGCATGGACAAGAACCATCCAGGATGGAGGATGTGAACCAGGGGGGGACGTTCACATGTATGTGAATCCCTGAAGGATCACAGCCTATCACTCACCCTGAGGTGGGCAAACAGGGGGGCGAAGGGTCTTAAACCACCTCACATGAAGAACTTCTAAACTAAGTGGGCATGTTTAATTTAGAGACTTCTTGGGGCCATTTGTATAAAGAACTTTGCAAACATGAATGGGCTATATCAGTGGCAGTAATATTATTACTGTTGGAAGATCTTAGAGCAGGGAGGGGGAAAACCACGCTGACGGAGGCAGCCCCATCCACTTTTAGATGGCTTCTCTTGTCAGAAAGCTTCTTATAACAGAGCTGCAGCATGCCTCTCATCAGCTTTGACCCCATTTCTAGCCTCTGGGGCCAAGCAGGGATCCTCTGGAGAAGCCTTTCCAGACTGACACCAGATACTAAGGACTCCCTTTGTTCCCAGCCATTCACCCAATTTCAGATTCACCTAAACATTCTGTCCTATCGTGTAGCCCACCTCTCTCTATGAAACTTGTGTTTGTTGGGTTCCCTTGATGTACCAATCTCCCACCCCATTCATAAAAGGAAAGGCCTGGTCTGGATGGAGCCCCACCGGCCCTTTGGGACCACTGCTTCCTTTTCTAGCTGTTCATCCATCATCCGTTTAATTAATAATTACACTATAGCATTTTGCCAGGAATAGAAATCAAGCCCACTAGCCAGTCATTTGTGGACTCTGTTCTGCTCCTTTGTTTTGGTAATCAGGACAGCATCTGTCCATCCATCTGCCCACCCATCCATCCATCCATCTATCCACCCATCCATCCATCCATCCATTCATTAATTCCCTGTAATTCCTTTTCTCCCTGCAAGGATCGCTGATGGCATCTTAATTCTTCTCGTCTTAAAAAAGTGATCCTTCCCTTGGATGAAGAGCCCTGCCCTTGTCCTGGGGAGCTTGGTAATCTTTTATCACTGACCTCTTTATCTTGGGTTTTTGTTTTGTCCTCTTGCAGTCCAAAGATAATTCTCCTTAAAAAAGAAAGCAAAGACCAGAGCATTTTGCCTTCCCTCTGACATCAGTCGTCGTCATCCCAGGCCCATCCCAAAGTGAAGCAGATGCTTCTGTCCCTTTGTGGAGTCTTCTCTTTTCTCTAGGACAGCTTCAGCTGACCTTCTTGTGGGCCTTGCTTCCCTCCTGGCTTTGGCTCCTTCAGAGCATTACCCCCCCAGCACAGTTCTTACAGGATGGTGCCAGGCCTTTGTGGTCATCCTCCATTACCTGCTTTTGCTTCCGTCTTCTGTCTGGCTTTTTAAAATCTTGGATGGTCAGTGCAATTCCTGTGCATCCACATCAGTCTCTTTGGACAAATTCCCTTGTTCTTTCTCCTCATCATTGTTTTCTGCTATGTCCAGGAATTGATTCTTCAGTGCCTTCCCTCTCTCCTGGTCTTGGGCTAACTTCTCCTGTAGAATTTTTGTCCTTCACTCCTACCTTTCCTGCCTCTGAATCCTTTGAAGTCTTAATCTCCTCTGTCACCAACTCCAAAACGGAGGGCTTACTTTTCCCTGAGCTTTCTGTCATTTCCACACCCAGCAGCCCATTCCTCCCTGATGAAAGAACCAGAATTTCTTCTTGTTGGTTCTCCTGCCTTCCAAAGGATGAAATTGTCATGAAGGCAAGTCAAGGAAAGTCAAGATTCCCAACAAAGACCCGGATAATGGAAATTTCCCACTGCTCCTACAGTCTCTGGCCTCTGTGCTAAGTTTATGCTCACTCTCCTGAAATCCTCATCAATGGCCTCCTCCTGTCTCAGCGGTCTCTAATCTATGTCAGTGACAGTGTTCCCCATGGTGCTTCCCACCCTGGTTCCTGACTTTCCTCCCATTGGCATGGCTTCTTAGCACATAGCGTGAGCCTCTGTGTTGCTTGAGTTGGAGTCCCCCAGACAGTGTCCTGAGGAGACAAGGAATTCATAAGTGTCCACGTTTACTTAGGACTTTTATCGTTTGCAAAGCACATCACTCCCCCTTCCTGTTCCCCCCACCAACACACACACACACACACACACACACACACACACACACACCCCCATCTGCTAATGTGTGCACTGTAGGATCCCCATCACTTGCCCACAGTCACAGAAGAACTCAGACCCAGGCCTTCTTAATTGCTGGCCCAGGGCTTGTCTTGCCACTGTCCAGCTTCCTTAGCTTCCTTCTCCATCCTGGGCCCCTTTTTGTTGTTCCCTAGATAAAATGGGCAGACGGGCAGCTGGAGCTGGGCTAGGAGGCAAGCATGGGATGAGCCCTGATGTTCTTTGGGTCTTTGTCTCCTCCGCTCCCTGGCTGTACCCTGGCTGATCCTCTGCTGTTGCTAGCTCCTAGGGAAGAACCCTTCAGCAGGACTGAACCACATCAGCAACCGTGGCCAGACACCACTACACCTGGCCTGCCAGCTGGGCAAACCGGACATGGTTCGCATGCTGCTGCTATATAATGCTCACTGCAACATTGTGGGTCAGCACGGCTACGCCATCCACACGGCTATGAAGTTCTGCCAGCGAGGGTAAGGATGGGCAGCATGCCCGAAGGTCCCTTCTGAGCAGAGCCAGGGTGCTGTGGCATCAGGGCTGTGCCCCCTCACACTTCCATGGTGCTTTCAAAAAGTTGTCTCTAAGACACTTGTCGCCCTGGGAGGTCAGTGATACAAGGAGATGATCCCCATCATACAGCTGAGGAAACTGAGTCCCCTTCCAGTGCTAGGATCCTGGGGATAAGCTGCAGAGCAGGAACTGGCACCTAGTTGTCCCAGATTCTGTTCAGCGTTCTTCATGACAGCGTGCTGTCTCTAATCTGAAACAAGACTCAGTTCAGCAGGCGTGTGTTGGGCACCTCTGTTGAGCATGCCTGCTTAGTGCTAAGTGCTCTGGGGTGTATACAGAAATATGAGCCTGGCATGAACTGCCTCAGAAGGCAGAGGACCCAGAGGGGACCTGGGTGGTCATCAAATGTAACCCCTTCATCTTACAGAGGGGGAGACTGAGGCCCAGAGCAGGAAGTGGCCACCCAGCGTTGACTGAGCTCTCAGTCACTGGCCATATTCAGACAGAGGCTGGACAGAGGAGATTCCTGCATTGGGCTCCCGGCTGGATAGGACAGTTTCTGAGCAGGCAGGGACCAGAAACATTAATATACGAAATAGAGAACAGTGAGTGACCAACCACATAGAACACAAACCTGGATCAACCAGGCTTCTTGGAAGGCCTCGAAATCAGCCTAGTTGTATGACCTTGGGAAAGTCGCTTAACCTTTGCCTCAGTTTCCTCATCTATAAAATGGGGTTGTACAGATAAGTTGAGCTATTTTCCCTTTGCCTGGAAAGTTCAGAGCATGGATCCTGTTTACCCCCTCGGTGCCCACTGACCTGAGGGTAGAGTCTTGGCCTTCTCTTGGTTGTGGTTTTTACCAAGAGGGCAGGGCAGGGTGTGAGGCAGGCACAGACTTAGGACAAGGCATCCACGTGCATTGGGTCCATCTGTCCACTGGAGGCCGTGAGCTTTCACTATAGCATACATCATGCTGTAGCACAATGGAAACCAGAATTTTCTGGCATGAAATGATTGTAAAAAGTCCCATTTACAAAGTGTCCCCCATGAATTCCCACATCACCCCCGACACATGGTTCATTCTCCCTTGTCAGGCCTACAGGGGCCACACTTGGGTTCTGCTGAAGTAGCAGAAACATCCTGCAGAACCTAGGGCTCGGTTTACCCAGGGCCCTGTCCCAGTCCCTGCTCACCAGGCCCTTGGGGGTCTGCTCTCTCCCAAGGTGTGCCGAGGTGATCATCAACATGGACAGCAGCCAGATCCAAAGCAAGGACCCCCGATATGGAGGCACCCCCCTCCACTGGGCCAAGAACGCAGAGGTGGGTGGGGCCAGGGAGCAAGGGCAAGGCAAGGAGAGGGTCCAGCTGTGTGCTCAGCCTGAGGCCTCCCCATGGGACACGGGCTTAGAGGGCTGTTTAAGGACAGTGTATGGAAGTGGGTGGGTGGGTGGGGAATCAGCCAGCCCTGCCACAGGAGATGCTGCGGAGGAATGCTGGGGTTCAGTCCTGTGCTCTTCCTGTGTTTGCCCACATCCGGACCTTACCCAGATACCTCTGTCTCTTGGTAGAGTTCTGTGTCCCTTGGTCAGAGGGGAGAGAAGGGAAAGAATGGGAAAGGAGTCAGGGCATTTGGCCTGCTCATCAGGGAGGGTGGCGGGGCATGAATTGGAGGAACCTGCTATTGCTAAATGGACCACTCTGCCCACAAGGGCACTCCCAGTGATGGCCCAGGAGCAGGTGGCCCAGGGCTGAGAGCTCGGCATCCCAGAACAAGGGAGGTTAAGGCATCACCGTGCCTTTAGCCCAGCCTCTCTTCTGCCCTGGTCACTGGAGATATCCAAGCGATGGAGTCCTGGGGGATACTGTAGCTCTACTCACTCCTCTTCCCCTTGCAGATGGCACGGATGCTGCTGAACCGGGGCTGTGACGTGAACACCATCAGCAACTCGGGGGACACGGCCTTGCACATCGCGGTGATGCGGGACCGCTTTGACTGCGTCATGGTGATGCTGACCCATGGTGCCAATGCTGGGGCCCGTGGGGAACACAGCAATACGCCACTTCATCTGGCCATGCTGGTGAGGCCATCAGGCTCAGAGTCTGGGCTCTGGACTCTCCCCAGCCTTCCCCTGTTAAGTAGTCACTGAGCATTCAGTCTGGAGGAAGGGGCTTTGAGTCTCAGGGCCCTGGGCTAGCTGGGGGATCATGGGCAAGTCACTCTGGGCCTCTCAGGCCCCCTGGTTCTTCATTATCCCTGGCCTAGCTCACAGGAATGCCTTCTGTCCTGTTGGTCACTCTGGGCAAGGCAGCTCACAGGGCCTGTTGCAATAAGAGGTGAAGGACCCCATCCCATTGTTCTACAGGAGGAAACAGGCTCTTGAGATGGACGGAGGGGAAGCAACTTTCCTTTGAGCTTGTGTCAGTGGTGAGAGTGGGGGCGGGGTGGGGTTTAGGAGATCTGGATCTGAGTCCTGGTTCTGTCATGTACTCCCTATATTACTTTGGCAGATCCTGGAATGTGTCTGTACTTCATCTGTACAGTGAAATGAAGGAGTCCTATTCCATAGTCCCTAAAGTCCCTTTAAGTTGTCAATCCCATGATTACTTAAACTTGCCCATTGCTAGTTAATAGGAAAACCAAGACTAGAGCCCCATTCTCCTGACTGCCACTTAGTCCAGTGCCCTTTCTCCTAGGACCGTACTCCCTCCCTATTCTAGACAGGGCCCTTTCCCTCAGCAACCTTACACCCTAGTTGGGGAGGTCACACATATGTGTGGAAGAGTTCAATAACAAGACAAGACAGTATGACAAGGGCTGGATGGGGAGGATCCACAGTGGGGTGGTCCAGGAAGACTTCTCCGGGAGGCGGCATTGGCAGTTGGCCTAGGCTAGGGTTTTGCTAGGTCCAGAGGAGGAGATCACTCCCTGCTCCTAAGAAGCTTTCACAATGGAGCGGGAGAGGAAGCCCACATGTAACAAACAGTAACCAAGGGCGGGCAGTGTGGCAGGACACCTGCATCTTAAGTCAGGAGGCCAGAGTGTAGCCTGGCCTTAGAATTGGAAAAGCCAAACTACAGCCCCCGTGTTGCCCTCACTGCTCTGAGCCCCAGCCTTCTCACCTGGAAACCTCACAGGGTGATAGGAAGTGACAAATGAAAAAAAAGGGGGTCATGCCCACTTGTGTTTGTCCGGATTCTTCTGCCACCGATTGGCAGTGAGGCTTCAGGACCCTGTGCATGTCTGGGTTACGTCTAAAACCAAGGAGTTTCACCTGGGGCTCCAAGGTCCTTTCCAGTTCAGAAATTGCAGTGTTTATGTGTATGCCTACATGCGGACACAGACATCCCAAGCATTTCCAGATAAATCAGTAAGGTGCCGATCAACCGTGCCACTCAGATGAGTCCAAAAAAGAGAGAGAGGAGCGGCTAGGTGGCACTGTGAATAGAGCATTGCCCCTGGAGTCATGAGGACTGATCTTCAATCTGATTCAAATCCGGTCTCAGACACTTAACACTTACTAGCCATGGGACCTTGGATAAGTCACTTAACCCCAATTGCCCTGCCCTCCCCCCTCCAAAAAGCAAAAAAAAAAAAGGGGGGCTTAAAAAAGAAGGGGCTTCATCTCCCCCTGTCCCTGGTTCAGCTGCCTGCTCTCTTCCTTTTCTGCCTTCTGCTTTCCTTCCCTCTCTTCAGGTTGGAAGGATGAGAAAGACATGTGACCAGATCTACAGTCACGATAGGTTTGAAAAAGACAAATTCAGTCTTTTTTCATCTCAATATCAGGCAACTTCAATCAGCAGGTCAAACCCGAAAAGTGGACGAAATTATTTTAGGACAATTAAAGGGAGCTGGTAGTTCTCCCAATGGATGTAGAGGTCGCCATCTTCATGGGGCAGTACTAGCTGAAATGCTGAGCATTGAGTGTCCAGCTGGATGTGGCATGTTGAGGGTGTTTGAGCTGGGAAGGGCCTTAAGTCCTAGAACACAGAATGTTAGGGCTGTAAAGGACTCTAGAAATTGCCTAGCCTAACCCCTTTGTTTTACAGATGACCATTATAACACTACCTAATGCTCCCTGTCAGGAGTCCTTCTCCTATACCTAATCTTGACCCCAGGTTTTCAAGAAGCTATGCCAATTGGGCACAAATACTGGTAGGTCCTGCTAAACTAGGAAGACTTTGGGCCAGTGACAGATTCTGTGTCTTGTTCCAATGACCAGCCAAACTCATATTGGAAAAACTAAGTCCTAGGTTGGCTGTGTGGTGATTAATTTTTCAGCTGTAGCAATTCTCTAAGACTAGCAAAACCACTAAGTCACAGAACACTAACTGCTAAGGCCAGGAAGCTGTGTCCCACACTAAGTCAAAGTTTCTCCAAGTACAGCAGTAATCATTTGCTTACATGTGTAGAGTACTATAAAGTTTACACAGCACCCTTCTTACAGTAGTCCCATGAGCTAGACAGTGTATGTAGAATCCGTCCCCATTTTAGAGATGAAGCTGACCTGGAGGGGAAGTGATGTGGCTGCATTGACATCTCTTAGAGAGGCCAAGCTGGGACTGGAATCCGGTGCTGCTGATACCATCACCTCAGACCAGGGAGGTCAGCAGTGAATCCAGATGGCAGATTTTTGTCAGCTTCCTTTGGGCTCACCTCAGAGATTGGCGCTAGGGAGGATGGTGAGCTGGTGGCCGTGGGACAGGACAGATGCCAGGGCCCGTTGTAATGTGGCTTAGATTTCTGTGGCCGTCCTGTTGTGATCTTGCCCTTGGCCATCTAGGCTTCTGCGTTAGGCCCTGGACTGTCCTCTTCCCTCTTGCTCTAGGTCCCAGGAAGCTATGGGCACACCTTCAGGGTGAATTCTTCTCATCTCTAGGCTTCTAGTTTGCTTTCTTGACCTTGAAAATGTCACAGGATACTGAGCAGCGACACTTCAGGAGGCAGGGGTGGCCTGGCTGGGGCAGGGAGTGAGGATAACAAACATTTTAGGCTCTTTTCTCTACCTCTTCCCCTTGCCCATGGCTAATCACAAGAGTTAGCATTTATAAAGTCCTTTAAGGTTTGCAAAGAACTTTCTATACATTCATTTGGCCCTCACAGCAACCCTGGCATGTAGGTCCTATTATTATCCCCATTTTGCAGAGGCTGAGACGGGGTAAGTGACTTGGCCAGCACCACCCGTCTGGGTCAGGATGTGAACTTGGGTCATCCTAGCTGAAGGCCCCGTGCTTAACCCACTGTGGGACCCAGCCACCTCAAAGCTAGGGTTCTCTGTGAGCCCTTTGTCCAAAGGCACTGAGTTGAGTTGCTGTTGAGGACCCTACCGGAGCCCTGTTGGACTCCCAGCTTTGGAAGGGCCCTCCACAGCCAGCAAGTCTAACCCATCCCTGACAGGGAGCATAATGTGGAGGGCTCCAGGTGGGGGCAGGCCCAGAAGGGCCTTGAGGAGGGAGAGGAGGCTTTCAGCTAGGAAGGTTTGGAGAAGGTGACCTCCCAGGGACAACCTTGGCTAAGCTGAGCGCTGAAGTGGGGAGCTCCAATGCCATCAGTTATTACCAAGCCGAGGGAGAGCTCTGATCACGAGGACGTGCTTCCTCCTACAGTCTCCCTCTCACTTCCATCCACAGTGCCTGCCTAGTATCCCTAGAGGGGTAGAGAAAATGGGCCAAATCCCCTTCCCCCCCCCCAATAGCTCCTCTGCTGGGGAGATTCCCCTCTCAGTGCCTAGGAGGGGGCACAGGAGGCTGCCCCCCTTCTTGAGCTCCCTCCCTTCCTTTACAGAAAGACAACATAGACATGATCAAGGCCCTCATCGTGTTTGGTGCCGAGGTGGATACCCCAAATGACTTTGGGGAGACGCCTGCCATGATTGCATCAAGGGTCCACAAAGGTGGGTTCTTGTCCCCCAAGGGGAGGAGGAGGGTGCTCCCAGAGCCACTCACAACCACAGCCGACTCCAGCCTGGGTGGCTCCTCTGGGCTGGGGCTCCCCAGCCATTGGTCTGTTTCTCCAGCTCCGACCTCACCCACAGGCTCTTTGCAGGGCTCATTCATTTCCTCAGCAAGCATTGATTAGGCACCTACTGTGTTCCAGACATTCTGCTAAGTGCTGGAGACACAAAGAACATTCCGTTCTAAGCGGGGAGGCAGCAGGTTCAGATGTCTGTCTGTTAGCCCAAAAGCCTGGAGTGAAATGAGCCAATCCAGAATGTATAAGGAGAGACCAAGTAGGGAAGGGCACATGGCCCCCCCAGCGTCCCGTCCCTTTCCAGAGCAGGCTGGGCCTTGGCACCTGCTCAGGGACTTGTGGCTCGGGCAGAGTGCCAAGCCTCCAGGGCCCCCTCATCACACATGTATGCACACTTCTACTTCCAACCGCTGACATTATATGGTCAGATTCTGGGTCAGAGAGAGACCTCGGCTCCAGGCGACTCAGGGTGACTGGGGGTGTGCATGTGTGACAGAGATGGAGATTGGTTGCTCCCTTTTTGTGATGTGGTCTCCACTTTCCTTATCTGTATAATGGGGCAAACAGATAGCCTGCTGACTTCCCCTGGCCTGGGAGCCTGACTCTGGAAGGAGCTGTGAGAATTGAAGGAGGAGGGAGCCTGGGGGTCCCAGGTCATGGAAAGTCACCCATTCTGTCCCTGCCCGGCTTCTGCCTCTGGCCCCTTGGGCTTATTCTGGCAGCTCCTGGGGCCAGGCCCTTCAGGCTGGGGGTGCAGAGGCAGTCTATGATGCCTGTGCAGCCGCTAGAGTCAGACCCCCCACCCAAAGCCAGGAGGCCAGGGCCTGGGAGGGGGGGACTTGGTGTGAAATGAGCCTCTCACCTGCTCCTTTTCTCTGGTGCTGCTCAACCTCCCGGCCCTGAACCCTGACCAGTTGTCACCCGGAATTCGCTCTTGGCTCTGCTGAAAGCCATAGGGGCCGATCATCTCACAGCCCCCGGGGCACCCCTGGAGGTCTCGCAGCCTTCTACCTCCTCCCAGGACAGACAGCTGCCCCCGTGGATGCCCCTGCGTGAGATAGGTAGGCCTCTCCTCATCAGTCCGTTCTCTCTTTCCTTCTCCACAGCTTCTTTTGGTGGCTCCAGTCGGCCAGCCTAAGGCAGAAGGCGTTCTCAGTTAGAAAGGCTGGCCTGGGTGGAGGGAGCAGGGTGCAGGGGGGTGGGAGCCTCGGAGGCCCAGGGCCGAATCCCCCACAGGATACAGTGCCCAGGCCTGACACCCACAGGATGAGGGTCCTGGGGGAGATGGGCATCCAATGTCCTTCCAGGGGAAGCAGAGGGAGGCCAGAGGTCTTTTTTGAGGCTGGGGCACGCTGGAACCCAGACCAAGCCCCCGAGCAGGGTCCCCAAGGGCCAGCAACTGTCCCAGTGGAGCTCCCTTTCAGCCTCTTTGGGTGGCTGCTGCCATTAAGAGCCTCTGGAGGGAGGGATCTGGGCCTGCCGGGGGTCCTGGGGCAGCACAGGGTCCTGGAATCAGAGGCCTCCCTGTTATTTGCCTTCAGTGCAAGCTGAGGCCAGCTCTGCCCTCCCCCGAGCCTCAGTTTCCTCCTCTGTAGAAGGAGGCTGAACTAAGTTATCTCTAGTGTCTTCCAGTTCCAAGCCCTTTGACATCCCTCGTTCCAGACTCATTTGAGAAATGTCCCAGGTTAGAGTGCAGTCTAAGGAATCCTTGAGGGATTAGTGCCTGGGACCTGGCTCAGAGGAGGGCAGGCCAGAGCTACCCCTGGCTCCTGAGAGATGGGCCCAGCATGTAGTCAGTGACAGCAGGCCCAGACAGGCCACAGTTACAAGCCCAGCACATCTCCTCCAGACCCTGCCTAGAACTGCCCCCACACACCCTTTTTTGTCTCTTGGTTTCACAGGCAGCCACTAAGCCAGGCTGGATGGCCGCCCTGCCCCCAGAGGGGTCTGGGGCCCAGCAGCAGACCGGTAACATCCTGGGCAGAGAGAGGCTGGGGAGCCCCATCATGTCACAGGAGTAGCTCTAGCACGTGCCCCCTGCCCTGCCCCCTTCTCTTTCCCTTCTCTCTCCTTTTCTCTCTTTCCTTCTCTTTTCTTCCTTCTCTTTCTGTCTCTCTTTCTCCCCTCCCCCCTCCCCTCTCCTACCCTCCTGTCTCCTCTCCCTTCCCCTCTCCCCTCCCTTCTCCACTCCTCCCCTCCCCTCCTCTCGCCCCTTCTTCTCTCCTCTCTCCTCCCCTTCTTCTCTCCTCTCTCCTCCCCTCTTCCCTCC
>CM053585.1:380586419-380624325 GCA_028646515.1 Pseudochirops corinnae
CTCTGTTTCTCTCTGTCTTTCACTCTCTCCATCTCTCCATCCCTCCCTCCTTCTCTCTCTCCTACGTGCACGCATGTGCGCACACACATCCCTCCCCCTTACCTTAACTCTGCTGAATTTAGTCAGAGCATTGAGTTGAAAATGTAGACTCTGCTCCTTTTTCCCGTGACCTTGACCAAGTCTCTCAGCCCCTCTGGGTCTTCATTTGCAGTTCTGTGTTGAACTGAAGTTCAATGAAAGTGTTGGCCTCTGTTTCTGTTCCCTCATGGCTCCAAGGCTTGTGCTGTTAGCTCTCAGCCAGCCCCGTGCTCCCCTTCCCTTTCCCTCCTCTCCCTCCTTCCTCTTCCTTCCTTCTCCCTCTTCTTCCTTCCTCTTCCTCCTCCTTCTCTCTCTGCCTTCTTCCCCCTTTTTCCCCCTCCATCTTTTCTTTCCCTCCCGTCCCTCCTCCTCGTACATCTCCAGCCCCCCAGGTTCTTCTGAGCTGTACCTCCTCTTGTCATGGTGCTCAGCCCCTGGGCCTGTTCCATGGGGGGGCAAGAACAGACAAGCTGCCTCCTGTTTTCTCACAAGTGCACTTCTGGGCACAGGGCTTGCCCTAGGGGATGGCCTGCTCTGGGGAGTGTTGCTTGCTGAGCTCTTGGGGTCTAGGGATGCTGGAGCTAACCATGCAGAGGGGCTGACGCTGCTGTTTGTGTGCATAGAATGATGCTGATGTCGGTCATTAATGCTCTGGGGCTCTTTATGAAGATCTCTCTTGTAGTGTGGGGTTGGAACCCCAGACTTACTGCTCTGGCCAGGTGGGAAGTGAGTGGAACCAAGTCTGGTCCAAAGGCAAATGAGGGAAGATTAGGAAACCAAGGCCAGTGGTCAGCAGAAGGCAGGGAGGGTCCTCTCCGCTGTCCAGCTAAGGGCCACACGGCTCCAGAGCAGCCTTGGGGGGAGGGTCCATGGAAGGAACGTGAGGATGAGCCAGGGCCTGGGCCAGGATTTGAGGAGGGGGCCTAAGCTTCTGCCTTACTCTGTCCTCCCTAAACAATAAGAAGACTTGGGGGCCCAGCTTTCCCACTTCTGAGGCAAAGCTCTGGGGCTTTCCATACTGAAAGTTCTCCACACTGATTAAATCTGGATCCAGACAAAAAATATCTGCCCTATTCAGCAGTGGGGAGAAAGAGGAAAAACCAGGTGGCTGCTGTGCGTGGAGGCTGCTCTGGGGAACACGACCCACAGATAGATGAGTTCCAGAGAAGGTGGGATGTGACAGGAGCAAGACCCAGCCTGGGCCAGTGACAAGCTAAAAGGCCCTGGTTTTTCAGGTCCCATCAAGGGCCTGAGGCACAGGAACCTGGCCTTAGAGTCAAAATGACCTGGGTTCAAATCCTGCTTCTAGACTTTAGGCAAATCATTCAATGTCTCTGGTCCTCAGTTTCCTAATCTGTAAAATATGAGGTCCTGTTCAGCCCTAAACCTAGACTCCTGTGACTTGGCTGTTTCTGAGGTTGCTGCCACTTCCAGATCCCACGAACCCAAGAAAACGGCAGGGGGTGTCCTTCCCCGGCCTCTTGGGTTTGCATCTGCCATGTTCATAGAGCACTATCTATCTCCCTGATTCACCAGCCCCCTGTCTGAAGGCTCACAGAGCCCAAGCCCCTCATTTACAGAGGGCAGCTCATGGCCCATGCAGGTGAAGTCTGGCTGGAAGCCCCCGGATAGTGGTAGGTGACCACCCTCCCTGGCGGGCTGACCCCTGATCTTCATCCTTTTGTGCCCTCCCAGAACTGCAGGACTTTGTCCACCTGTCTCGGTCCCGGAGACCCAACTTCATCCTGAGCTCTATGAGGGATGAGCGGAGGACGTAAGTGTGGGGCAGAGCAGAGGCTGGGGGTACTGTGGGCGCTGCCTTGTGCTCCCAAGATCCCAGAAGGCTGCCAGTGCAGGTGTGTCCCACCCTGCTCCTTTCACCTCGTTCCTTCCACTGCCATGCCCAGCCCCATGCAAGGTGCTCTGTTGCTGCAGGCGAGACAGGATCCCACAGGGCACCCGGGGAGACAGGGCAGACGCAATTGGGAGAGGCATTCCCCATCATATTACTATGTAGTAGTAGTAATCCTCGGAATGGCAGAAGTCAGAGGCCCCTTAGGTCTTCACGGTGCCCCCATGAGGGGGTGATGTGGGTGCTATTGGTCCTGTTTTACACATAGGGAAAGAGGTTTGAAGAGGAGACATGAGGGAGGCTGGTTCAGTTGGGTGGTGGTTGAAAAGGAAGGGCCTGGCACTGGGTTCCCCTGTGGTCATCTTCTAAGCTCTAGAGGCCAGAGGGAAGAAGCTGGGGGGGGGCGGGGCAGGGTGCGCAGTTAGATCATATGTGTGTGTGTGTGTGTGTGTGTTTGTGCACATGTGTGTGTGTGTGTGTGTGTGTGTGTGTGTAAGTGTTTGTTCCTGAACTCTGTCACAGAAGTAAGAGAAAAGCAGAAAGGAATGCAGCTTTGTCATGTAGAGCAGCAGTTCTCAACCTGTGGGTTGCGACCCTTTGGGGATCGAACGACCCTTTCACAGGGGTCACCTAAGACCATTGGAAAACACACATTTCCGATGGTCTTAGGAACAGAGACACTGCTCCTCTTCTGTCTCCAGGCAGGTCCGCCCACACGCAGATACGCCCACATATGAATATTAAAGGATTGGGGCATTAGGAAGGTTGAGAACCACTGATGTAGAGAATGGGCAGCCATGGATGTTTCTTGAGCTGGGGAGTGATGAGATTAACTGGATGTTGGGAAGATTAAGCTGGAATTGCCACACAGAATGCAGGGTTTTGCTAAATTGTTGTTCCTTATCGCCATCCGAGGCAGGCCCCCAGACACAGACCAAAGCAGTGCCCAGCGTGGGCTGGGCAGGGAAAGCCAGGGAGTGGGTTGAGGTAAAGGCAGCCTCCAGCTCCATGTTAGGAAGGAGAAGCTAGTCAGGGCGGGAAGGGAAGGGGCATCACGCTGGGGGAACCCCAGGGGCTGGAGTGTCTGAAGAGCCGCAGCAGGGGAGGCATGAGCTTTGCCCTGCGTGGC
This sequence comes from Pseudochirops corinnae, assembly GCA_028646515.1. Lineage (NCBI taxonomy): Eukaryota > Metazoa > Chordata > Mammalia > Diprotodontia > Pseudocheiridae > Pseudochirops > Pseudochirops corinnae. The sequence continues at coordinate 380,589,479 of CM053585.1, forward strand.
CCCAGAGGGCAGAGTGAGACTCTGAAAGAAGAAGAGAGCCTGGGCCCTGGTGCCGGCCTGAGGGTGGGGGGCTCCTCGTCCCTGGAGATCTGCAGGCAGGACAGTGGAGGGCCCTGCCTGCTGCAGGGCAGCCTGGTCAGGTCCTGAGGGAGGTGGTGAGAACCAGGATGGAAACCTCATGGGGCCACTCACAGCCTGACCTGTCTGTGCCAGCCTCTGGCCCAGGGGGCCCTTCCCCAGCCCAAGTCCTCAGGGGGTCCCCAGGCCTGTCCCAAGAGGGTGATCTTCCTGCCTTCCTACCCCTCTCCCAGAGTCATTAAGCCTGAGAGACAGTCGTTCTCAGGCCTGGAGTCAAGAGACCCACATTCACATTTTAGTCTGAACTCTGGGCAAGTGGCTTTACTTGTCTGGGCTGTAAAATGGGAATGCAGACACACCATAAACCTCACAGGGCTGCTGGGAAGATGAGCTGGGCTGCCCCACGCTTCTGCTCACTCCTAAGGAAGTATGTGAAGCAGGGTTTGAACTCAGGTCTTCCCAGCCCCTTGAGCTGTCTCACCCTGGCTCAGTGATGAGCCCAGGACCTTGAAGAAGCCCCCCTCCCCCCTTCCCATGTGTTACTACCATCTCTGCTATGGCCTCCCTCCTGAGAAGGCCCACCCAGAGTGGCCAGGAAGCTTGGGGCCTCAGGCTCCCTCATTTTCACCCTCTTCCCTAAAGCCATGACCACCTGCTGTGTCTGGACGGTGGAGGAGTGAAGGGCCTCATCCTCATCCAGCTGCTCATGGCCATCGAAAAGGCTGCAGGCATCGCCACCAAGGACCTCTTTGACTGGGTGGCCGGAACCAGCACGGGTGGGATTCTGGCTCTCGCCATCCAGCATGGTGAGAGGCCTGGGGAGGGACCAGGGGCTCCTCCAGAGGGATTCAGTTCCATCAACAGCCAGCAATCATGGGAAGCTCCCATAGCCAGGGGAGCTGGGCGCCAGGGCTAGAGACCCCCACGGGAGAGCGGTGACATGAGCCTCCCTTAGCCACCCGCCAAAACTGGTAAAGGAGACAGCCATCACAGACTTAGTGAATGAGGCCCACAGAGAGGCCTCGCAGACAGCCTGGCCTTCCTGCCGCTGCGCCCAGCTTGTCCTGGGGAGGTTGCTCCTGCCAGTTCCCTGGTCTCTCCCGGCCCTGGGACGCTGCCTGCCTCTCAGAGCTGGCCCACCTCAGCCCTTCCCAGAGGCGGCTGCCGACACGCTCGGCCTTTTGTCCCAGGCAAGTCCATGGCCTACATGCGCGGCCTGTACTTCCGCATGAAGGACGAGGTGTTCCGTGGCTCCAGGCCTTACGAGTCTGCCCCACTGGAGGAGTTCCTAAAGAGGGAATTTGGGGAGCACACAAAGATGACGGACATCAAGAGACCCAAGTAAGTCCTGCCCACAGCAGGGGGAGTGGGGGGGTGAGTGAAACCCAAGAGGCCCAGCCCCCTCCAGGCTGTGTATTGTCCCCTTTGTCCCTCCTCATGTCTGGGCTGGGCTGCACGGGGCCTGGAGATGTTCATGTCCTCTGTGGCAAGATTGGCAGCGTGTGTGGCCATCAGGACCAGGGGGCAGAGCCCCAGAAGGCCCCCTGGCATCTCAGGAACTCAGTCCCTTAGACCTTTGCTATAAAATAATGAAGGGAGGAAGGGAATGAGCATTGATGAAGACCTACTGTGTGCCTCCCCTGTGCTCAGCACTTTACAAGCAGGATCTCATCTGATCCTCACAGTCACCCCAGAGGGAAGTGCTGTCATCATCTGATTTTATAGTTTTGGAAACTGAGGCAGACAGGTGTAAAGTAACTTGCCCAGGGTTACACAGCTAGTTAGTGTCTAGGGTTGGATTTGAACTCAGGTCCTCCTGACTCCAGATCCAGATCTTTATCTGCTGTGCCCTGTTGGGGATCCTACCTCTAAAGCTGGAAGGGAGCTCAGGGGCCATCTGGTCCACCCCCTCCTATTCTACTGGTGAGGACACTGAGGCACAGGCAGGACAGGTGCCTCGGCAAGGGTCTTGCAGTACAGAAGCTATGCTTCTCTTGCTGACCAGCCTCCAAGCCTCCCTCAGGTGTTACAAGAGTTCTTTTGATGGTCACTCTGGGCCACATTTCATCCATCAAGTTCAACCTGGCAACTTGGTTTCCATGGGGGCTCCAGGCTTGCTGGGGCCCTCCCTGAACCCCCTCATCTCAGGGGTCCCCTGGGCCACACATAGTCTGGCTCCCACTGCCCTGAGCTTGGACTAAACAGGGTAGGGCTGGGAAGGAGTACATGGGCCTGCGTGGGGCCAGAATGGCCCTCCTGCGACCCATTGAGTAGGAGGGTTTGCATGAGGTTCCATGGGAGGGCTGCAGCTAGCTGAGGCAGAAGCGTGCCCTCCAGAAACTTCGAATCTGCTTGGAAAGGCAGAAGACCTTGGACAAGGAAGTTCTGCTTTTTGAACCTAGGTTTTGTCTTCATGAAAATGAGAATGTTAGACTGAAGAAATTTTAATTCCTCTAATTCTGACATCCCCTGTTCTAAGCTCCTTCCCAACTCTACTGTCCCCTGTTCTGAGGCCCCTCCAAGCCCTGACATCCCCTGTTCTCAGGCCCCCACCCAGCCCAGACCTTCCCTATTCTCAGTCCCCTCCCAGCCCTGATATCTCTGATTTCATACATACGCATGAAAATTTACCACAGTACCAGACAGTGTAGTTAGTTCACTGCTGCCTTGGGAGCTGCTATAGCAACGGATCTTCCGGCTGGACTGAGGCTAGAGGAGAATGGAGGGAGGGTCTTCCCATGGCCGGTGCTTGCACTGAATGAGCTGTGTGGCTCCCTGCCCCCAGGGTGATGCTGACGGGGACCCTGTCTGACCGCCAGCCAGCCGAGCTCCATCTCTTCCGTAATTATGATGCCCCTGAGACCAGAAATGAACCTCGTTTCACACAGAATCCCAACTTACCACCCCTCACCCAGCCCCAAGGTAAATGAAGGCCCCTCGGGCCCAGTTGGGAAAAGGGGGGTCGTAGAGGGGCAGCAGGCAGCCCCAGCCCAGCCCAGGTGACCCCCCCCCCCCACTATGACCTCCCCGTCTTCTCATTAGACTGGGAAAGGCAGCCACAAGGGCGGGTTGCTTCAGGTGGGTGTCCTCAGGCACTGCTCCCCTGTCCTGGAGCCTCAGACCCCTTATCCGTGGAGGGGTCACTCAGGCCCCCTCCAGCTCACTGTCCACAGTCTCCTCCCTCTTCCCCAGACACACGTGCACATACAGACACATACACACACACACATACACACACACTCACACGCTCCTAAGATCCTGGGATCTTGGTGTAGACCTCACCTTGGGGTGGCTTCTCTGTCTCTTTCAGACCAGCTGGTGTGGAGGGCAGCCCGCAGCAGTGGGGCGGCCCCCACCTACTTCCGGCCCATTGGGCGCTTCCTTGATGGAGGACTTCTGGCCAACAACCCTACGCTGGATGCTATGACTGAGATCCATGAGTATAACCAGGACATGATCCGCAAGGTGAGGCCCCTGGCCCTGCTGGCCTCACCCTCTGAGCTCTGGGCCACTCCACACACTACCTGGTGAGTCGAGGGCCCCCTAGCTGACCCTGTCCCCATCCTTGTCTCCCAGGGCCAAGGTCACAAGGTGAAGAAGCTTTCCTTGGTGGTCTCCCTGGGTACCGGGAGGTCCCCACAGGTGCCGGTGAGCTGCGTGGACGTCTTCCGCCCCAGCAACCCCTGGGAACTGGCCCGCACTGTCTTTGGAGCCAGAGAACTGGGCAAAATGGTGGTGGATTGTGTGAGTACCTCCCCCTACCTCACCCTAAAGCCTTTCCCAGGGGGATACATGCCAGGGTGTGGCATGACTGGGAGGGGGGCAGGGGGATACACCTGCTGTTTCCTCATGTTAAAAATGCTTTAAGTGGTGTTTTTTGTCTGGTCCGCCCCCATTACTGCCCAGTAACGCCCCATCCACCCAAAGCATTGTCTCTTGTAGCAGGAAACTGAGGCAGGACTTGCAACTGTGCCTGTAGCCCTCCACTTCTCGTCAGGGGGCATGTGGTGCACTGGGGGAAAGGGTGCTTGGCACCATATCTAATCCTGTGCACCCAGGAGTGGAGCATTCTCAGTTGGGAGGACTTGGGGTGCTCTGGAAGGCACTGGGAGGGCCAGGATGCTCACCCAGGCCCTCTGCTGCAGTGCACAGATCCTGATGGGCGGGCGGTGGACCGGGCCCGAGCATGGTGTGAGATGGTTGACATCCACTACTTCAGGTACCAAGGTCCCTTCAGCCCTGAGCTTCTTCTTCCCTGCCCGCCCTCTCCTGTTTCATCTCTCCTCCTCCTGCTCTGACCCCTTCAACCCAGTCAGGCCCCATTCTACCCCATTCCGAGGGCCCACTTGAATGGACATTGGTTCATTGAAGTGAGGGTCCAACTTGCGGAATGATTCCCCCTTTGTCACTGCCCATCGTAGGTGCCAGACCCTTAGCCTTCACCCCTCTCTGTCTCCCATTCACCAGTGACTGCTCTCCCCTCCCCTGAACAGACTGAACCCTCAGTTGGGAACGGATATCATGCTGGACGAGGTCAGCGACACAGTCTTAGTGAACGCCCTGTGGGAGACTGAGGTTTACATCTATGAGCAGCGGGATCAGTTACAGAAGCTGGTCCAGCAGCTGCTTACCCCCTGAGGCTTGCAGGAGGGCTTGGGGGGAAGGGGGCACTGCCACTGTCCCACCCCCCACACTACCCCACCTCACTTCAGAGACCTTGCGAGGAACAATGCCTGGGATTTGAGTGGCCGGCCCAGGATGAGGACCTGTATGGAGGGGCATCCTCTCCCACCCCCTTCTGAGGGGTTTGGGGTGTTCCCAGCCTGAGGCCTTGATGCCTCAAGTTTGGGGCCCTCTCTTCTCGACATTATTGCCTTAAAGTGTTGACCAGAGCCACCAGCCTCCTTATGCCTTGTCCCCTTCCCCACACCCTCCATCTGGTGACAGATCCCCAGAAGACCAACCTAGTGCCGCCCTCACCTCTGGAGTGACCCTTTGCCAAGCTGGGCTACTGGGGTAGGGATTTCCTGGCAAGAAAACTGGACAGGAATATATTTCTTTTGAGGACCCTGGATGGGGGCCCTGGAGAGTAGGGGGAGGGTGTGAAGCTGGAAGAGGCCCTAGAGATAGACCTGGAGGCAGAGTCTGTCCTCTGCCTCCCTTCTGGGGGCCCCAAGCTGGTGCGGCCCCTCCTCCTTCAGAGTGGTTCTGGGGGATGACCCTTGTACCTGCTCCTAGGCTGCAAATTCCCATCATTCCCTGACCCTGCTTTACCTTCCTAAGGGAGAATCCACCCAGTCCCAGGAAAGAGGAATTTCAGAGCCAACTTTGCCCCCGGTCTGCTGCCCCAGCCCAGGAAACTCTCAAGTCCCTTCTTGGTCTCCCATTCTCTTCTCCCTCCCCCCCTCCCTCCATTGGCTTGGTTCTTAAACAACAGTTAATTTATTATTTTAGACAAGGAAATGGTCTAAGCTGCTCCTTGGGGCCTGGCTCTTGGTACCCCTCCCACAGAAGATGGGGGCAAGAAGAGGGGTGCTGGGTGCCCCCCCACCTCCACCCCTCTTCAAGAGTGAATCCTCAAAACAGAATAAATGTCTTAGATTGAAACCCACCCTGCTTGTGCTTGTGTTGGTGTGAGCTCTGGCCAGTGGCTCTTTTCCTCTCCCTGGGGGTCATGGGCCTTGTATGGAATAAGAGGATTGAATCTTGGGATCATGGCATTTAGAGCTGGAAGGAAGGACCTTGGGCCCAGAGCAGTCCCAAGGTCATGAGTCAATATATCTCATGGTAGAACCAAAACAGCATCACCTTATTTCCCCTCCAGTATCCCCTCCTGACACTGAGGACACATCGAATGAAGGAAGTGGGACTGGAGTGTGGAATGGCAAGATGGGTCCATTGGAGTGGAGTATGCCAGAAAAGGGTGACATCTAGCTGGGCCGCAGTTTCCTCATCACTAAAGTGAAAGAGATAGACATGTGGATCTCTGAGGGGCTCTCAGTTCTAACCTTCCGATTCTTCCCCAGACTGGAGTCAAGAGGACCCCAACCACATTTAAGGAAACAGGTTTCCTATGGGAGAGTGAGCCCTCTTTCTGTCTTGGACATTAGGGGTAGATGTGCAGGACTTAGCCAGGGTGGGTACTATCCAATGGAGAGATGAAAAGGAAACAGCATTCATAAGGACATAGGAATGAGGGCTAATAAATGAGGTGCCAAATGTGTCAGGTAAGTCCTGAGCACAGCTTCATTTGTGCCTCTGGGGTAAAAGGCAAGGTGGCTTTGTTTGGCTCTAACTCCTCATTCTGGGCTGCCTGAGGGCAGCCTGTTTCTGGAGGTCATCATGCTATATGGAGCTGGAAGGAGCCTTTGAGATGGAGGCAGCTGAAGCCCAGGGAAGAGCAGTCACTTTCCCAAGGCCACACGGCAGTAGAACATTGGATGGCGTCTGGATCCAAATGGAGACTGAAGGGTATCTGGGGGCAGAGGGAGAAGGCACTCTCCCAGGAGGCCAGCTCAGATGTTGGCAGCTGTCCAGTGAGGCAGTTGGGGAGGGATTTGTGGGGGGCGGGGTTCTCCTTACCTGGGAATGGAGCCAAAGGGAACCCCACCAGGTGGCCTTTGGGTCTCCCTCTATGGCTGCAACACCCCGCCCCAGCGATGGGAGACAGGAGGGGAAGCTGGGAGAGGATAGGAGATTGCTGCTTGCTAAGCCCACCCAGAAGGGTTGAATAATTCAAGGAGAAGGTCACATGAGCCCCCTTACTGTCCGAGGCTTCCTTCCCCGCCCCCACCCACACCCAGCGTCTGGTTACAGCCCTATATCAGATTCTGACATCCCAGCTGGTAAATAATTCACCTTCCTGTGGTTCTCCATCCCCGCCCCAGTGTCAGCCCTTTGGAGAGCTCAGGTGCAGTGAGGACACTACTGGGCCCACAGTCCCTCACTGTCCGGTCTTGGGATCTCAAGTCAGAGGCCTCAGGCACCCCCCTTCCCTGGTCTTCTTCCTTCCTGGAGGGTCTTCCCCTCCCGCTTCATGGCCCTCGAGATGGAGCAATTCTATCGATCCACGGTGGCCATCTACAAGGTGAGCATGGTCAGCTCAGTCCCCCAAAGCGTGGGAGGCCGATGTCCAGTCAGCTAGCCCCGGCTTTCACCAGGTCCGGGGAGGGCACAGGAGTCTGCATCTTGGACTTTGAGTGCCTCCCATTGAAAGAAAGTTAGGGTCACCCCAGAGACCCTTCTGGGATATGCCAATGGTCAGGCCAAGCAGAGGTTCAGTGCGTGAGTCGAGTAGGGCTCAGAGGGTGAGGGATGGGTCGGGTCTGGAAGCTGAGAGAGAAGGAGGGAACCAGAGCCTAGAGATAATTCTGAGGCTGGGTGAGGGCCTAAAGCCCCTGCCTAGCATTGGGAAGGACAGCCCCTTAGTGCCCCCAAATCCAGGAGCCAGGAGCCAGAGGAGGCCTCTGCTTCTTCCTCGGGAGGGCAGGGCTCAGGCGGGGCTCAAAGTGGCCTCTCTGCCAGCATCCCTGAGGCAGAGGGAGCCCAGGTCAATGATGACAGCCCTCCTTCCTTCCTGGGAGGTACAATCTACAATTTTCAATCATTCTCCAGGGCCAAAGAAAGCAAAGCTAACCCCTGTCCCACAGAACCCCCTTCATTTGGGGTTAATAGGAGGATAATAGATAGCCTCCCCCTGAGGATTCTTGGTCCCTTTCTTTTGTCTCAGTGTGTGCTTTGAAGCCCTGATACCTTACTGGAGAACCTCCTCCAGGTGGGGCACAGCTTATGCTGGGGACCGGCCTTCCAGGGTGGGGGAAACAGAGAGCTGCTGCTTCTGACCCCTTGGCCTGGGGTCCTCCAGGGCTGACCTTGAGGTCAGGGGCCATTGCATTTTTGTCTTTGTTCCCAGAGCCCAGCACAGTGCTTGGTATGTAGTTAAGTGATTAATAAAATGCCTGTTCGTTGGTTGTCTTTGATGCCCCCATGTCAGAGAGTGGGACCCTCGATGTCCACCAGGACTTGGTCATACAGGGTCTTTAGTGGGCTCCTGCTGGCACAGTGACTGCTGTCAAGCCCTCCAGTCAATGCCTCATCAGTAAAATGGAGCTAATAATGATGCCAGCCTCAGAGGGCTGCTGGGAAAAAACATCACGAGAGAAGGGGGCTTTCTCTCATGAAGATGAAGTTTCTTCTTCACTGGGGTGGGTGAGGCAGGGTCCAAGGCATTTTCACCTTTGTTGGGAGAGGAGCAGGTGGCTTTTTTGGGGGTCCTGAGGAGAGACTCCCACCTGCATTTTAAGCACCTCTGGGCAGCCCCAAAGGCAGCCTCCTGTCCAGATGCAGCATGGTGTCCTACTGCCCCATCGAGCTATATTTAGCAAGGGCTTAGGCAGGGCCCAGGGTCTGATTTTTGGCAATGATGGGCCTTGAGGAGGACTGGGCCCTAAAGGAAGGCCACCAGCTCTGCTCTTGGCTGACACAGGAGAGGGAGGCAGGATTCCGTGTCACCCAAAGCTGTGGGGGGGGGGGGGGCGGGGTGCTTTCAGAAAAACTTGCTCATTAGACTCTCCTAGCCTACTCGGCTGCCCAGTGAAGTAGCAAGGTCCCTATTACAGGGCATGTCCAAGCAGAGGTGGGCTGAATGCCATGAGAGGAGGCTGCTGAATGATGGGAGGTTAGGCTTGATGACCTCTTAGGTCCCCACCCCAGACTTTCTGATTCTGTGGAGCTGGGGGAGCCTAGAATGCTAGCCCTGGTCACAGACTAGATGTGGGCCCCCTCTCAGGCAGCCAGCACCACCCTGGAGCCAGGAAGCATCACAGGGGTAAAAGACCTGCAGGAGAGGGAGGGAGGGAGGGAAGAACCAGCTTTTTACCATTAACTTCTCACATGCCACCCATTCTCTGATTCTGTGGCCTGGGACCCCAGAGCATCATGGAGCAATTTAACCCTGCCCTGGAGAATCTTGTGTACCTGGGTAACAACTACCTTCGAGCTTTCCATGGTGAGTGAGGATGCTTACGACTCTTCCTAAGCCCCTTGCCCCACACTCCCCCCAAACTCCTCTATCCTGATGGAGTGAAGAGGATAAAAGAGCCAGACCAGGGAGACTGTGCTTGAATCTCCCTCTGACACTTTCTGGCTGCGTGGCCTTGGGTAGGTCTGTGCCTCAGTAGTCCTCATCTGTAAAATGGAGACAGCTGTGACCTCTCCAGGTTGTTGGGAGCTGTGAAGTGCTTTGTAGACTCGAAAGTGCTCCAGAAAGGCTGCCGCTCTCATGACCATTCCCCCTGGTACTATCCCTGTCATCACCGTTACCAGCATCACCATCAGTACTAATGCTATCATTGCCGCGCTGTCATTAGCGTTATTACTATTATCGCTGTCACTGCTGTCATTATGAACCTGTTGTTCCTGACGCTATAATCGCTGCTGTGGATGACAATGTTAATGTTGCTCCGAATGCCGCTATTCCCGTCGCCACCACTGCCACGAAGCGCCATCGCATCATTACTGCTCCGACTGCAAATGCTCTATTGGCATCGTTGTCACCGCTATTGTCACCATTACTACTTTTATCATCATTATTACCGTCATTTCTAGTGCTGTTGTTACTATTATCAACATCACCACTGGTAGCATCCTCAATAGCACCGACATTATCCTCGTCACTAAGGGCCGCTGTCGGGGCGCTCTCGTAAACAGGCCCCCAGCTCGGTGGGAGCTGTGAGTGCGCGCGCCGACCCTCCTCTCCGCGCCCCTCCGTGTGTTTCCCACCACACGCATTCAGATTTACGGGAGAAAGGCCAGAGGAGAGAGGAGGGGAGGAGGAGAAGTCTGGGCCCTGGGGTTTGGGGTGTGGGCTCTGGATTCGAGTCCAGATCTCATTCATTCAGCCAGCATTTGTCAGGCCCCTTCTGCACTCAGAGCCTGGGTCTGGGCACTGGGGAGGGGCGAGGATTAGCGAAGGCGCAGCGCCTGGCTTCCTGGCGCTTCTAGGGTAACAGAAGGTGCTAGTGCCCAGCATGTCCCTGTAAGGGCATTGCGGAGAGTGCCTCCGGACAGCCTGGCGAGGTCAGAGGAGGTGGTCACTAGGGAGGCCTGGGGGACTGTTGGAGGGGGAGGGTGTGCCTGGTCTGGGGGCGGGGCCCAGGCCGGCCGGGTCGCAGATCGAGGCACAGGAGTCCTTTCTCTCCCGCGGCAGCGCTGTCGGAAGCGGCCGAAGTCTACTTCAAAGCCATTCAGAAGATCGGGGAGCAAGCCCTGCAGAGTCCCACCTCCCAGCTACTGGGTAGGAGACCCTGTTCCCGCCCTCCGCCACCATCCAGATAAGGAGGCTCAGATTAGTCCCCATAGTTCTGTAAACCTCTCCCAAAGCCCCGTAGTAAAAGGATTATCGTTCCCATTTTACAGGTGAGAAGGCTGAGGCTCAGTGAGGGGAGATGACCCGTGCCTAGTCACACAGTGAATGCTGGAGGCAGGATTGGAAACCCAGATACTTCCTGAGTCCAAGGCTGTGTGCTCTCCATAGATCAAATGGTAGCCAAGCCTCTGGGTTCAGATCTCACCTGTGGCCTCTGACGCTGCCTGTGTGGCTCTCGACATGTCACAGTCTCTCTGGGCCTCATTTTCCTCAGCTGAAAAATTGAGGGGATGGGCCACATGATCTCCAAAGTCCTTCCAATTTTAGGTCTATGATCCTTACTGATTTAGTGACCCTAGGCAAGTCATTGCTTCTTCTGGGGTCAGTTTCCCCATCTGTAAAAAATGAAGTGGTGGGGTGGCTAGGTGGCTCAGTAAATAGAGCACTTGCCCTGGAGTCAGGAGGACTTGAGTTCAAATGCCGCCTAAGGAACTTGACACTAACTAGCTGTGTGACCTTGGGCAAGTCACTTAACCCCAACTGCCCTGCCTTCCTCCCTCCAAAAAGCAAAACCAAAAAAAAAAAAAAATGAAGTGGTGATCCTTGAATTCCTTCTCTCACAGGGGTTGGGAGGGAAGGTGCTTTGCAAAGTTGAAGTTGACCTTGAGCCGAGCTAGCATTAGTGGCCCCTGTGCCCATTGACTTCAGGGGCTGGGCAGGTCCAGGACTAGAGGGGAGGGGCAGGATAAGGACCTAGAACACTAATACAGAAAGCCAGGTGCCCAAACTCATGCTTATCCAATAAGATCCTGGGTCAGGAGATACAGATCCAGTCTTCTGAGCCATCTCTGCAAACATGGACTTTGCCCCAAGTAATCAACAGCATGGGGCCCTGGTGCACTGGAGTAGGGTTGGGCCCACACACCTGCCCATCCCCATCTCACTATTTCCTACCTGTCTTCCAGGTGAGATCCTTGTCCAGATGTCAGACACCCAGCGGCACCTGAACAGTGACCTGGAAATGGTCGTGAGTCTCTGGGTCAACCTGGGGGGCAGGCTGAGTACCCAAGGTGGTCCTAGGAAGGCTCATGCCCCTAGGCCTTTGTGTAGAAGAGAGAGGAGGCCCTTTTCAGGAAGGGGTATGGGTTCCGAGACATTGGCTGGCAAGGAGGGAGAGGATATGGGCACTTAGGCCTGCCAAGCATCTCTCCGTGGACCTCAGGGCCATTTGTAGCACCCAGCTTTCAGTCCTGCTTCCAGCCTTTACTGCCTGCGTGACCTTGGCCAAATCACTGACTCCTCAGTTTCCCCAATGGTAAAATGCAATGATTGGGCCGGGTGACCTTTGGGCTCCCTTTTAGAGCTGAGTCTATGAGTGCCAGCTGGTCTCACTCTTCTGCCCTCGAGTCCAATCCTTGCCTACAGCAACCCCACACATACTTGAAGAAGGCAAGGATCAGCCTTCTCTTCCCAGAACAAACATTCTCATTTTTTTCTAACCGAACTTTATGTGGCCTGAAATCCCATCTCCATCCCAGGCACCTTTCAGTGGCCATCTTCCGCTGGTTCATGTCCTTCCTGAAATGTGATCCTGCTCCACAAGTTGTCAGAGCAGAGCTGGGCTCTCACCTCCCTCATCCTGGACACTCTAAGACCACCATATAACAGCAAGAAGCCACATTTATGTTGTTCCTACTGCATGCCAGGCACCATGCTAAGAGCTATACAAACATCATCTCATTTGATCCTCTGGGAGGAATTATCCCAATTTTACAGTTGAGGAAATTGAGGCAGACAGAGAAGGGAAGTGCCCTGTCCAGGGTCCCATAACTAATACATGTCTGAGGCTGGATTTGAATTTGAGTCTTATCCATTGAGCCACCCAGCTCATTATGAATCAAGATTAGGATGGAATCTTACAAGTGTGCTTGAGTGGTAGGACCCATTCCACCTGAGGATTTCTTTCTTCTGTGATACTCTAACTTCCCTGACCTTCCTTCCTTCCCGGGGCTGTGAGGGGACAATCCTGTGCCTCTCTCATACAGCCACAAGCTGTTATCAAGCTCAGCCTGGACACCTCCTCTGTTCACTTGGAGGAGCTTGGGATTTGTTTGTTTTCTTTCCTAACCCTTAAGGAAAACATCATGGCGTCTATAGGTAAAAATCAGTACACGGACAGAGCTCTGAATCAACTGGTGAAAGATCCTGGAAACCTTGGGCTACATAGGCCAGAGTGGCTGGCACGAACTTCCTAGGCTAACCCTATCTCTGTCTCCATGAACGGCTAGCTGCCATCATGTTTTAGGAACCAACTCACTCTGAGACTCTTGCAGCTGTATCAGCCACTCAGTTATCAGGCCCCCTTTTCTTGGCAGCCTTCCCCCCAACTTCCAGAGCCAGCCCTTCCAACTAAAATGGGGCAGCCCTTCCAACTCACCATGAGGCAGTGGGATGGCAGGGCAGTGGGACAAGGGTTGGACTTGGAGTCAGAACACCTGTGCTAGGTTCCCTTGGGCTCCAAAATCCAACTTCATTCATGTCCACACACTGGAGGAAGTATGACTAGACAATAGTGCTAGGAGAAAAGAAGATCTGAGGGTTTTAGTGGACTACAAGGTCAATGTATATCAACATGCTGAAAAAAAAAGAATTCAATCTCTGGTTGCTGTAGGGGCTGGATGAATCCAGGGATGAGAAAGGTGACAGTCCCACTGTCTCCTTCCCTGGTCAGACTATACCTGGAGGGCTTGTGTTCTGTTCTAGGCATCATTTTTTTTTTTTAAAAAAAAGGACATTGATCCACCTAAGAGTGCCCAGAGGAGCTCATGTAGCATGGCAAAGGGCCTCGAAGGCCATGTCAGAGGAGGATCAGTCAAAAGAGTGAACGCTCAATGGCGATTTAATACATTCAAAACATTTTCCATATGTGTCTCCTGTACTCCCCACAACAGAACCTCTGAAATAGAACTGACTTAGGAACTTCCGCATTTTATGGATGAGCCTCTACAAGGTGGCTCTGCCACTTTGCCACCCCAGGTTATGGGATCTGAACCCAGGAATCTTCCATCTCCAAATCCAATGTTCTTTCCATTATAATGAGTTACCTGGAGCCTTTTGAGGAGTTACCTGGAGCAAGTTGTCTAATAAAATGTCTCTCCAGCCTGCTACAGGAATAGCTTGGGGGCACAGTGGATAGAGTCAGGAAGACCTGTGTTCAAATTCAGCCTCAGACACTTACTAGCTATGTGACCTTGGGCAAGTCACTGACCTCTGTTTTCGTGAGTTTCCTCATCTGCAAAATGAGCACAATAATAGCCCCCAGGGTTGTTGTGAGGATCAAATGAGATAATAATTGTAAAGCTTTTAGCGTGCATCGTAAATGTTATACACATAAATTAATAAATTAGTAAATTAATAATGAGCAAATGAATAGTAAGTAGCATATCTGTAAAATGGGATCATAATAGCACCTTTCTCCCGGGGATCAAAGGAGATGATGCTTGTAAAGTACTTGGCATACACAGCAAATATTACTAGCAAACAGCATACACATAAACTAATAAAATCAGCAAATTTTGTCAATCAGCAAATTTCATTAATTAGCAATAAATCATTGGGTTTAATTAGTAACAAGTAATCAACAAATTAATAGTAGATTGTTTTTATATAAAAATTACCTGCTGTTATTGTGATCTGTAAGATGGGGACCATGATAGCCCCTCCCTCTCAGGTTTGGAGTGAGGGTCACCTCAGAGTGTTCTTGTAATACCTGCTGCGCTCATTATTCTGTATCCCACCAAGCGACACCATGAGAAGGCTGGTGGAAGAAATTGGGGAGAGTCCCCTGGGGTGGGGGAAGGGGGCAGTCAAAGCCACTGTGAAAAGGGGGAGGGGTTCGGCCAGATCTCCCCCCCCCACCCCCCACACAGCCTGACTGTACTTTGATCTGGGGATGGGATCAGAAACCAGGCAAAAAACATTCCCCTGATGGGAGATGAGCCTTGACGGACCTGATTGGTTTGGGCTTCTTTCCTGTTCCTCAGGGATCACCTGGGGCTGTGGGGTTTGAATGCCCACATCCTACCAGGCAGCCAGCAGGAGATTTCCTGATTAGCCGAGGCAGGGGCAGGGATTAAAAACAAACTAAAGCCCTGAATGGAAGGCTTGTGCCCAGGCTCCTGGCTGGGAGGATTGCAGAGCTCTGGGTCCGAGGGAGGCCCTTCCAGGAGCAGGGTTGGCAAAGGCAGAGGTCTCAGGGGACTTTGGTGAAACCGCTGGTAATGAGCTGACTGACAGAAGCAGGATCCCAGAATGCCAGGACTGGAAGGGACCTCAGCATCCATCTAGCCTAACCCATGGACTGATATTCCCTGACAAGGGGTCACCAGCCTCTGCTTGCAGACTTCCAAGGACAGGGAACTCACTACTCCTCAAGGCAGCCCATTTCACTGCTGGACAGCTCATAACACTGGGCTGAAATCTCTCTCTCACAAGCTCCTTCCCTCTCCCTAACCTGGGGGGAGCTTTGCTCTCTGGGACCAAGTAGAACAAGATTCTTTCATGTGACAGCCTTTTAACTGCATGAGCCAGCACCTAGCTAGGATAGTGCCTGGTCTATAGTAGGTGTTTAATAAATGCTGGTTAACTGAGTTCTTTTCTCCAGACTACACATTTGGAATCATGAAGACCTGGGTTCAAATCCCTACTCATCCACTTACTGCCTATGTGACCTAGGACAAGTCACTTTGCAGGGGGGGGGGGGTGTGAATGCAGCAGCCTCTGAGGTCCTTTCTAACTCAAGTCTGATAAAGCGCAATCTCTAGGACTCTCATCATGTTATCCAGGCCCAGAATTGCTTTCTCCTGACAGTGAGGAAAAGAGTACCCCTTAACGTGATGAAACACCAACAGCTGTGGGCATATCAGTCGGTGTTACCCGCTCCAGTCTCCTTTCTGCTCTGGTCAGTGTGCCAGGGGGCTATCATTGCTACTCCCTCCCCAAAGGCAGATTGAAATCCATCTACAATTTACTAGGAAAAGCTTAGAGAGTGGCCTGGGGCTTGCATCATTTGCCCAAGTTTAAATCACTACTATCAGAGGTGAGACTTGAATCTAGATTTTCCTGATTCCAGGCCCAGCATTTTATCCACTAGGCCATACTACCTCTTGTTGTCTTTTCTAAGTGCCAAAATGTCCAGCAATCTTTGTCATGGTTTTCCTCATAGACTTTCCCATGGTTGTGACTAGCCCTCCTTCTGGCCTCTCTTTCATCTGAATCCTCCTTTGCAGGAAGTACCATGGGGACTGTGGCGACTCCCTGACCCTGAAACACTTGGCATTGTTCACCTACCCAGGACCTTCATCAACACCTTGATACAAACAAGGCTTTGATTCCCATTTGGAGTTGTACCTGTGAAGTAAAGTCCTAAAAAACCACTAAGGGATCAAGGGCGCAGCCAGCTTTGTGACTCTTAATGTGCCAACAGCTGCTTCCTCCTCTAGTCTTCAAAATGAAGGCTTAATGGTTTTATCTTCAAAGTCCCTCCATATCTGAAAGTTCTCTTGTTCTAACATTCCCTGTTCTAAGATTCCTCCCAGCCCTGACATTCCATGTTATGAGGGTTCTCCCAGCTCCCTGCCCTGTCACTGTCCATGGTAGTGCAGACTCGAGCCTATGCCTGAGAGGAAAGAAGGAACACTGGTTGACTTTTTGCCTTTGTTCCAGGTGCAGACTTTCCATGGGGACCTTCTGCAGCACATGGAGAAGAACACCAAGCTAGACATGCAGTTTATTAAAGTGAGTTCCCCCACCACCACCTCCACTCCCTGATACCTGTACACACCCTGGGACTTGTCCATCACCCATCCACTCCGAAGGCTTCTCCAGCCCCGAGGGTCTTCCCATTAATTCCTCTCCCAGAGGAAAAGGGAAGGATTCTTCAGTGAAATCCTCCCCTACCCCCAGGCTCCTCAAAGGCATGGAAACAGAGTGACCTCTGGCCCCGTTGTAGTGGCCTCGGCTAGGATTGTAGAGAATTGTAATTGGAAAGGCAGCATGTTATGGTCAAAGGAACACTGGAATCAGGAGAAACCTGGGTTAAAATCCTGGCTTTGACACATGCTAGCTGTGCGACCTTAGATAAGTCCTCTTACCTCCATGAGCCTCAGTTTCCTCATTTGGAAGATAGAAGCACTACTGCCTGAAGAACCCAGCTTACAGGGTTGTTGTGATAATCAAACAAGATAATGTATATGACATCTTCTGTGACACCTCGACTGGCAGGGTATTTTGCTTCCTTTACTGTTTACAAGGCACTTTCTCACATTGTGTCCTTTGGGTCTCAGTTTGCTCATCTGTAAAATGAGGCAGTGGGACTAGATGATGTCTATGGTCTCTTCCAGCCCTAAGGAAGGCAAGGCAAGAATGACTATTCCCATTTTAGAGATGAGTATACTGAGGATCAGAAAGAGAAAGTCGCTCCCCAGCAGTCACAGAGTTAATGAGTAGTTCGGCAGGTCTGCTGACTTCTGCTGCCTCTTTGCCACCCCACACCCCACACCCAACATCTCCCACTCTCTAGGACAGCCGCCAACACTATGAGATAGAATATCGTCACCGCGCTGCCAACCTGGAGAAATGCATGTCGGAGCTGTGGAGGATGGAAAGGAAGAGGGACAAGAGCGCGCGGGAGATGAAGGTGAGTGACGGCAGAGGGGAAGCCCACAGCCCTCCACGCCTCCTGCTGTTCTGACCATGAAGTGCCATGGACCACAGGGCGCCAAACCTGGAAGCAAGAAGACCTGGGTTTGAATCCTACTTCAGCCATTTACTAGCGGCGTGACTCTGGGCAAGCCCCCTCATGCGTCCATTTTCTCATCTGTGCCATGAGGTGTCTTAGATTCAGTGAATGTCCATTTCAGCTCTTAACCTTTGATCCTTCCCCAGGGACCAGGTCCCTACTTACGACACCTCCGTTGTGACATCTGTTAAAAGCTCATTCACAAAACCCTGAGGTTGCACGTAGGCTCGAGAGCCAGAAGGGACATCAGAGGGAGGCAGGCATTCCCCAAGAGCCTTCTATGTGCTGGGCTCCGGGCTTGGTCTCGGGGGTCTCACAGTCTAGCTGGAGAACTATCAGGAAAATCCGTCTTGGAAGCTGATCTCTGTCAGGGAAGACTTCAAGATGGAGGTGGTATTTAATAATATTTAATAATAATAGTATAGTTTGCAAAGCCTTTTATTTATGTTATTTCACAATAATCCTGGGAGGAAAGGCATATTATTGTCCCCATTTTACAGATGAGGAAGCTGAGGCTAACTTGAGTCAACCAACTAGGAAATGTCTGAGGCAGGATTTGAACTCAGGGGATGAGAGGGATAGTGACAGGGAAAATGAGGAAATCTTTGCTTTCCTGGGACTTTCCAGAGGGGGCATTCCCCTACTATGGAGGTGCTGGCAAGAGGGTTAGGATGATGGGTCAAATGAAATATGGAGGAAATTGAAGAGAAATAAATGTAAGATCTTAAACTGAGGTTCAAACAATCAGTCCCATAAGCACAGAACGGGGGTTGGGGAGGTGTGGCTGGGCAGTGTGGACAGATAGAGGCGTTAAGCGTTAGGGTCTGTGTAGCAAGCAAGGCTGTCTCTGCCCTCAGGGATTTACATTCTAATGGGCAAAGGCAACAGCTGAAGGAGAGCTGGAAAGGGGGAGTGACGAGGGGACCCAGGTCATTGTGAAAATATCTGGGGGTGTCGGGGAGCAGGGTGTTGGATGCCATCTGTGAGTGGCAAGAGCTGGGGGAGGAAGCTTCCTGCTGCCAGCTGCCATAGTCAGACCTGCGGGCAGGATTGTGCTCAATTCTGGGCACCGTGTTCCTGAAGGGACTTGGATACACAGGAGTGTCCAGAGCAAGGTGTTCAGGTTGGAGACACACCCTGAGGTCGCGCCACGGGAAAGATGAAGCCCAGGGGAGACACAGCCAGGGGAAACATGGCAGTCATTTTCATGGAGTCGAGGAGGGCTCAGGCTGGAGCTGCTTGGCCCCTGTGGGCAGAGCCGGGAAGAATGGGTAGAAATCCCACCGAGGCCGAGGCAGGAAACACTTCCCATCCACTGAGTGGTTACAGTAGGATTGGTTGCCCAGCAGCTATACCTTGCATGTACATAGTTGTTTGCCTTAGATTTCAAGCTCTCTGAGGGCAAGGACTATTGGGCCTTTTTTTGTCTCTCCGGCCTGGCATATGGCAGGTACTTAATAAAGGCTCTATAATTTTTTGATTAGTGAGTTCCCTGTGCATCCCTAGGGACACTGTGTAGGGAGTCATTGATTGTAGCAGATCCACTGGTGATTGGGGGATTCAGGATGCCTGAGCCCCCATCCCTGGTGGAGCCCCTCACTCATCCTCTGTCCCTCCCTAGGAGAGCGTGAACAGGCTGCATGCCCAGATGCACGCCTTTGTCTCAGAGAGCCAGAGAGCCGCCGAGCTGGAGGAGAAAAGGCGCTATCGGTTCTTGGCTGAAAAGCACCTGCTCTTATCCAACACCTTCCTGCAGTTCTTTGGCCGGGTGAGCCGAGGGCCTGGGCTGGGGGCCCGCCTGAGCCCCAGAGATCCTAGGAACAGAGATGTAGGGATTCCAGAGGTCACCAAGGTCTACTCTTCCATTTCACAGATAAAGAGACCAAGGCTCAGAGAGGCTTGAGCTACTTGCTCAAGGTCACAGTGGCAGAATGACAGAAGTTAGATTTGAACTCAGGTCTTGTAACTCAAAGTCCAGTTGTCTGTTGCTGACTAGCAAGAAAATGCTGGAGTCAGTGCTTGAACCCAGGACTTTCCATTCTGAGTGCAGAGCTCTTTCTAATGAGACGGCTCCCTCCCTCCTTCCCTCCCGTGCTTTTTCTCCTTCCACCCTTCCTACCTTCCCCAGATAAATAGATAGATATAGACGGGGGTGGGGGGTGTTCAGGAAGGACCAGCAGCTCTGGTGTGAGGGCTGCTTACCCATCTTCGGCATCCACCTGTCACCTAACTCTCCCCTGTGGCTCCAGGAAGTTGGGAGGGCCCTTAGAACAGGGAATGTCAGAGCTGGGAGGGGCCTGAGAACAGGGGAGGTCAGAATTGGGGAAGAAGCTTAGAAACTATCTAACTCTACACCCCCATTTTACTGATGAGCGAACAGAGGCTCTGGGTTCCTGATTTACTGAGGTCATCCAGTGAGGACCAGTCAGAGCCCCAAATTTACTGAGGTCATCCAGTGAGGACCAGTCAGAGCCCAACTCATCCTTCCCTTCTCCTGTCTTAGGCCCGGGGCGTCCTCCAGAACCGAGTTCTCTTGTGGAAGGAACAGTCTGAAGCCAGCCGAAACTCATCTCGTGCCCATTCCCCCGGCTTACTGGGCCCTACCCTTGGGTCAGCCTACCCATCAGGCCGCCTGACCCCCACCCGGCTAGAGATGGTGAGCCCCTGGGAGCTACGGGCACCACCTTTCTCTCCCCCCCTGTACCCACCCCCTGCTGTGTCCCTCTCTCCCTGGGACCTGAGGCCCCCATCCTGGACTATCCTCCCCCCTAGAACCTCAAGCTTCCGAGAGACCCTGTCCTCCCCCTACCTCCCCCCCGGGGTCTCCCCGCCACCTCCTCTGTGGCTTGAGAGGAGGTTACTGAATCCCTATGGGGAGCCCTGGGACTGGGGATGGGGGGCAGAATAGGGTGGGGGGCAGCCCTGCCTCTCCCCTCCCTTCCCCACCCTCCCCTGCCCATCTCCCCTCGCAGCCCCAGAGGTCTCTGGGAGACTTCAGCTCTCCCCGGAGCTGGCATAGCTCCACCTCCTACAGCCAGGAGCCCAGCGAGGGGAGACCTGTGTCCCAGCTGGAGCCGGACCGGATGTCCCTGCCCCGGACACCGTCTTCTAGTGAGTTACAGGACAGACCCCTCCCCACACAGAAGTTCTGGGAACCGTCCTTGCTCACCTCTCCCTACCTCCCCCCTGGCCAACACAGACCCTCCCTTTGGAATCCTGTCTCCTCCTCCAACGAAAAACAGTATTTTCCTTCCCCAAGAAGACCCAGAACTATCAGATTGAGAAGGACCTTAGAATTTAGAATGTCAGACTTGGAAGGGGCCTTAGAACAGAGAATGTCAGAGCTGGAGCGGGGAGCTTAGAACAGGGGATGTCAGGGCTAGGAGCTTAGAACAGGAAAAATGTAAACAGAAAGAAAACTTAGAACACAGGATTACCTGGTTAGAAGGGAGCTTAGAGCAGAGGAAATCAGTTTTAGGAGGGGTTTCAGGCCCTAAATGGGAATGTCAGAGCTAGAAGATTCCTTGGGGACCCCTACTCTATCCATCTAGGGCATCCTTCCTTCCCTCAGGGTCCTGACACCAGCTCCCACCCCAGCAGTCCTAGAGCTGATGGCTTCCTCATTGGGGCCCAATCTGGGTTTAGCCGCTGTCCACTTGGGCAGAGCAAGAGGAAGTAGAAAGATTGAGTGCAGTGACCTGGGAGGGAGGACTACGGGCCTGGTTCATGGACTGACCCTGCCATCCCCCTCTCCCACGCAGCCTCCCTGTACACTGGCAGTGCCCAGAGGTCCCGCTCCAACTCATTCGGGGAGCGGCAAGGGGTGAGCAGGGGTCCCCGGCGAGCTCGGGCCTTGATATCCCATTCAGACGGTGCCAACCACACCCTGCTGCCCTTCTCAGTCGGCGACGTCATCCTGGTGCTGGTGCCCGAAGCCCAGAATGGCTGGCTGTATGGCAAGCTGGAGGGGTCGTCTGTGTGAGTGGGGGATGGGCAGGAGGACCCCCCCCAGGGTCCTGGACACAGCCCAGGCATTAAGAGTCACAGATCTCTGACTCAGAGGAAGCTCAGAGGCGTCAAGCCCAACACCTTTGTTTTTACAGAGAGGGAAACTGAGACTCAAAAAGTGACTTCCCCAAGCTAGCTTCCACTCCCAGATCAGCTGCTGCATGCAGCCTGACCTCAGCAAATCACTGTCTCTCTTTGAGCCTCAGTTTGCCCATCTGTAACATGAGGAGGTTGTACCAACTCTCCTTGAAAGTCTAGAGCTAAGGTCTCCTAGTGTGAGACCTGTAGTGATGAACCCATAGTATCTTTCATGAAGGAGGCACCTGCCCCAACTAAAGGAAACCAGGAGAGGACCTGAAGGGCTCAGGAATGGTCACCTTCAGCAGGAGGAGGGGAGGGTTAGGCTCTGGTAGCCTCTGATCAGGTCCTCCTCCCATGCCTCCAGGAGTGGTTGGTTCCCAGAGACGTATGTGAAGCCCCTGGAAGATCTGCCCGAGAATGAGCTGCCCTCCAGGTAAGGATGACAGGGGAGCTGGGGAAGGAGAATGGCTCCCAGAGCCAAGGACTGACTGGCCATACAATTGAGTGCACTCGAGGAGACTAGGAACCCTTTCAGTTACTGAGAAAGTTGGAAGAAAGGCCTTCTCTCTCACCCCAGCCAAAATCCTCTACCATGCTACCCAGCCACTAAGGTCAACTCGGCTTCCAGTTGGGTTGGCCCGAGCCCGTCTCTTCTGATCAACATGGGGTGGTCAGGGTGGGTGGAAGGCAGGGGCTGACCTCTGATCCCCCTCTTGGCTCAGGTCCTATCCACTTCGGGGCACTCATAGCTTGGACAACCTCCTAGACCGCCCAGTGAGCACCTCGGCTTCCTCAGAATACTGGGATGGCCACTCCCGGCCCCACACCCCAAGCCGAACGACCAGTAGGGCCACAAGCCGAGCCCCTACCCCACCCCCATTACCCCCCAATAGCAGCCGCCGAAGCAGCATGGGCAGCATGGGGGTAGCCAGTGATGCCAAGGTGAGCTCTCCATGCCCTTCAGTGCCCCACAGTGAGCCAGGAGACCCCTCCCTGCCACCAACCTCCAAGAGGCCAGACAGAAAACATTCTTGTATTTCCCAGCTCAGTCTTCTAGAAGGAGGGGCATTTTAGTGCCAAAGACCTAGAACAGTGTGAATTCTATTTCTTCTTCTTCTCTGCCTGTGAAATTGGAGGCCAGGCATCCCTCCACGTTTCGTTCTTTGTTTCCTTCCCCCATGGACCCTGTCGTTAAGGCTCAAGGCCTCCTTTGGACAGACAGTAGCCACTGATTTTCAGATTTCTCTGGGGGCGGAGATACATCTTGTTTGCCAGTTTGAACAGAAAGCTGGAGAAGTCAGGAAAGCCAGGGTTCAAATCTCATCTCAGACACTTAGTAACTGTATGACCCTGGTCCAGTCACTTACCCTCTGTTCGACTCAGTTTCCTCTTCTGTTAAATGGGGATCAGAATAGCACCCACCTCACAGAGCTGTGGTGAGGATCAAGTGAGATGTTTACAAAGCTCTATGAAAATGCTCACTATTATTACCCATTTATGAGAGCTGGGGCCGGGAGAGGCAGGACTTGCGGAATCAATGGACAGACAGGGTTGGCTCCAGCTCACCAGCCCCTCTCTCCCACACTGACTAGTCCCTTCTTTGCAGAAGCTGATGGCCTGGGAGCAGCACCCCCCAGAGCTCTTCCCTCGGTGAGTGTGAGACCAGTCAGACAAGGGCAGCCAGAAACCGGGGTTGGGGGTGGCGGTTGGACCTGCATTTCCCCTTGCCGCATCCTGATCGGAGCCCTTGGCCCAGTAGGGAAGGATGGACTCAGAAGATTCTGGAACCCAGTTCAGAACATGCTACCTGGTGTCCCTGTATGAGGGGCCATGTGCCTTTTCTAGATTTCCCTCCATCCTGGAGAGGCAACCTGAAGGCTCTCCAAGCCCTGCCTGAGTCTATGGAGAGTCCTGTTGCTGCCTCTCTAGGATTATGGAAGGTCTCCCTTCATTTTTTTCTCCTCCTCACTGCCTTTCTCTCCACTCAGAGGCACCAATCCCTTTGCCACTGTGAAACTTCGTCCCACCATCACCAACGACCGCTCAGCCCCCCTCATCCGCTGAGGACCCTCTGGTCTTGGGAGCATCCCCTATCACCCAGGTGCAGACTCAGCCTCTCCCAGCATGCACACAGAAGCCATGCGGAAGACTCCAGGGACGCTGGGGTCCAGGGCATGGGCCCTCTGGCCATCCTCTCTTCCCAAGCCAGGGCAGAGATTCTGAAGCAAGGGAGCCTCTGCACTTTCCAAATGAGACAGGGTGACCCCAAGGCCAGGGGTCCAGACTGCCAAGGGCCCCAATCTGGGAGGAGGCCAGCAGGGGTCCTCTCCATCTATCCATCCACCTGTCCATCCGTCCATCCCAGAGGGCCAGACACAGTTTAGTGAGGAACCTTCCCTTCCCTGCTCCATCCTAGCCCACTGTCTCCCCCAGAGGCTGGAGAAGCTCTCCTGGCCCCTCCCTAGTCTTGGAACTGACCCAGTGTTTGATCGTGTAAATGGGTATGAATTAAAGCAAATGGACCCAAGACAAAGGAGCAGCTAAGCCACCTGTGTGTTTCTTGGGCTCAGGGTGGGGCCGGTTGGAGGCCCCTCAATCGAGGCCTTAAGTTTCCAGAGAGCGATGATATTCTCAGCTTCCCTTTGGATCTGACCTGAATCCTGCCATTGTATCCCCTGCCCCTCAAACCCCTAACTCTCCCTGTCCATCCCAGCTCGGCTCATCACTCCAGCACAGGGTGAGCTGGGCCCCTCCCCAGCCTTAGGGCCTGTGTCCAGCCCACTCTCCTTTCCTGGCTGCCCCAGGAGGGCCCCCACCTTGATTGCCCAGAGCCTGAGACAAGGCCAGTTTTGTTCCAGAGTGCCCCCGCCCACCCACCCGGCCTCTGGGGCTTAGCTGCAGAGGAATGCCTCCCTTGGGCACCAGGCTGGGCCAGGCTCCTCCCTGAGGTGTCCCCACACCAGGAATGTGACCCCAGGCAGAGGGGCTAAAGCGCTTAGGAGATTAGGGGGCCTTCCCTCCAGGGGTTGGGCTCTAGACTGTCTACAACTCCTAGAACTGGGAGTTGAAAGGAACTTTTGAGGAGTCATCAACCTGGTTTTTCAGAGAAGGAAACTGAATCATAAAAAGGTGGAGAAGAAACTTGCCTACAGTGATCCAAACACTAAGGCCAAATTTGAATCCAGGGCCTGGGACACCAGATGGCAATGTTCTTTTCAGTACTCCCATGCATCATCTTGGACCTTATCCTGTTTGAGTAAAACCTAAAAGTGCTTTATTTGGGCTGGCTGTGACCCAGTGCACAGAGCTCTGGCTCGGTCTGGTGTCAGGAAGACCTGAATTCAAATCCAGCCTCAGACACTTACTAGCTGTATGACCCTGGGCAAGTCACTTTACCCTATTTGCCTCAGTTTCCTCATCTGTAAAATGAAGTCAGAGAAGGAAATGGCAAAGCCCTCCAGGATCTCTACCAAGGAAACTCCACGGCGGGTCACAGAGAGTCAGAAGACTCAACAATAACAAGTGAAAAGCTATTTCCCCCCACCCCCCACAGTACCTAGGACAGTGTCTCAAATGGTGGTTCAAGCCTCGATGGTGACGGGATGTTCCCAGCTCCACTTTCTTTTCCCATCAAAGCCTCTTATCAGAATGTGCGTAGAGGGACAAACTCTGGATATAAGCCTGATCTCCACCCCACTGCCACCCCCCACCCATTCCGTGTCCCAGCTGCAGTCAGTCTCAGAGGAGGGCACCCAGCAGACTCAGGGAAAGGGGAGGGGCAGTTTAAAGCCTGATCAGCCACTAATCCCTCGGGTCCAGTTGGGCTGTGGGGAGCCCAGGTGGCTGAGCCTCAAAGGGTCTGAGCCCTGCAGCATCGGAATCACCCCGACAGGTGGGAGCGGCCAGAGAGGCCCAGGTCAGTAACCCTTAGACCTAACACAGCCCCCTTGGCCATTCTGGGGGTAGGGGGAAGATTCCCTATGGCTCCCAGCTTGGGCAGTGCCCTTTGACAGGGCAGGCAGCGTGGGAGAGGCCAGGCCCTGTGCCGGACCTGGGACCAGGAGCCAGGGGCAGGGGGTGGAGTGGGAGGGGGAGGGGTTTGAATCCTGCTTCCCGCACTGACCAACTGTATGAATTTAAACACCAAACAGAACAGGCATTGGCACCTACCCCACAAAAAGGGCTATGCACAGAGCTGCTGGTCCATTTGGTGTATACTAGGCTTTCAAAGATGGATGCTTGAGGTCCCTGCCAGCTCGGAGGTGCTGCAATTGAGTGCTGCTCATTGACCTTTCTTCTGGTCTCTCCATTAAAAAAAAAAAAGGCTTCATCAACCCTTCAGTTTTCTTTGAGCCTCAGTTTTCACCTCTGTAAAATGGGAATAATAGTCTTTCATCTTCCATATTTCTAGGTCAGCTGTGAGTGGAGGTAACTAGGAATTCTGAAGCCTGGGACAAAGCTGGCTGATGGGGAAAGCCAGGGGGGCAGGGAAGGGGCAGGGAGATGTCTCTGTTACAGCTAACTACACCTGCGGCTGGTGCCAAGGCAGATTCGAGACCCGAGGTCATGGGAGTTGGGGAGGTAGAGGAAGTGGGGGTGGGGTCCAGGGTGTTCAAAGGTGTCAAAGGCTCAGGTGAAGACAACTTTGGGCAGGCAGCAAATGGAGAGGTAGGTGGCTGGAGAGGTCCAAAGATGACAGAAATGAGAATCTCCTTAGGATGGAGAGAACCTGAATGGAGCAGAGGGGATTGCTGAGTGATGAGGGCTGAGGGAGATGCTGAAAGGGATCCCAGCCCTGTCTCACTGCCCTGGGTGTCTAGGTGTGGAAGGAGTAGCTAGCTTTGGAGAAGGGTCCAGGAGATAGAAACAAAGCAGGATGGGGGGGGGGGGTTGTTAATGACAGAGGGGGCTCCCGAGGGACTGTTAGGAAGGCAAAGACTAAGCTGGAAGGGTGACTGTGAAGACAGGATTGGGAGCAGTTGAAGATGCCCCCTGCTTCCCTAGCCTCCAGCACCAACCAGCTGCTCCCAAATCCCCCAAATCCCCCGGAGCAGGTGCAGTGACCAATGTCCCTCCTGTTGGAGATATCCTCTGCAGTCCCTGCCAGCAGCCTCCCTTCTCTGCCCTCAGCAGAGCCCACAGGGATGCTGTACTGGGAAGCACCAGAGAGGCATCTCTGAACCAAAGTGGGAACAAAGCAGCATCCTTCCCTGGCCCCCAGCCCCAGAGAGCAGCACCTGGAGAAAAGCCCAGAAGCCTCTCCTTAGTTATGGTTCACATGTTGAAGGAAATGGTTTGCAAACTCTGAAACATTCTAGAAATAGGGACCAGAATCAGAAGCAACCTGAAGCCCACTGAAGCCAACACCCTCATTTTACACATGAGGGAACTGAGGCCTCCAGACAGACTGTGACTTGCCCAAAGTCACACTGCAAGTTCACAGCAGCATCGTAAGTGTGGTTTGCTTCTCCAGGTTCTATCCTGAAAACCTTTCTAGAGCCAAGGAAACATTGCAAGGCTGAGAAGTAGAGTCATATAGTCCAATGCCCTCTTTTATAGGTGGCAAGAATAAAGCTTAAAGAAGGGAAATGACTTTGCCAAGGTCACACAAGTATAAGGTGTCAGCCTTAGCCCCAAGGTAGCACCCTTCTGGGTCTCTACAATGTACCTGACTTCAAAGTTAGCTTCTAATTGGGAAGGGTCGGGGCCGGGGGGGGGGGGGGGAGAGGGCTCCTCAGCTTTTTCTCTCCCCTGCCCATGCCCCGCCAAAGTATTTGGGAGAAGAGAGGGTGGGTGGAGATGGGATCTCAGCAGATCCTCCCCACTCATTCTGGGCTCCCCCCAAACCGAAGGCTTCTCTTCTCTTTCCCTGCCTCAGTTTCCCTGACTCACTGGTGCCCTCTCTGCCTGCAGCCCCCGGCTGGCCAGCTGGTGATGGGGGCTGGTGGACCCTCTGGGCGGCCTGGGCCAGCCCCCGACGGCGGCTGGGGCTGGGTGGTGCTACTCGGCTGCTTCGTGGTGACGGGCTTCTCCTACGCCTTCCCTAAGGCAGTCAGCGTGTACTTCAAGGCGCTCATGCGGGACTTTGGCGTGGGCTACAGTGACACAGCCTGGATCTCCTCCATCATGCTGGCTATGCTCTATGGCACAGGTCTGGGTAGGGGATTGGGGGACAACCTGGCCCCATCTCCTCCCTCCCTCTCTCCTACAGCCCTGTCTGTCCCAGGGCCACCAACCCACAATGCCCTCTGGGGATGCTCAAGTCACAAGACTCCAACTCTGGAAATGATTCCTTCTCCCCATTTTTGCCCTGCGCCTGATCCTGGGGACCACTATCCCCCAACTTCATCTGAGAAACCTCCCCCAGACAGCCCCGCTCCTTAGGGCTCTCACCCACTTTTGTCCCAACCTGGGGATCTCTCTCCTTTCTTCCATAAGCTCTTGTGTCTCTTTGTCCTCTCCTAGAACCCCCAAACTCTGAACTTAGGAAGACTTTTGCCCTGTAGCCCCCAAGTCGTTCCTGGGGACTCCCACCCCCTGATCCAAAGCCCCTCAATCCTGCCCCCACTCAAGGTTTCCCCATAATCCCAGCCCCTCCCTCAGGTGTGGGTCTCAGCCCAAATATGGGCATGCCTTAGCTTCTCTGCGGACCACCCCCATCAGGGACCACCCCTGTCTGGGGGCCGAGGGCTCACTTGTGGGCAGTCAGGGAGGACCTGCTGCTCTCCAAGAAAAGCTACACGGGCTGACCGGGCCCCTCAGAGACCTGATCTGGCTTTTAGCTGTTCTTCTTTGGATCAGTCAAGTCTCAGACATGGAAAGTTTTATAATTAATATCCTGAGTCCTGAGAGTCGAGGGCCATCTTCACCCAGATTTCCATTCAGTACAATTACCTAGACTATGTAGTGGATAAAGGTTGGCTTTCAAGGCCGGCACTGCTGGGCGCTAATTCTGCCTCAGATACTACCTATGTGACCCTGGCCACAGTCACTGATCGCCCATCGGCCCCTCTTACCCCACAGGGCCCGTGTCTAGTATCCTGGTCAACCAGTTTGGCTGCCGCCCTGTGATGCTGGCAGGGGGGCTGTTGGCCTCCTCTGGGATGATCCTGGCCTCCTTTACTACCAGCCTTGTGGAGTTGTATCTCACGGCCGGCGTGCTAACAGGTCAGATTCTGGCCAGGGAGCCCCTTCCCAAGCTTGTGGCTCTCTCTGGGGGTGGGGGTGAGGGTCTCTCCATGGGTGGGCTATATTAGGCTGTGAGACTATAGCAAGGAGGAGCAGGACAAGGTGACCTCTAAGCTCTAAGAAGTCAGAGTCAAACCAGTGCTGAGCTGGGAGTTGGGAGCTCTGGGTTCAACTCTCTACTAACTGTCATCTGAGTCTTCTGGGCTTTACTTGCCTCATCTGTAAAACGGGAATCTTGGCTTCAATGATCTCTAAGGGCCCTGTGAGGATTAGCGCAGGGCCTGGCACACTAAGGGCTTAATAAATGCACGTGTACCCGACTTTCAGTTCTAATGTTCTGTGACATCTGCTCCCTCCCACGCGTCTCTCCCTTCTCCTGACTGGTAGGAGTCCAGTGGCACTCCTAATCCTGCCCTCTCCGGTGTTCACTCTCCTCCCCAAGCCTCTGAGCAGAGACAAAGAGGAAAGTGGTGTGTCCTCCCCCTGGCCTCTCACCCAGGCCAGATGGCCCTCAAGGAGCCCTGTGTCCAGGTGTGTTTTCCTGGCTTCCTGGAGACCCTCTCCGACTCCCCTGATTGACTGTGATCCCCTCTGCCTCTAACCCCTCAGGCCTGGGCATGGCCCTCAACTTCCAACCCTCGCTCATCATGCTGGGCCTGTACTTTGATCGCCGGCGGCCCCTGGCCAATGGACTGGCAGCAGCTGGCAGCCCTGTCTTCCTCTCTGCCCTGTCTCCTCTGGGCCAGGTCCTGCTGGAACACTTTGGCTGGCGGGGGGGCTTCCTCCTCATGGGGGGGCTACTTCTTAACTGTTGCACTTGCGGAGCAGTCATGAGGCCCTTGGCCAGGGCCCCGGGGGCCCAGGGAGGGGCCGGGGCAGAGGAGGAAGCCAGGGAGATGCTGCCTCTGGAGCAGGGAAAGAAGCCGGTGGGGAGCCCCGGTGGGCAGCAAAGGAGATGGCGGCGGAAAAAGAAGCTGCTGGACTTTTCTGTCTTTACTGACCGGGGCTTCGTGGTGTACACCATTGCCAAGTTCATCCTGGTGCTGGGTCTGTTTGTGCCCACCATCATGCTGGTCAACTATGCCAAGGATGCAGGTGTGCCCGATGCTGACGCCGCCTTCCTCCTGTCCGTGATTGGCTTTGTGGACATCGTGGCCCGGCCTGCCTGTGGGGTGCTGGCGGGGCTGGCCAAGGTCCGGCCCCATGTCGCCTATCTCTTCAGCCTGGCCATGCTGGCCAACGGGCTCACCGACCTATGCAGTGCCCGGGCCCGCTCCTACGGCGCCCTGGTGGGCTTCTGTGTGGCCTTTGGCGTTTCTTACGGCATGGTGGGTGCCTTGCAGTTCGAGGTGCTCATGGCCACTGTTGGAGCCCAGCGATTCCCCAGTGCCATCGGCCTTGTGCTGCTGGTGGAGGCCGTGGCAGTGCTCATAGGACCGCCCTCAGCGGGTAGGTGGCCCAGTAGCAGGTGCACATTCTGGGGTGGAATCCGAGCCCCTGTACTTACTGGAGGACCAGAGGCTTCCCCACCAAACAAAAGCATTGGCTCATCTCCAACTCCCTTTGCGACTCTCCCAAGAGCCTTGAATGGGTCCTGAGAGCCTTCTCTCCGTCTGACCCTTGCACACCCCTAGCCCCATCCGGTCTGTCCAGGCCGCCCCTAAGGAGCAGATTTTTTGTCTGAAGGTGGTCTCCAACTTTAGTCTGCGGTTTAACACGCGCTGAGTGACTGTCAGCGGCTCAGCCCCTCGGTCTGGCTCCACGTCTGTAAAGTGAGGGGGTGGACTCAGCGGCCTCAGGGTTCTGCCTCTGACCTTGGCCTCTCCGGCCCCAGACTGGTCAGTAAAATAGGGGCTGGAGGAGACGCTGTCCTCCTTCACATGTTGCTTCCCGCAGGTCGCCTGGTGGATGCCCTCAAGAACTACGAAATCATTTTCTATCTGGCTGGTTCTGAGGTGCTGTTGTCTGCTCTCTTCCTCTCCACGGCCACCTACTGCTGTCTGAGGAAGCCTCAAGGCCCACAACTAGCCCCAGGCCCTCCCGTGGGGGCCAGGGATGCAGAAGAGGCAGAGGATGACGGTGCCCCTGGCCATCCCACTGCTGCTACTGCTGCCAGCCAGCACTCTGAGAACCACGTGGCCCCCAAGGTAGAGCAGGCTGAGGAAGAAGAAGAGGGGGAGGAGGAGAGGAAGCCTGTCCTGGGGGGCTCTGCAGAGACTCTTAGCAAAGGGGGATTCTAGCTGCCAAGATTTGGAGGATGGAGGCTTTGGGAGAGCAGGGAGGGATGCTCCTCTGAAGTTGCCTCTCATCTCACAAGCGGCACTCATCTTCCCAAGGGGAACCTCTAAGGCCATGGGAGGCCTGCCTTCTGGGCAGAGCAGTGTAGCAGCCCCCTGTTCACTGTCATCCCCTGCCCACCTCTTCTGGGCTGAGCTGGCCTCCATGGTGGCTGTGACCTTTGTCAATAGTTGGAGGGTCACCTGCCCCCGTACTCTGAGAGCCTCCTGCTTCACACCCTCTAGGCAGAGCCCCCCAAATGCTGATAGGACACTGGTACTAGACAACACTTGTTCTGTATGCTCCAGTCTGCTATCCTCCTTGCCGCCAGGCCTAGCTTGGCATCCATCTGTGGTGCCCATCCCAGATATCAATACATATTACGTCACAATTTGGAATGCAGTTTTCATCCATCTGGTTCTTCCTGTATGGATCGCTAGAATGATGGAGTTATTAAGGACTGGGGAGAGGGGGCGCAGGATGATCCACATTAATGACAGAATCATGGGGCCATAGGGGCATGTTGTCTAGGGTTATCCCACTGCTCTGTCCACCAAGAAATTCTAAGAAAACTCTTGGGTTCTCATCTCAGTGATCTGGCATGAAATATAAGGCTTGTCCCTTACATCTTCTTAGATCTAGAAGTAGTGTAGACCCTAACTAAGCAGGGCTATTTGCTTAGTCTCAATGCCCTTCATAATGGGGTGAAGGGGTATGTGTGTGGAGCAAGGGGAAAACCATCTTCTTTCCCATACCTCACCCCATGGAGAGAACAGCGAGGGCCATGGGCCGTGAGAGCTGGGTTTCTCCCCTGACATGATACTAGCTCATCACGTGACCTCAGGCCTCAGAGCTGAAAGGGACCCCAGGTAAGCTGATCCAACCCGCGCCTAAACGAAAATCCTCTCTGAAGGGGTCAAAAGCACTTCCCCACTGTTGCCTGAGCCAGATTAAACCGTAACCGGAAAACATAAACAAAATTAATAAAAATACAATAGAACATGACGTTGGTAGGTGGTCTTCAAAGTCAGTAATTGGCTGCCTGCAG
This sequence comes from Pseudochirops corinnae, assembly GCA_028646515.1. Taxonomy (NCBI): domain Eukaryota; kingdom Metazoa; phylum Chordata; class Mammalia; order Diprotodontia; family Pseudocheiridae; genus Pseudochirops; species Pseudochirops corinnae. The sequence continues at coordinate 380,621,324 of CM053585.1, forward strand.
GCTTACATACGTATTACGTACATTGCGGTCACCCATTTCTGTTTGTGTTTGACACCACTGGCCAAACACATGGTCGGTAGGCCTCTAGCGATGAGGATACACTTGGCCAAAACAGTTCGCCCATTCTCGACCAGCTCTTATTGGTCATTTTTTTTTCTTACATTAAGCCTAGGTCTGCCTCTTTTTAACTTCCCCTCATTGCTCTTGGGGAGCCAAACAGACCACATTTTTCTCTTCTCCGATGAGAGCCCTTTATATACTTAAAGATGATTCTCCCCAGTCCTTTCAAGAGCTCTTTGAATAGTATGGTCTCCATGCCCGCCCACTCTCCTCTGCATGGGTAGAGTAGTGTAGTGGGTCAAATGCCTAATTTGGGAGCATGGACAACTTGGCTTCTAAGGCTGGCCTCCAACTGTAGCTATCCAACTTTGGGCAGATTACTTCCCTCCTCTTAGCCTGCTTCCTTTTCTGTAAAACGGTACCTGAAGGTACTTTTTTGAGGCTCAAATAACTTGATAAACTTTAAGGAGCTGTGCATCTGTTATCATTGTCCTTGCCAAAATATGGTGCCCAGAGCTGAACACAATTCTAAAGCTCTGATTTGACAAGGTCAGAGCACATGGGGACATTCATGGCTCAAGTTCTGACCCCCATGTTCCTCAAAGGCCCATCTTCTAACTGTTCTCTCACATTGACATTTGCAATTTACCAAAAACTTTGATTCATTTTCACACATACTCCTCCACTAGGGTACAATGAAAATAGCCCCAATTCTTGCAGTTAGAAGACCTGGCAGGCAAAAGCCACCTCTGAAAAGGACTACTGTATAGTTCTGACCTTCCCTGGGCCTGCTTCCTCATCGAGTAAAATGAGGCAATTGTATTCCCCAAATTCCTCAAAGGTTAGGAACGGGCAGTTTTCAGAAGGAGAAAATTAAACTATCAATATCCATGTGAAAAGATGCTAAGAATCACTGACACAGATACGCATATTAAAACAAAAAGGGAAATGACAAATGCTGCCAGTGCTGTGGGAAAACAGGTCTATTAATCACTGTTGGTGGAGCAGTGGACTGGTCCGGTTATTCTGAAAAGCAATTTGGAACCATGCCCAAAACACTACTAAATTGTGTGTGCCCTTTGACTAAAGGAGATCGAAGAATGAGGGAAAGGACCCATATTTATAGTCCACTTAGAGCAACACTGTTTTCAGTGGCAAAGATGAAACTGAGGGGATATTCATCAGTTGGGGAAAGACTGAACAAGTTGTGGTGTATGTAACGGAGTACTACTGAGCACCAAGAAATGACAAAGGGGATGGTTTTCAGAGAAACCTGGGGCAACTTGTAGGAGCTGATATAAAGAGAAGTGAGCAGGACCAGAACAACTATATAAAGGCAGAAACATTTTAAAGATTATACAAGTGTGAAAGAACTCTGGTCAATCAAGTGCCTATGTGACCAACCACAATTCCAGAAGACTCATGATGAAACAGGCCACCTACCCACCTCCTAAGAGAGGGAACAGAGTCAAGAATGAGGACATTAGGGGTGGGGCTGAGAATGTGGTCAACATGGGAATTTATTTTGCTTCATCATATGTGTTTGTAAGAAGTTGCTTTTCTTGCTTTCTCAATGGAGGTGGGGGAGATAGCTTCTTATCTGAAAATTAAAATGTATACATGTAATTGGAAAAAAGTAAAATTTTAACTTAAAAAAAAAGCAATGAGATGACCTCTGAGGTCCCTTCCAGCACCAGACTTCTGATCCTACAATATCACTGGCTAACTATGTATCTCCCATTCTCCACAATGTGGTTGATTCTGGAACTCAAGCCTAAGATTTGACATTTATAGCTATTAGCCTTCATTCATTTTTCTAGTCTTAGATTTTTTTTTTTTAATCTTATCATCCAGAATATTAACTATTCCTCCCAACCTTGTGTTATCCATCTGCAAGGGCAAAACCACCATCACTTTATCATGAAAAAAATAGTTCCCTGAGGCCCTCCAGTGGAGCCACCCCCTGCCTGCTGATATTCGGACATTAATCATAATTTGCATCCAGTCATTCAATGCACTCTGAATCTCCCTCATTGTATGACCAGGGGCTGCTCTCTTTCGATCCTGACCACCAGCATAGCACACCTTCACCAAAAACTCTGCTAGCTCCAAGGTTCTCTCCCCAGAACCATGATTCTCTCATTTTAAGCTCATCTCCAGGGCTCTCTTCACAATACCAAACCTTTAACTACTTTTGATTTGCTGGTGGGGGTGGGTGATAGATAATGGGAATCCAGTTAGGAGGGTTGTGTTGACATCAGTCGTTCAGGAGCAGCAGGTAGGCAGAGGCCATGTGTAAAGGCCAAGGGGTGGAGCCAGGGTTAGGTTTGAGCTTGAGAGCTTGGTTTGGGGTCTGTCCTCCCCTCCTCCTTCTATTCCATCCTGTAAAGATGGTCAAGAGCCCTTACAAGTCTGGGATCTAATTCTATTTCATGCAATAACCTGACAGAAATCATAAAGGTGTAATGAGAACAACCTGGGAGTCACACACCCTGGGTATGCTTTTCAGCTCTGCTCACAACCAGCTAAGTAGACTGGAGCAAGTCCCAACTACCCTTCTCTATAAAGTGATACAGTTGGACCAGATGACCTAAACCCAATCAGAAGACCACAGACCTAGAACTGGGGCCTAGTTTAACCCTGTCATTTCAAGGATGAAGAAATTGAGGCCCAGAGAGCTCAGGTAACTTACCCAAAGCCACAGAGAGAGAAGAAGCCAGAAAAAGACCTCAAACTCAAGCCCCAGGACTCCAAGGTCAGGAGGAGAGTTCAGTGCTTTTCAAGGTCCTTCCCCAAAAAAAATCTTTTGAGATTCTTTCTCCATCTGGCAAAGGCGACTTTTTAAGGCATTCTTCTCCTCATTGGCTTTTTGGGCCTCTTTTGTCATTTGAGTTAATCTATTTTTTAGGGTGTTGATTTCTTCAGTCATACTGCTGACTCTC
>CM053585.1:380624825-380683925 GCA_028646515.1 Pseudochirops corinnae
TTGTTTTAGAACAGAAAATCCTGGGAACATGAGGGCTGTGCTTCTCCTGGGACCCTGGCCAGGACCTTGCAAAGATATATGGTTAACTGCCTAACTCCTGGAACTAGCCATTCCAAGGAAACATTGTTCTTGGGGGGGAGGGGGGGGAGTGGAGGTGGGGGTGGGGGGGCCTTGGAGGGATTGGCCTCTCTCCCCGGCCTCACACAATATGATGCTTGCTAAAAAACACCTGGCAGTATGCCTTCTTTGTTCTCAGCACTACTTAAACTGTAAGATTCAGATCCCAAATTGAATCTCACCCATGGAAGAGATGTCCTGCCTGGGACCCTCCCGAGTGGAACCCTAATGGCTGTACCCGGGATTCCCCAGCTTGTGTGGTCAGGTGTTGGTGCTTCTCCACATTGGTGATGACTGTAAATGTGTATAGATATATTCTACTATGCAGCTGGAGCCCTGCCTGTCCCAAGCAAGACCCTGACGGCTGGTCAGGTGTTGGTGCTTCCCCACATCGGTGATGATTGTGGATATGTATGTATACATATGTGTGTATCATAGTTGCTCTTATCTTACTATTCCTAAGCCTTTACTCTGTTGTCTCTGGCTTCCTTCCCACATGCCTATGTTCTAAATAAACTATACTGAATCTTTTGAAGTGCTGAGTGTTCCATTCACGCGAATCCTGAACTTCCTTAATCAGACACCCCACTGTTTTACAGAGGAGGAAACTCAGGCCTGGGGAAGGGATGTGCCCCGAGTCGGAAGCTGCATTCGCACTGAGCCCCAAGTGCTGCCTAATAGCACTGGTCAGAACCTTGTGCCCTCGGGCAGGGGCAGAGTTCCCAGGTTGGTTCCCAGGCTGCATCCCACCTCTCAAGGATTAACGCCAGGCCTCTGCACAGAGACAATGTTTGTAGACATGAACTAGGCTCTCTACCAGGTTTTTCCCCATTAGTCCCGGCATATGTGGGGATTTTCTCTCTTCAGTAAAGGACCTGCAAGGGTCCCACTTCACTGTGCAGAGGCCCTTTGTTACTCAGTGTGTAGGGGGCCTCTCTTTTGCCACCTAAGACTCACTATGGAGGCAGGGAGAGAAGCAAGCAGTCTGGCCAGGGTCTCCCAGTGAGCAGGTGCAGCCCCTGAGGCCTCCTCACGCCTTATACTAACCCACCTGGAATGGGGCAAGAGAGCTGGTCCCGCCTGAAAGGGCTGGATGGTGCTCAGGGACTCACTACCTCCAGGAAGCCTCTTGGATTACACCCAACCAAGAGCAACGCCTCAGTTTTCTATGCAGCTCTACGTTTCCTGGGCACTTTTCTCCCTGGGAAGTCAGTTACAGAAGTTACAGAAAACTGCAGCTCTGACAGGCCACCATGAGTGAGCCCTGCCTCACAGGCCTGTGCCCAGCAGCCCCAGGACAATGGCCTGAGCGAGGTCAGCAGGTCAGGACACTCACCTCTGTACAGTTCGGCCGTCCGCTCCAGCTCCTCAAGCCTCTTCACCAGACCATCTGAGGGGAGAGAGAGCCCGGAAGGGCCATCAGCCAAAGCCTAGAAACATGGGCAGACACGGGTGGGCACACCTAGCGGGGGCCAGTCGGCCACCTCCAGGGCCCAGCCACGCTTCTGCCCGTCCTCCCTATTTGGACGATGACAATGCTTGGGACTCAGAAGAGCCTCCTGCCTTCACTGGCCACATAGTTGGGCCAGTTGGGACTCTCCCGTCTCCTCCCCAGTGCCTCCACCTCCCCTCCATCCCATTACCTCTGCCCCATCTCAGCAGCTCTCTGGCCAGGACCACCACTTGGGCTCATGGGGCTCCCTCTCTCCAGTCCAGCTCCCACACAACTGCCCTGCCGCCTTCCCACAGTACCCTCTGCTCCAGGAACCTTCTATGGCTCCCCACTGCCTACAGGTTTGTAAAACAACCAATGGCCTCCCTGCTAGAAGGTTTCTGTAGACCTTGCTTGGACGTGACTCTCCTTCACCACCTCTGCAGTCCAACCAGAAGAACTATTTGCTGGTCCTTGAGCCCCACACTCCATCTCCACTAGCCCCCCAAGGTGCCAGCCCCCTCACAAGCACTGACTAACCCCCGCAGAGGGGCCAGGCCCCTCATGAGCATCAAGTAAGCCTCCCCAAGGTGCTGGGCCCTCTGCTGGGCAGCCCCAATGCCCGGCACTCCTCTCTTTCCATCCTCATGGCCTGGCCTTCTCTGGGTCCTTCCACAACCCCTCAGACCCATGCCTCTGCCTCCTAGTAAATGTAGCGCTGACAAGACCTATTCTTCAAACCCTGGAGGCCCCAGAAAAGGGTGGGGGACTCAGGGCTCTTCTGGTCAGAACAAGGACCCCAACACCCTCTATTCCCAGTCACCCTGCCCAAGTGCACAGCAGCCACATGGCAAGCCTCCTCCTGCCCTGCTCAGTCTGGCATGTCCCAGTCACCTCTGCACCCCGGGGGGGGGGGAGGGGAAGGACAGTGCCTAGGCTCTGAACCCACATCAATAACTCGCTGCTGGACCCCAATGTCCCCCGACAGAACACACGAGCTCTTCCCCAGATCTCTCCCCTCCTCCCTTCCCCATCCTCTGATAAGAACACTGTGGACCACAACTCTGCTAGAGCCCCCCACTGTCTCAGTCCTCATCACTTTCTGCCCGCTCTGGTCTCCCTACATGCAGTTCCCTCCCCCCCCATCCTCAGTGCAGCTGTCAAATGAAGGTACCTAAAGGAAGCAGGGGCTGGACCACATCCCTCCCCTGCTCAAGAACCTCCCATGGCTCTCTCTTGCCTCTAGGACAAGACACAAAGGCCTCGTTCTGAGCATGGCACACTCTCGGTCCAGTCTCTCTTTCCAAACTGATGACACAGTATTCTCCTCTTTCGTGAAAACTCAGCTGGCCTGCCACTGCCTACTTGGCCTTTCCTTCCTCATCCCCACTCAGCTCTCAGCTCTCCTCAAGGGCCTCCTCCCTCAGAGACTTCTGATTATCTAGATCAGTGGTTCTCAACCTGTGGGTTGTGACCCCTTTGGGAGTCCAATGACCCTTTCAGAGGGGTCACCTAAGAACATCAGAAAACATGTATTTCCGATGATCTTAGGAACCAAGACACCGCTCCTCTATTCATCTCCAGGCGGGTCCGCCCACATGCAGATACGCCCACATACAAGTATTAAAGGATCACAGCATTAGGAAGGTTGAGAACCACTGCTCTAGATGCTTGCCCCACCCCTAGCCCAAGTCAATCCTCCACTCCATACACAAGTTCACTGGCAGGGGGGTGACTGCCCTTTGGCCTTTGTCCCCCAGCACACAGTAAGTACCTAATAGACAAAAGTGGCTACTTGGGTGACAGTGTGGCAGAAGGAAGAGGACAGACCTGCAGGCAGAGGGCCTGCTGTAAAATCCAACCCTCTCTCCCCACATGAACAGACCCTCAGTTTACTCCTCTGTAAAATGAGAGGGGCAGTCCTGATACCCATGACCCTGTGGTTTCCTCCAGAGGCCGGACAGGCTCTGCACACAGTCAGCACTTACTCAACGTCTGAATGCAGTGTGCCCTCAGCCTCAGGGATCATGGGGTCTTGCTCCATCCCGGACCTTGGGGACCTCACTAAAGGAAAGAGGCAGCGGCTGAGGCTCCCCCACTTGGTCTCCCCAGCAGCACAAAATGAGGCACGGAAGGGTGGGGCGAATGCTGTGGGCTGGCCGTGCTGGCGGGAAAGAAGCCATGAAGGCCCCGGGCTGTTTTTAGCTCTGCTGGGTCACGGGACTTCAGGACAGCTTCATTTTAGAAACTCTATTTTGGGGGGCAGGCAGAGGGAGAGCTGGCAAGTTTAAAAAAAAACAACAAAAACCAGCCCACAACAGTCAGTCCCAACTTCGCCCCAACTCAATGGCAGCTACAGCAACCAGGGCTTACAGCCAGAAAAGGTAAAGAATAGCAGCACCCCCCAACAGCTTTGGAACAGGCTCTGCCCAGCCGAGCCCTGCCCGCCGCGCGCCTCTGCCCAGCCAAGCCCTGCCCGCCGCATGGATTTAGAGCAGAGCCCGCCCCGCCACGGACGGACGTGGGCTGGGCTACGTGAGACTCAGGCTGCGGACGGCGGGCAGGGCCGCACCGTCTCACTGGCTACGCGGAAGGGTTTGTGGACGTGGAGGAGAGACAGAGGCCAAGAGGGAGGAGGAGCATGAGCCGAGCTCTCCCTTCTCCCTTCTCCTTCCCCCGGGCTGGGCAGGTGTGGGCCTGGCTGGGCTCTGGGCCTCATCAGACTGAGGCTCGAGAGCCGGGGCTCCCAGGGAAGAAGCAGGGGTGACGCCAGCCGCACAGACCCTCGGTGTGTGCACACACGTGCCTGAAGCCCTTCTCGCTGGATCCCCATGAGCCTGACTGCTCACGGAGCTGGGACCACGGCCCCGGCGCTTGAGAAACACCAGTCTGTCAAGCGATTTATGCACATACCTCAGCTGAACCTTTCACAGCCTTGGGAAGGCGAGTAAAGGAACAGCAATAGCCCCACTTCACTGATGCTCAGAGGATTAAGGGCAGTCCCTTGGTCTGAAGCCAGAGGAGGAGACTGAGAAACAGAGGAGTCGCACCTAGCTCACAGTCACCCAGGAAGGCCATGAATCCCAGCCCAGGTCCAGGTGCCAAGCCAGGAAGGGGCAGCAGTGGGATCTGAACCCATGTCCCTGTGCCTCTGGGCCCATAGCTCACCATTGCACAGGATGGCCCGGCTCAGGCCCAGGGCATCCGCTGTCCCCGAGCTCATGTTCTCCACCAGCCGGTGTTTCACCTTCTTCAAAACTAGGGGCAGGAAGAAGGCAGTTAGTGCTTGGCAGATCCTCCCTGCCTCGTCTGGAAGCCTGATGCAAGAGGCACCTGAGGGATCCTCAGGTCTGATGGAGCAGGACACAGGCCTGGTCAGGGAGTGAGTGACCTGCCCAAGGTCACATAAATAACAGAAGGCAGAGCTGGGACTCCGGGACAGGCCCCAACCCACCACCCCCTCCCCCTGCCAGGGCATAGGCGTTAGGCCCTCACCTACGCAGTCCAAGGACCCAGGTTCAAGTCCTAGCTCTGCCCCAACTCACATCTGTCAAATCAAGGCAGTAAATGCGCCTCTCTCAGGTCTATGATTCCCTCATTCCCATGCAGCCATCAAGAGCAGGTTATATGACAAGACTCCCCCCTGCCTGAGGAGAACATGGGGTCCACCACGAGGCTGCCCCAGCTATGACTGACCTAGGCAGTTGGGAAGGCCATGGTTGGCCAGGGAAGGGACTGCCACTGGACTGGCCTGGAGCTAAAGCCAGAACCATCTCAAGGGGCCTGGGGCTTAAGGCTGGGACAGAAGTCAGTGGCCTCAAGAACAACCAACTGGGAGAGAAAAATGGGGGCCACACCAGAGTATTTCAAATTTGGAGACTGGCACCGCTAGAGTAAGGGGAGGGTGGGGAGGAGAAGGAAGATTAAGGGAGTCTGACAAGGGGAACACTGGGGCAGGAGGAGCCACGCTTCAGGAGAGAAGGGTGCTGGAGGCCTCCTCAAGCCCCTTCTTCCTCCCCTGGTGGCTTTCACAACTGTGAACATCCCCAGGAGAGGAGCAGGGATGGTCTGGGGAGAGCACAATCAAGATGACCAGGGGAGCGATTTTTGTCTAGTGCTCCTGACCCTTGCCATGGGTCACTGGAATGAGAAGGGGAGTGGGCCTGCTCACCAATGTCCAAGGACTTGCCCTGCTTGGGGTCAGCTTGGAGCTTGTTGTAATGAATCGTCACTTCTCCCTGGGAAGAGCAAGATGGAGGGATGAGTTATGGCGCTGCACATGGAGCAGCCCAAAGAGCTGGTGTCCACTCCAAGCCCCAGCCCTTGCCAAGCCCCAGCCAAATCCCCGTTTCTGCCAGGAGCCCTTCCCTGCCTCCAAGGCTCTCCCCCCTCAGGCCAGCAGCTCCAGGGGGGCAAGGACTGTGCTCTTTGCCTTTCTCTGTATCTCATGTCTGGCATGAAGCTCCCTGGTTACCCTGGATTCTTGGGCAGGCCTTTCTACACTAGGCCCTTCAGATATTGGAAAAGGGTCCTCATCTCCACCCCGTCCCCCATCTTCTCTTCTCTACTCCAGACTACACATGCTCAGGCCCCTGCTTCCATGGTTTGGTGTCTTTGGAAGTCAGAAAATCTGTGAAATGGGAACGGCCCTCCCTCCCCACACCAAGGGGAGGTGGAGGAGCCACACCAGAAAGTCAGGTGGGAACTGGGTCCAGGGACAGGGGGTTAGGGAGCTAAGAAAAACTGGCCCTGAGGGGGACCGCAGGAAAACCCCCTGTAAACCCAACAAGGGGCGTGTGCCTCAGGGATGGCAGGGAAGGGGAAGACACAACATAACTTGTTCTACAGGGAGCTCAGAGAAGACAACCACTCCCTGCCTTGGTCAAGAAGCAGGGGCCAATCAGTGAGCACTTATTAACCACCTACTACATGCCAGGCACACAGAAACACTTAAGAAATGCTTGTAGATGATCTGGTAGAGATAAAAATGAAACTGCTCCTCCCCTCAATGAGCTTCTGATCTAGCTGAGAGAGAGTATGTGACAGAGAAGCCAGGAGCCCACTGTTTGCTCTGAGACAGGGATGAGGGGCCTGTGGCCTTGAGGCCACATGTGGCCCTCTTGGTCCTCAGGTATGGCCCTTTGGCTCCATAGGTCACATAACAAATCCCCTACACAAAAGGGGTTGTATGGGCCACACCTGAGGACCTAGAAGGCTATAAGTGGTTCCAGGGCATCAGATTCCCCGCCCTGCTCTGGGAGCTCTACAGGCCCCCCCCCCATACCCCCATTCCCTGAGCTCCTGAGGACCACAAGTATATTCTCATGTTTTCCTGACCTGCCCTCACTCAAGCCCAAAGTCCAGCGGTGAAGACCCAATCGACACTTGCTGGTCACTGGTGGTGCCCCTGGCTGCAGGCTAACTGTGCGCACAGAGCGTGTTCTGTGGGGCATGTCCCTGGGAAGATGTCTCTGAGGCCTAGCACTCTGACCCAGCACCACTCTTCCTCACCTTCACGACTTGGATCATCTTGGCCACCTCCACCTTGGTCTTTCCCTTGACCGATTTGCCATTGACACCGGTGATTTCATCGCCAGCAGCGACAGTGCCATCAATGGCTGCGGGAGTGTTATCAAACACCTGAGAAGGAAGAGGGGCCTGGTAACGGAGGAAGAGGCTCACCCTCTGCCCCCCCACCCCATCTTTTCAATGATTCCTGGGGGGCTCTCGTGTTGGGAAGAGAGAGGCGGAGAGGGAAGCTGGGAGGGCCCCTGCCCAATGAGCGCCAGACAGACCCTCACGAAGGACTGAGGCAAGGGAGAAAAGCCAAGGCCTGCCTTAGGCTCACAAGGTCACCTTCACCCATACAACAGGATGAGGGTGACTGCAATGGACAGCCATTCATGCGACAAGGACGGGGTTTTTAGTGGACTGTAAGCTCAAGCTAAGGTAAAAGGATATAATAACAAAGAATAACGGTGAATAAAGGCTAACTTTTACATGGTGATGACCATGTGCCCAGCCGAGTGATCTTTAGTGACCGTCTCATATGATCCCCACAGCTCTGGGAGGGAGCTGCGGTCATTAGGCCCATTTTACAGAAAGGGAAGCTGAGGCAGACAGTGGGTGTTTTGCCCAGGGTCACACAATTAGTTAGCACCTGAGGCAATAGCTACAGGTGGGGGTAGAGAATGCCCCAGGACAAGGAAGAGAGCCCTTGACTGGAGCCCTCCTGAGGCCACACCTCCAACACTGGATCAGCTCAGCACCCGCTGGGGGCTGTCCTAAGTCCAGAGACCACTACAACAATGGCAAACAGCACTGAGACCATGCCATCTGAGTCTTGGCTAAAGGAACTAGAGAGATTTTTACTTTGGAAAAAGGGAGACTTGGGGTAGGGGAAAAGAGTGGCTGTCTTAAAGTATGTGAAGGGGAATCAAGGGGCAGTGGGATGAATGAGTGGCTCTCAGGACTATGGAAAGAGAAGGTCCCTCCCCCGCAAAGAGGCAGTGGCGACAGAGGTGGGGGGCTGGCCCTCAGGGCAGGCCTGTCTGCAGGGTAGCAGGGGTTGGCAGGGCGGCCCCTGGCCCCCCCCTCAGCTGTCTCACTGCTCACTGAGTAGGGTCACTGCATCACTGACTGCTACAACTGTGAGTTAAATTGGCCTTCTGTTCTCTGAGCCTCCATTTCTGTGGCTGCTTTTCCAATAAGCATGACTCTGAATTCCGTCCCCATCCCTTAGCCGCTCTCTCCTAGACTCAGCGTCCTTCCTCAATCTTGCCATCTCACGGCTTTGGTTTGTGAGCCATCATGCCTCTGCTTGCAGGCCATCTGGCCTCCCGCCATCTGCCACCCTCGCCCCCTTCCACTCCTCCCACCCCTCATCACCACTTTCCACTTCTGCCTCTGAGAACAGCCACCTTGTCAGCAACACGACTGATGCTCTGTGACCGCCCCGGCTCCCCGTGTGAGCTCCTCCCTCAAGGCACGGCCTACTTTGCCTAGAGCACCTGGCACAGTGCATGGCAACACCAAGTGCTGAATAAATGGCTTTTCATTCATTCTCTCCTGCCATGTGCCCAAGGCCAAGGGGCCACACCCATCCTCCTGCTGGGCTTCTTCTGTGCAATCTAAGGGGTAGTGCCCTCACATGCCAGGGCTGTGACAAGCTCACAGCATGGCCAGACTCCTGACTTCTGGGCCCGGCTATCCAGCTTTCCACCTACCCTGACTATATGTCACATGGCTCAATTCAATCAACTGCTGCAGGCGTGGGACAGCTCTGGGGCCACCAGCTGTGGCACCAAGAATCCCAGAGTTGGATGTCTGCCCCGCCCCCCATGTTATCCCTGGTCATCTAGCTCATCCCTTCTTCCAGGTGTTCAGCTTTTGCTGTCTACGAATCTGACCAGCAAGTCACAAATGCCTTTCTTCATGATGCCGCCTCCCACAACACCAAAGGCAGAGGCCTGAAGAATGCCACAAGAGAGCTTCCTCCAGGGGAGTCCTTGGTCAGAGGCAAGCAAGGGGCGAGGGTAGAGGTGGCCTACTCAATATTAGGCAGGAAAAAGGTCTTGACCAATAAAGAATCATTCCCAAGATCGAATGAGCCTTCCCTCACACTTGCTCAAGGTTGGTGATGGCTCACACCTCTTTACTGGAGACCCCAAGAAGCCTCTGACTCTCCCCACTCCCAAGCCCCCATACCTGGACAATGTACAGGCAGGGGCAATACAAAGCTCCTCCCCCAATGCTGATTCCAATCAGGTTCTGTGAATCCTTCTGCAGCGTCACGGTCCCAGGAACCGTGGGGATACCACTAGAGGACAAGAAAGGAGAGGGCAATAAGGCAGGAAGGAGCCAGAAGCTGGGGGGGAAGGGGGGGGGAAGCATCCACCAAAGCTGGTGGCCGTGTCCACTTGCTTTGGCCCAAGGCTCTCCCTCCCACCGACAGCAGAGGAAGGAGAGGCGGGGACAGGGGAGGACTTGCCAAGTGGAGAGACTCCCCCTCCTCAAAATACCCTCTCTTCTAACCCAGACCCTAGACCATCCCTTCCAGAAGTCTTCTGAATCACACCCCTCATGCAGATAGCACCACACGTTTCTATACTCTTCAGGTATCTACTAGGTCATGGGACTGACATGGGTGAGGTAGAGATTAAGTTAGCCCCATTTCAGAGATGAAAATGCCAAGGTCTTGAGAGGAAAAATGGCCCACGTGTGCCAAAGAGAGACAGAGGGGTATCAGTGTTCTTCCCTGGCCCGGTGTGATAGCATCCCCTGTTCCCGGTTGTTTTCCTCACTTCCACTGAACCAGAGGCTCCTTGAAGGCACCTCATGGAGCTCTGAGAGCTCGTCCAGCCTAGGCACCCCCCAAGCCCCAGATAGCTCACTGGTGGTAGAGCTAGTCATCTATCTCAGTGCCCTTTCCAACCCCCTACGAGGCCAACTGTAAAACAACAACACATCTCACTCACTACTGGACCAGAGTGAGGACCGGGCAGTGGTAAATGAGAGTCAGTACAACACAATGGAATGAGCCATGGGCCAGGGAGTCCAGAGATCTGGCTTCAAGTTTTCCCTCTGACACTTCCCAGGAGGTCCTGGGCCATGTTCTTGTTTCTGAATCCCAGACGACTACTCTGAAATGGAGGCGATGACCCTTGTACCACCCACCTCAGAAAGCTGCTGTGAGCAAAAAACTTTGTAAATTTTAAGACGCTATAGCAATGTGAGATGTCATTACGATTCATCTTTGTACTCTCTGACCCACCAAGCCCACAGTAAGTGCTGAGTAAATGCTTGATGAGGGCTGGCCAACTACCGATCGATCAATCAATCACCAAGCATTTGTGAAGTGTCTACCTCGTGCCAGGCCCTGTGCTCAGCCCTGGGGAGAAAGGCACCAAGGATGAAAGGAGTCCTGACCTCACAAAGCCCACATGCTCACAGGGGAGACAAGGCTGGGCACTGGCCACAGCCAGCCTTACCCTACCAGCTCCTGGCTCTACAGACCTGAAAACCCTCAGGTCAGAACCGGCCCTGAGCTAAAGGAGAAGTGATGGCCACATCTCCTTTCAATAAATAAACACACTGTAGGTCCCTCAGATACACTGTGCCCTATAGTAACACTAAGGCTGCAGAGACAGTACCTGCCTCCAAGGAGCTCAGCCTAGTTTGGGGGCTCAGACAAGATTTGGGGGATTTCTCCTAACCCTCATGAGGGATTGGAATGTGCTGAGAATCTAAGGTGCTGTGGGGGAGTCAAGGAGGGGGGGATGGGAGGGGCAGAGAGGATGGATGTTGGCACTGATGCCCTCCCCAGGAGGACTCCCTATGAATCTTGGGGACATAAGGTCTGGTAGTGACTAAAGTACTATCCTCATCTTACAGATGAGGAAGCTGAGGCTGGTTAAATGACTTGCCTGAGGTCACAAACATACCTGGGTAAGGGCCTAAAGGAGGATTCAAACTCAGGTCCTCCAAATTCCAAATCCAGCTGCCCAGGTAAGATTTTAGAAATCAAGGGATATAGATCAGAACTTGCCTTACAGATGAGGCTGAGGCCCCAAGCCTCATGGGCCCTGTATTCTAGTCCTAGCTCCTAGGCACAAGGCCTGAAGGACACTGAGCAAGTCACTGAATTTCTAAGTAACATGGGGAAAATGCTTCTTGCTCTGTTCACCTCAGAGGGTCACTTTGGGGAAACAATACAAGCTATCACTAAGCGTGAAAAAGCAACTCTTAATCATCAAGGGCTTTCTAAGTACCTACTGTGTGCTGGGCTCCAAACCCCTCAGGTCAACCCCCCCCCCCCCGCTTCCTGCCCTTAGCCCAGGAAGGAGACAGTCCTCAGTGGAAAACTGATCCCTTCACCGTACCTACTCGGGGAGACCTGGAGTGGACACCTGGAGAGCCAGTATTTACTAGGCTGGATGCAGCCCCTGGCGACCACCAGTGACACCCTCAAAAAACTGTTTTAAATGAATGTTAAAATTTTTTTGCATATAACTAGAAAATAGTTAATGAAATAAGTAAAAAAAACATTTTTTAAAAGGATTTAAAGTTAGCAAAGACCTTGGAGATCATCTACCCACTGTTTTATAAAGGAGGCACACTTGGGAGGAAGCAGAACAGAATCCCAGGCCAGGGCTTCAGACCCCACCTCCCGCACTTCTGCTAAGCCAAGCTGGCAGCCGCAGAGAAGGGCGTGGGGCTTGGGGCCAGAAGAGTTTGATGGAAACACCACCTTATATACACACTAGATGGGAGGGGTGAGATGGGGGGCAGGTGGGATGTGTTGCCTCTCAGACCTGGTTTTCTCATCTGTAATATTAGAGAAGAGGGCAGCTGGGTAGCACCTAGTTCAAATCCAGCCTCAGACCCTCACTAGCTGGGTGACCCTGGGCAAGTCATTTCACCCTGTTTGCCTTAGTTTCCTCATCTGTAAAATGAGCTGGAGAAGGAAATGTCAAACCCCTCCAAGATCTGTTCCAAGAAAACCCCAAACAGGGTCATGAAGAGTTGAACACTTCAGACACTTTCAGACGACTGAAAACTAAACTGCAGCAGCAACATGCAAGACAAACAGTAGATGTGCTGGCCCTGCCCTTCTCCTTCAGGCACTCCAGCAGAGATTTGGCCCACACCGACCTTGAGGAACACTAGGGTATCTGGGAGTACTGGGCTTCAGCCAAGCTGGAGATATCCAGGGGCTCTCTGGGGCCCAGGATCTGAGGTTGGGAAGGGACCTCAGTGACACCCTCACCTAAGCCATCCTCTCCAATTGGCTGGCTGTGCAGCCAGCTTTCCCAAACGTCAAACCCAGTGACTTCTCTCCGTCTTTTCCCCCACTGCTGTTGGTGCTGCCCTGTGGGGCCAAACAAAACCAATCCAACGCCTCCCCTGAATAACAGCCCTTCAGACATGAAGAAAGCTGGCCTGGCCCCTCTCTACCCTGCTTACCCCTTTCTGGAGACTTCTGCTTATCAATGACTTTCTCAAAGGCAGGTGCCCAGAATGGAAAACAATCCTGCCGGAGAATGGCAGGACCTGCCATTGCCTCTCAGGCCCCACAAGAAAGCGTTCTTCAGGGGTACTCACAGCTTATCCTCCTCAATGTCACAATCCATGTCAGCAAACATGATTCCAAGGTTTGGGACAGGCTGGCCTCGAAGGCCGATCGTCCAGTTCTGCAGGGGAAGGAGGACAAAGGTCTCAGAGAGAGCAGGGATGATGGAAGAAGATGCAGAGGTTGCAGCCCTTTCCTCTCCCTGTAGCTGCTGCAGGTCCTGGCTCCTCAGCCTCCCTGGAGGCCAGGTGGGCAAGGAGGAATGCCTAGATCATCCCTAACTTAGCCCTGGCTCCCTTCCCTTCCTGCCACACTGGCACGTGTGTTCTATACCAGCCCCTTCCTCCCTGCACAGCCTTAAGACAAGAAGTGACACCAGGCATCGGAAAGTGCTGGCTGTGGAATGCAGAGGCCTTGATGTTAAATCCTCGCTCTTCATATTCGCCCTCTACATGTTCTTCTGATTCTGGAGCTTTATTTGTTCCCAAGCTGTCCAGGCTCTTGTGGAAATAACAGTAACGATAATTATGTGAAAGTATCTTTTGATCACTCCCATTTTACAGATGAGGAAACAGAGGCTAAGGCCTGGCCAGGGTCATAAAGCCCTCTAAGCCACAGTGAAAATCTGTGCTTGTACTAAACCTGGGGAGGGGGGGGGGGGGGACTCTGGCTGTCCCCAACCTTCATAGCCCCCTCCCCCGATCCACAACCATCCCAGGATCTCCCATGTCATGATAAGAAGTGTGATGGAGTTCCAGGCTCCTTTCAGCTGGGGGGTAGGGGAGGAGACCCTTCCCTTTCCAGGCCTGAAGCTAGGTAACTGTTTACAATGCAGAGAACATTTATTAAACGCCAACAGTGGGCACAGCACTGTGCTAGGCTTTTGGGGAGAAACCAAGTTTTGTAAATGAGGACGGGATAAGCATATTTATCTAGCCCTTACTATGTGTTAACCTTTGCGAGGGTACTGTTATCCTCCCTGTACAGAGGGGGAAACTGAGGCAGGAGGCTGGGTCTGAACCTGGGTCGGGGATGCATCCACTTCCCCATCTCCTCCTAAACTGTCACACCCACCCTCCCGGCCTCAGGGTGGGTGTCAGCAGGAGGGCGTCCTCCCCACAACCCTCACCATGTAAGAATGGGAAAGGTAAGGGGTGTTCCTCTGTGCCCTGTCCCCTTCTCTAACCCCACCCACCAGCCCAGGTGCCCTCCCTTCTCAGTTCCAGCCCTCCATTCTTAAACTCCACCCCTCTGAGGCCCCGCCCCTGTAAGTCTCTCCCCCAGGATTCTATGGCCCCCTCCTTCGCCCTCTCCCCATGAACCACTGGCCCCGCCCCTCATCGAAGCCCCGCCCCCGCAACCCTCCCCTCAGACCACAAGCCACGCCCCCGTCGGACTCACGTTCTAACCCCGCCTGGCAAAGCATGAACGCCCCGCCCCTTCGCTCTCAAGTCCCACCCCGCCGCCTGACCCCGCCCTCCATTCCCGTCAGCGCGCGGGGGCGGAGCCCCTTTTCTTACCACGTCGGAGATGATGAACTCGGACCTCTGCCTCCTTTCGCCAAACAGGAAGCTCACTGCCCCCGCCGCCCGCCCCCGGGGGCCTGTCCCCGGAAGCGGCGACCGCCCCGGGGCCCGGGCCGGGTTCGGGCCGCGTCGGCACTTGGAGTCACCGGCCGCTCTACCTGCCTGAGGCCGCAACTGTTGCGTCACTTCCCGGGCGGGGCCGGAAGCCCCGTTCCTTTCACTCCAGAATTTCCTCCGCCTCCTGACCTGTTCATTTCCGGTTTCCTCTCGAGCTCCCCAAGAACTTAAGGGAGCGGAAGTGGGGGCGGGAATTCCACGTCGCCGTGGAAACCGACTGAACGTGGGAGCAAATGATTGGATCAGAGCGGCTTGGCCCCGCCCCTCTCTCTTGCACGCCGTCCTCCGAACCACGGGCATGTCTTAGAGTTCGTGAAAGGTTTTTTACGGCTCGTCTGTGACCGCGGCCTAGTGCAGCCTCGGCGCCGGCTGACTCCCGCCCATCACTGATCCCGCGGAGGGAGCCCGAGGTCACCAGGCGCGCCCCTCATTGTGCAGCCGCGGGGCAGTGGCAGGGGGCGCAGGGAGAAACCCTGGCCGTAGGTTGGGGGGGATAGAGATAGAGACCCCTGAGCCCCGGGGGGGACGCAGGGAGAGACCCCGACCGGAGGGTGGGTGCACAGGCAGAGCTCCCTAACTGCTCCGGGATGGAGGGGAGAGAAGAGAAAGAGGAAGCTCCCGGTCCAGGATGACAGCGACAGAACGCAACCCTGGTCCAGAGGCTCCTGGTGCCCCCGATTTTGGCCAAGTTATTTTTCATTTCAGGACGTCAGTTTCCTTATCTCTAAAATGAGGCTTTGCATTCCCCATCTCCAGTCCAAAAGATTGTTCTGGAAGGGGCTGCCTATGCAGATGCCCACTAGTGGAATATATCCCCTCTGTGACTCCCCTACCCTTCCAAAGCAGCCCCATCCCACCTTGGGCTGGCTCTGATAGTTAGGAGTTTTGTGTGCATTAAGCCAAAGTCTGCATAAGCACTGAAACCACCTGGGCAGCATGCTGGACCCTGGGGGTGCGACGGCAGGAAGGGCCCTGATGGGAATGGGATCCAAACCCCCCAGAAAGAAAAGGCCGTGTCTTTGGGATCTAGACCCCAAAAAAGGAAAAGCCCCTAGACTCTACCACACTTTTGCCTGGGGGTAATTGGTGCTTTCCAGTTAATTAACTGCCCTTTCATCGTGTGCACCTGGGCCCACCCTAGAGCATCACGCCCTTAACATCTAGACCCCAATTGCTTAGATTCAGTCTGGCCCACTTATCAATATAAGCTTTACAAATACTCAGATTCCTTAAGAGTCTGACCAATGTGGCAGATTTTTGGAATAATACCCACCTTCCATCGGTGTTTTAATAAACTTGGTTTTTGGCTAAAAGAAGGTTTGGGTCGAATTAATTCAGGCAGCGCCCACCTACGGCTATTTCAAGGTCCCAGAAAGCTGTGAGAAGGGAGGAGGGGTCTAAGTGGGAATTAAGGCTGTAGTGGTCTAGGATGGGGCCAGGTGCAGACAGTGAAAGGGCAGTTAATTAACTGGGAAGAACCAGCTGCCCCAGGAAAACGCTAGGGACATGGTCTGTTAGAGTCCCAGGGCTTTTCCTTTTCCGGATCCAAATCTCAAAGACATGGTCTTTTCCTTTCGGGGATTCAGATCCCATCCTTATCATTTTCACCCCCCCTTTATGTTCTGTTGGGGGACCCAACATCTCTTAAAGGTAAAGACTGGGACTAGTACTGTCAAACATAAAAACTAATATAGCCACATGTTGATGTAGAAAATCACAAAGTAACATGTATTTTATTAAACATTTTCCCCACTTAGATTTTAGACTGGAAGTTTCTTTGGCAGCTCTGCTGCGGGAACTCCCAGCTGAGGAAACACTCTCTACTGATGCAGGTGGCACCTCCTCTGAATCTTACAGAGTAGAGTTCAGTGAATTGCTCAGGGTTAAGCAACCAGTGTGTCAGAGGGGAGACTTGAATCCAATTGTGGCTTCAAGGCCAAGTCTCTGTCAACTATGGCAGGATGTCTTTGCACGTACTAGTTTATACAAGGTAGTTTTTACAGAGCAGGTGGGGGAAGGAGGATCAGGAAAAGCCTTATGCACAGCACAGTCCTTGAACTGGAATTTGAAGAATAATAGGGATTTTGAGTGAGGAGGGAGTACATCCCTGGCATGGGCTTCAGCCAATGCAAAGACATAGAGACAGGAAATAAAGTTGTGTGAGGAAAAGCCAAGCAATCCGCATAAGGCTGGTCTATAGAATGCATCTGGGGCCGCAGAAAAATCATCAAAACCCTCTTCCACGTGACGGTCTCAGTAGATTATTGTCCATCTAAGACTGCTGTGTGAACTTTCCCAGTTCCTTCACTTCATCTAAATATGGAGTGAACTCCAGGCCTTATCTCTGGTTACCCTCCTGTGGATACTCAAATATGGCACCTAGAACTGAGCACACTTGGGCAAAGTACATCAGGATTATGGCCTCCTTTGTTCTGGACGCTGCCTCTCAATAGAGCCCAAGATCACACTAGCCTTCTCAGGTGCCATGTCATAGACACTGGTGTTCAGCTTGCAATCCACTAAAATCCCATTTCTTCAAATAAACTGCTCTACAGCCACACCTCCCATATTGTACTTAGCAAGCTGATTTTTTATTTAAGCAAATGGATGATTTCACCTTTACCCCTATTCATTTTCATTGCATTGGATTTGGCCCTATGTTCTATCTGGTTAAAGTTCTGTGATCTAATGTGTTCATGGTTTTGGTTTTGTGTGATTAGCAAATGGGGTAAGTATCTGTACCTTTATCCAAGTTATGAACTAAAGGAATAAATGGCAGGACAGGGCCAAGCACTGGGAGACCTTCCAAACAGACACCGAACCAGAATAACAACGCTATGTCTGGCCAGTCAGCCAATTCCAAACTCGCCCTTTCCAATTTGGCCAGAAGAATTGAGAGATTTATTATGTGCTTTCCTGAAATGTAGGTGAATTATCTATTGCATCTCTTTCCCAGATTCAGGAGTCTAGTACCCTTGTCTAAAGAAGAAATGGGTTAGGTTGGCATGACCCATTGGTGAAGCCATGTTGGCTTTTGGGGATCACTGTTTCCATTTCTAGACATTATTAATCATCTTTTTAACAATACAGCCTCTAGGAGCAGCTAGGTGGCACAGTGAATAGAGCACGGGCCCTGGAGTCAGGAGGACCTGAGTTCAAATGTGGCTTTAGGCACTGTGTGACCTTGGGCAAATCACTTAACCCCAATTGCCCTGACCACCCCCCTCAAAAAAAAAAAAAAACCAAAAATAAATAAATAAACAATACAGCCTAGGGTATCTCTAAGGACCTTTTCAGGCCTGATAGTCTATGAAATAATTCCTGCTTTTATAACCAAGACACTCAGCACACATTATCTCATTTAATTTTCACAACTCTAAGGTAAACTGAGGAAACTGAGGCAAACAGAGGCTAAGTCATTTGCCTAAGGTCGCACAACTATTAAGTGTCCAGGGTCAAATTTGAACTTGTCTTCTTGACTCTAAGGGGGCCATCTCCGGTGGTCCTGATGAATATCTGGACACTGGATCCAGATGGCCCTGGAGGAGAAAGTGAGGCTGGTGACCTTGCACAGCCCTCCCTCACTTAAATATGTCGAAAGAATACATACTTTCTCAAACCTTTGGTTTGAAAAAGAAAAATGAACATTTGCCCTGATTGCCAATGTAGTATAAAAGCCTGAACATTTTGCAGGAAGAAACAATTTCAAACTTCTTACATAATTCAAACAAACAAACCCCACGTTGGTCTGAAGATAGGTCTCACTCTCCCCCTCACCGTCTGCCTTGTATAAAACCTGTATGACCTATCCAGATTCCAGAGCAGGTTGTTTAATTTTCGTTGTGAACATTTACACCTCAGAAATCAGCAAACACAACAAATCAGAGTTTGAATTTATTGTTTTAGTGACTGCCTAAATATTAAAGTGGAGAAAGTGCTGGTGCAGATCCAATTTAAAAGTGTGTCCTCCCTGCAGTTTTTTAAGAGACTTGGTTGTCAATCATGGACCAGAACACTCCCGCCCAAACTTTATGTTATTCTTCAATGTATATCTGTTTGTTTCCCTTTCAAAGAGATCCAAGGGGATCTTTATTGAAGTTTCTGCAGATCGGAATCTGTCTGATTGCCAGTTCATAAAGTGAAGTCTCAATGATGTAGGTGTCTGCTTCACCTGCTTTCTGACAGTGACCACCAGAACCCTGGGATCTGTCTTCCATTCAATTCCTGT
Organism: Pseudochirops corinnae; assembly: GCA_028646515.1. Lineage (NCBI taxonomy): Eukaryota > Metazoa > Chordata > Mammalia > Diprotodontia > Pseudocheiridae > Pseudochirops > Pseudochirops corinnae. The sequence continues at coordinate 380,643,317 of CM053585.1, forward strand.
TTCTCCTGCACATTTTCATGTAGTATCAAGGCATCAGATAAACTCAAAGTCTTGAGTTGCCTTTAAGCACCTGCACATTCAGAAAGACACCAACTACGATCTGAATTGGTGGAATCTTGTCAACGTTTTTTCTCAAATGGGGAAAGGCTTCCTGTTTCCTTGGGTTTTCCCATTTCTTTTGTTCTGGTTTGGATTTCTCTTCAAAACTTCATGAATTAATGTTTCTTTGAGATGTAAATTGTTACTGAAGTTTGTTTTGTTTGTTTGGTTTTTTGGAGGGAAGGCTATTAATTTGAGATTCTTATGTATCCACGAAAAATAAGCAAATGTTCCTTTGTTTTCTCTGAAATGTTTGTTAGTAAATAATACATTCTCACATAAATTCATGGTCTAACTTTGCCATACACAGGTAGAGAGCAAAATACCCACAGCAACCCTCTTTACAAGGACAATGTGAGGCTTAAGTGAGATAGCAGGTAGAAAGTGCTTTGCCAGCGCCGAAGCTGTGCTCCACAAAGCCCAGGTTTCTCTCTCCTCTTTCTCTTTAATTCTGAATCCAACTTATCAGCGTCAAATCAGCAGACATGCACCATGTGCCAGGCGCTATGCCAGGCTCTGGGGAATACAAATAGAAGGAAAAGGATGGTTCCTGCCCTCAGAACACTTGCACTCTAATGGGAGAAGACACTACATGAAAGGGAACTGACAAAAGGGCAAAAAGGAAGGTGGTCAAGTCTGGAGAATGAAGGATGGCTGATCCCCCACTTGAGTGGTGCTTGAGGGGAGACAAGGAAGGGAGTGCATTCCAGGTGTGGTGTAACAGCCAGGACAAGGTCACAGAAGCTGGAGGTGGGGAAGCATGGGGAATAACAAGAAAACCAACATGGCCCAACCATCCCTTTCTGTGCTTCATGGTACTGAACAGTACATGCTACTGAACATGTACTGTTCAGTCATGTCCAATTCTTCATGACCCCATTTGGGGGTTTCTTAGCAGAGATACTGGAGTGGTTTGCCATTTCCTTCTCCAAATCATTTTACAGATGAGGAAACTGAGGCAAACAGGGTTAAGTGACTTGCCTAAGGTCACTCAGCTAGGAAGTGTCTGAGGCTGGATTTGAACTCAGGAAGATGAGTCTTCCTGACTCCAGGCCCAGAGCTCTATGCACTAATGCACCACCAGCTGTAACTACCTGGATGGCAGGATTCATACTATGCTTCCTGGTACAAGCTCAGAGCGAGCATTTAAGAAATGTTTTGGATTTTTAAAAATATTTTAGGTATGAGAAAGCCCCCTTCACTAGTGCATGTGACACATCTGCTCTACAACTTATCTGGGAGAGCTTCCTAGGTCCAAGGTCACACAAGTGGTATGTATCAGGGGCAGCATTTGAACCCAGGTCATCCTCACTCTGAGGCTGGCTTTCTATCCACTGGGCAGCATGACCTCTCCTGTTTAATTTGCTAATTTGATTAAATTATTGGATGGAATTGTCAGTGCTCTGCTCTCTGTCTTTGAGACCTACTGCTCCTGGGGCTCCCTTGGAGCACAGGGTGGCAAAGCTTGCACTCACCCAGGTCTCAGAGCTGGGATTGGCTGTCTCCCTTGGGGAGGCAAGCAAAGGAACGCAGGGGCCCCTTGATTCCTGGTGAAATGCTGCCATCTTGTGGGCAGTAGGGGAAATGTCGCAGCTGGGATCCCTTCACCAGCACAAAGGGGATCTGGTCACGAAGATAGAACTACCTTCCCAGACAGCATGGGCAGTCAGTCACCAAAGGGGTGACCTGCACAGTGAATGGGAGAGAAGTCAACCAGCATCTGTGCTGTGGTGGGAAGAGCCCTACCTCTGGCATGAGAGGACCCAGGCTCAATCCTGTCTGATGCTTCCTACCTGCGTGACTTTGGCAAGTCATTTCCCTCCCTGGCCTCAGTCTCCTCCTTTGAAAAAGGAGGGGCGTGGGCTGGATGACTTCTGAGGTCCCTTCCTGCCGTTTTAGAGCATGATCCTCTGATCTCCTCCACCAGGCAACCTCAGAAAAACCAGAAAACTCACGAAATCCTTTGCATATACCCCCTTTTCTTTCAACCTGATTTCTTCATTTTATTTTTTAAATGATTTTAAATAATTTAATTTTTTGTTATTTCACACTTGACAAACACTAATTAACATGAGAATTTCTGTACGCTAAAAGATTGTATACTGACATCTTTCTCCAAACTCATAGGCTCTTTATAATCAATTCAGTTAAATCATTGACAGGGAGAGCGCCTGTTCCAGATATCGGAGGACACAGAAAATACAGATAAAAGATCGAAAATGTAGATAAAACAGGGTTCCTGACTTTAGGAAGTTTTCAGTTTAATGGGACAGGTAATACATATTCATGAATTTTAGGCAGAATGTGTCAAGTGCATAAGAGAACAAACAAAACAATATTATTATAACCCCCCAAACCTCTCTTTCCTAATTCCATTCCTACCAAGGATACCAGGATCTTGATAGTCACTCAGGTTTGCAGTCTCAGAACTGTGGACAGGTAGGGCTAGGTGGCCATTGGCAGGTGACCTAGGGGGTCTCAGCTCTCTGGAAATTGCAGTAACCTGGCTTCTTGGGGATTGGCCCACCTGCTTTGGACTATTCCCCATTGCCACTGGCTTCTCCCTGCTCACACTATCTTCCACTAGCCAGTCAAAAAACAGTTACTAAGTGCTTACTACGTCCCTGTCCTCAAGAAGCTTACATTCTAATGGAGAAGACAAAGTGAAAAAGAGAGGGGAAAAAATCCGGATGAGTCCTGGCGGGAAATGAGACGGCTGCCCTAGGCACCTACCTAAACAGAGGTTCTTGGGGGAACCCACCACCCCCCAATCAGAGGGAGGGGCCCTAGGAGCAGTGGCCACTTCTGAGGTGTGAGTTCCAGAGCTAAAACTGAGGATCCAGGATGAAGAGGATGCATATGGAGGCGTCCAGAGGGGTGCAGCCTGGTAGTAAATGGAATGAAACACTCCACTCCCGGAACAGGCTCCCTGGGTCCCTCCTCCAGGGCGATGCCTCCCTTGCCTTCAAGGCCCAGCTCAAGGGCACCTCCACTAGGCAGCCTTCCCTGATTCCCCTAAATGAAAACGAGCCCTTCCTCCTCCAAGGCCTACTGAGCACCTCACCTGGCTCTCAACTTAGGACCCAGGTGGGAAGCTGCTTGGACTCTCTGGGCCTGTTTCTTCATCTGTAAAACAAAGACGCTGAATTTTAGGGCCCCAAAGGTCCCTTCTGGCCCTAGATCTGGGGTCGATTTCCATTAGAGGTATTTGTGTCTGTGATATATCCTTGTCCCATTTAGCCGTGAGAGTTTGAGAGAAGGGAATCTGTGTGGTTTTCTATCTTTCTAACCTCAGCCACTATTACTCCTGCACATGGTAGGCATTTAAGGAAGAGCTGTTCATTAGGTCAGTCAGTCTGTCAGTCCGTCAGCCAATCACTCAACAAGTGTTGACGAAGTTCCTGCTGCACGTAGGACCTTGGACGCTGAACATGGGGATTGACCTGTTTCCAGATGACTCCACAAGCAGTGCGGCTTCCTCAGAGTCCTGCCCTCACAAAATAGGGATGCCACAGCTACCCAGCCCCAGCTGCTCTCCAGAGACAGGCTAAGGCAGGAGAATCACCAAGACTGGTGCCTTCTATCCTGTGCTCTCCCCTTTCCCTCTCTATTTCTGGCTGAGCTTGGCATGTCACAGGCTTGACCCCTTGACCCCTTCCCTCCTCCCAAGCCTCTGCCCTGAAGGTCAGTGATGAAAGCGGATGGGAGCCTCCCAGCGAGGGATGGGAGCTGCCATGGGGGAGTGTGGTATTTGAGCTCTATCCCCAGGGGAAATTTGCTAAGGGACAGTACCCCATTGTTCAGGGTCTCTCAGCTGTGCCCCCACCTCTTCCCCAGCTCAGACTCCATGGACAGCAGAGAATATACGGGAAGATTTCAGTTTGGGGGAGGGGAGGAAAGCTCAAGCTCTTGTTTGACAGATGAGGAAACCGAGGCTGATCAAGGTAAAGTGATCCCACAGCTAGTCAGGAACAGAAGTAAGGTCCAAGCCCTAATCCAAGGATCTTTTCTCAACCACCCTGCTAGGAGAGAGCCGGTGGAGAGGAAGCTACATTCCGGGAACTCCCTTGATCCAGCCTGCTGATGGTGAGGAGCCTGCTCTGCCGGGTCCAGGGGTCCTGCCATGCAGCCCATGGGGCTGGCTGTCATGGGCATGGACTGTGACATATCTTGGTTCCCTCTGTCCTTCCCCTGCAACCTCCCCACTTCCTGTCCTTTATTTATCCCCTCTGTATCACAGAAAGGCTGTTCTCCAGCCCCTACCTCTCTGCTTTCTTTACTCCTTCCCCCTACCCCCAGCCCCAACCCAGAGTGAAGGAAGTGCATGAAAAGAAGCCAGGGTCAGGGGTTAATGAGGCCACTGGGCCTTGAGCTGATGGATGGACAGAGGCTGTCACTGGGGGAGCTATTAGCAGGCCCCCCCAAAGAGGGTCAGGAGCATTAGGAATCCCCTTTGCCTTTGGGGGAGTGGCTGCGGGCTCCTTTGATACCCTTTGAGAGGCTTAGTCCTTGGAGGGGGGAGAGGGTGACAAGAGGCCATTTGTGAGGGAGTAGGAGCAGGTCCCTGGGTCTTTCTGGCTGGTTGAGAGCCAGGGAGACAGCCTCTATCCCCTGTCACATTCGAATTGTGTGACCTTGGAAAAGTCACCGGGACTGCATAGCTGACAACTGGGCTCATTTTACAGATGGGGTATAGAGAATTCTGGATGCTGAGATGACTGTGAGCTTCGTTTCCTTCACTGCTGTCTAGCTGGGGACTCTTTCTCTCTCTGCCTCCTCCCCATTCTGGACAGCCCTCTTTTCTAGGCTGCCTCTTCCATGGTCTCCCTACTATCTTTGCCTACTTCCCCCTACTTTTCTCCCTATCTTTCTACTAGTCAGTTGACAAGCATTTATTAAGTGTTTAATATAACATGAGGGGGCCAGGTAGGCGGCACAGTGGATAGAGCATTGAGCCTGGAGTCAGGAAGACTTGAGTTCAAATCCAGCCCTAGATACTTACTGGTGTAACCCTGGACACTTCACCTTGTTTGCCTCAGTTTCCTCATCCATAAAATGAGATGGAGAAGGAAATGACAAACCACTCCAGTATCTTTGACAAGAAAACTCCAAATGGGATCATGGAATCAACTCAATAACAAAAATCACTCAAGAGTCAGAGCTGACCTCAAAGCCAGGAAAACCCAGGTTCCAAACTCACCTCTGATACACACTGGCTGTGTGGCCCTGAGCTAATCACCTACCTTCTCAGTGATCTAGAACATTCTTTAAGATGCTTACGTTTTGGAGAAGGTCCTGACCCACACTGGCAGAGGGACTTTCCTCACCCAGGAATTCCCTACCCCAATGAAGTCACAGCTCTCATCCCTATCTCTGTCCCTTATGATGGGCCAAGCTCTGTGCTAAGCACCGAGGATAAGACAAAAAGAGTCTGCTCCCAAAGAGCTTTTACGAAGGAGATACGTGTGAAAACTGGGTAGGTACAAGATACGGACAAAGTGGGTGGAAGGTTATCTCAGGGGGAGGCGCCATCTTTGGCATAGTCCAAGAGAGTCTTTGGGCCACATCTTGGCACCCTGGGACCTGAGGGGTGGCAACTCAGCCTCCTCTCCCTCCCTCCCTCCCTCCCTCCCTCCCTCCTTCTCTCTCTCTCTCTCTCATCTCTCTCTCTCTCTCTCTCTCTCTCTCTCTCTCTCTCTCGTCTCTCTCTCTCTCTCTCCCTCCTTCTCCCTCCCTCCTTTCTCTCTCTTCTTTCTCTCTCCCTCCTTCCTTCTTTCCCTCTCCTTCTCTCTCTCTCTCTCCTCCTCTCCCTCTCCCCACCCCTTTCCCTCTGTGATGAGAAGGATGAGAGGTAGGGATATCAGGGTGGTGTGGGAGAGGCCTGGGAGATCCAGAAAGAACCAGTCTTTCCTTGCTCTCTAGCCAGAGCAGAAGTAGGCAGAGCCCTCCAAGATACGATAACCCTTCCCTGGAGTCTGGGATGGGTCCCAGGATGAGTGGGCATCTAGAGAGCCAAGTGACCAGGGAGGGAGGGCAGAGAGGGAGGGAGGGCAGAGAGGGGGAAAGAGGCACCGAAAGGGGACAATGGGACCTGTCCCTTGTCAAGAAAGGATCTTGTGAGTGAGATTGGGGGGGGGGGGGGAGTGGGCGCCGAGGCAAAGCCAGAGGAAGGCCAAAGATGGAGAGGGGGTAGACCAAGCTCTGAGCTTGGAAGACAACAAGGAGAATTCAATGGAACAATGCAAGAAAACAGGGGGTAGGACCCAAAGAGAAGGCCTCTTAGAAAGAAATGAGAAGGAAGGTGGGGAAGGGAGAGGCAGAGGAAGGAAGTGACCATGTCTGGAGGCTTGAGAGGAAAGGGTGAAGATGGAAACAGAAAAAAACAAAGTGTATGTTTGGGAGGGGGGAATGGCAAAAGAACATTGGGGAGGGGAAGGGAGGGACAAGGAAGGCACTGGAATCCATGTCCCTCAAGGATGAGACATGCTGCCCGCCCCCTGCCTTGGGTACATCTTCCACTAGCACCCCTATACCCATGTCTGGAGCATCTGTGCCCCATTCTCCCAATGCCCCAGTCTCTACTCCCCTCCCCCTTGTCCCATCGGTGTGAGTCAGTTGGTGTTTCATTAGGTCACAGGGTGTTGTGATGGGTGTCTTTGCCTCCCCCTCCTTCAGCGGGAACATCATGTTAAGAAGTGTGGGGGGGGTGTGATCCCACTGACCATGACAGCCCCTCCTCCTCAACCCACCACCCCCATCCCCTCCTCTTTCCCTCTCCATCAATGGGCGCCTTGTTGTCCAGAAAAGAGAATGAGAAGAGCAAATGAGAGGGATAGGACATGTGATACCAAGGGCTTTATTTAGCCACTTTACAGGTCTCCTCCCCCCACCCCGACCCCTTTTCCACCTCCCACTCTGCCCTGGGTTCTCAACTCCTCACCACTCGGCAAAAGGGAGAGTGGAAAGTGGGAGGACCCAACCCAATGCATGCCCAAGGGCAGCCTTGGAGCAGTAACTGCTAACCACAGCCCCACCCCATCCACGGAGAGAAAGGCCAGAGATGAGGTGACCCTCAGCAAGCTCTTGCTGATGGGCTGTGCTATGGGAAAGCGAAGAAATGCCAACCCTGGTCTTCAGAGTCGTGGGAGAACTTTGGATGATATGGTACAAGGTGGGGAGAGGAACGCCTCTCAATGGAGTCACTATTTCCCAGAAAAACCGCCAATCACTTCTTCTTCAAACCCAATCTCCACTCGGGGCAAGGCCATAAAGATATCCTTCCACCTTAGTAGCCTGGGGAGTCTTGGGGCATGAGAGAAGGACTGTGAGGTCTTGATGGGAAGAAGAACCATGCCCAGGGGAAGGAAAAGGAATTCAACATGGATTTTGGCCAAGAGTCCATTTCTTACCTCACAATCTGAGAATAACCTCCAGGCATCTCACCATGTCTCACAGAAACAGATCCTGGATGTTGAATCTCCAATGAGGAGATGAAGGAAGAGTATGTGGGGGTGGGGGGATTTCTAAATGATCTTCAAGTAGTAGTAGCTGCCCCACTGGGGACCCAACTGGTCAGTTCCAGTTAGTCAACCCAGTTCCTTCCTTCCTTCCTTCTTTTCTTCCTTCCTTCCTTCCTTCTTTCCTTTCTTTTTTCCTTCCTTTCTTCCTTCCTTCCTTCTTTCCTTTCTTCTTTCCTTCCTTCCTTCCTTCCTTCTTTCCTTTCTTCTTTCCTTCCTTTCTTCCTTCCTTCCTTTCTTCCTTCCTTCCTTCCTTTCTTCCTTCCTTCCTTTCTTCCTTCCTTCTTTCCTTCCTTCCTTCCCTCCCTCTGTCCATATAGGGAATCATACTCTTACCTATGGGTGCTCTGCCCAAAGGAATATAAATTTCGATCACTGAAACCTTGTGAGATATCTTGGGGTTTATTGGCTAGATTTCTTTTCTAAAGACCATGCCTTAAACCCAAATCACTCTGGCTGTCACTGATTGGCCAACAATAGGTCCCAGACCGAGCTTTACTTGGTCATGTTTTGGGCTACGTTGGCTTAGAGTGAGTATAAATAGCAGTTGTTTCTGTTTGTCCAGAAACCTTGAGTGTCTTCCCCTCCCAGATTGACTTTAGTTTTGTTTTTTGACTAAGTAAAAAAGGCCATTTTTTGCCTCATTTCTTACCTAGTCTTAATCACTGAATGGGCATTGCCTCAGTCAAACTGAGACTTGGGAAAGACCTTAGCTTAAAAAGGCCAAGGTCTCCCACTGTATCCAAGGCTATTTCTAGTTGCCCTGATCTATATCTTGCCACTGGACCCAGATGACTCTGGAGGAGAGAGTGAGGCTGGTGACCTATCACAGTCCTTCCTCAATTAAATCCAATTCACTTGCAAGTAATGACAGCACCTTCCTGAAGTCATGGTCCTGTTCAAGAACAAAGGACAAACAATGAAGGAGTCAGGGCTGTGAGCTAGAGCCACACCCAACCATGCACTATGCCTGTCCTATCAAACAAGGGTAAGGAGGTCTGGAGGTAACCAGCCCGAGGAGGGAGGCAGAGAAAATAAGAGTGAGGAAAGAGAAAGGAGAAGACAGAGATGAAAGAGATAAATAAAAATGTTTTGTCTTTTTTAACCAAAAAAATAATTATTTTGAAGTAAGCTAAAGCAGACTTAGGTTCAACTTTGGCCTCTGTCAATACCCATGTAACCTTGGACAAATCATTTAATCTCCCTGAGCTTCCATAAGGGCCTCTGTAAAATTAGGGAGTTAGACTGGAGGCTTTTAAGATCCTTCCCAGCTCTAAACTTGCATCTATATGGTGACCCTACAGTCCTATGGTCCTAACATCTAAAAAACACATAGATGGATTTTGAGTATGTTTACCAATACCCAGGACAAGCTTGGAAAAACAATTGATTTTTTTGCATAACTTTAATTTCTAAATATCTTCCTCCCATCTCCCCCTCAACGAATCATCCTTTGATCCTTTGTAATATAGGAGAGGGAAGGAGAGGGAAATAAAAAGAGAGGAAGGGGGAAAAGAGAAGGGGAAGGGAAGGAGAAAGAAAGAGGAGAGAGAGACAAAAAGAAAGGAAAAACAGAGGCAAGAGAAAGAGGGAGGAAAGAGAGAGAAGAAAGAGGTAAAGAGATAGAGAGAGAAAGAGGGAGAGAGAAGCAGACAGAGAAGAGAGACAGAGAGAAAAAGAAAAAGGAAGAAAGAAAGAGGGAGGGAGAAAGAGAGGTGAGGAAGAGAGAGAGACAGACAGAGGAAGGGGAGAAAGGGAGAGAAAGACAGAAAGAAAGAGGAAAGGAAGAAAAAGGAGAGAGAGAAAGCAAGAGGGAGAGAGAGAAAGAGATAGAGACAGAGGAAGAGAGGGAGAAAGAGAATGGAGAAAGAGGGAGAGAGAAATACAGAGAGAGAAAAAAGAGACAGAGATGAAGAGAGAGAGAGAGAGAGAGAGAGAGGAAAAAGAGAGAAAGCGACAGAGGAGAGAAATTCCATCTAAGTAACCAATCCATTAACTGGACCTTGACTTCCTAGTCCAGGCCACTGCATGAACAGGACACAAATTTCCTTGGTACAAGGATGGTTTCATTTCTGTCTTTTCTTTTTTATCTCTAGCGCTCAGTACACAGTTGGCACTAAATAAAGACGCGTTGATTAGGTAATTTCTTTGCTGTTCTATGCGCATGGTCCCCCATCTTTTCTGGTCATGATGAGCTATGCAGGAGATGCCTTGTGTATTAATTAGATCATACCCATGGCCCCTGACTGAAATGGAAAGGCAAAGTGTTTTCTAGACAATTTAGGAAGAAAAAACCCACTTGGCTTCAGTTATTGGGATATTTCCGGCAGAATTTACTGAGAAAGGCTTCAAGTCTCTGGATAACTGCACAAAGATGGCTGCCTTCCAGTCTTTCTTCAGTGGGGACGTGACAGACAACCCTCCTCCCTTCTCCCAGGAACTCCATAATGTTCATTTATTTCTTTTTTAATTCATGTAAACTAAAGACAATTTGGTTTCCAAACGTTTCTCAACATCCCTGAGATCACTTGAAGACACCCTGGGGACAGGGCTTGCAAAACTCAATGGTGTGCAGACATGGCATCAGTATAAGTATTTCCCTTCGGAAACAAAAAAAGAGGATTCTTTCTGGGCCATTCACAGAGCAGCCTGCCCCTCTCTCAAGGATGTATCCAGGTAGCATGTCAGTAGACAGCAGAGGGAGGTGTTTGGAGGAAGGAGGTGCCTGGGTCAACTTACAACAGAGAGAGATAAAGTCTCATTCTGGACTAGAGGAAGATGGAGTCCTTGTTCTGTTTTCTCCCTTTCCTTAAAGCACCTGGGGTTCTGGGTGTACCCAAAAGTACTTCTAGTACTTCCCCATACATATACATGCACATAGTTAAACAATCCCAATCCCATTCAGTAATGGGAGAAAAAACATACATCTTTGAATTTCTGATTTGTCATCAGTGTGTGTGTGTGTGTGTGTGTGTGTCTGTCTGTCTGTCTGTGTGTGTGTGTGTGTGTGTGTGTGTGTGTGTGTGATACAAATAGGGAGACAGAATGGGACCCAAGTGGTGGGGAAGGGGAATGATTCAAAATGGCAGCCATCTCCATCAGGTCAGTTCAGGAGGGAGAGGGAACCATGACCGAGCCATGGTCATTTCTTGCCCCTCCTCAGTCATTTGGAAGTTAAGGGGCGTGGGGGTATCCAGGAGGAGGGAGTTGAGGCTGGTGGGGGCTGAAGTGGTGGTGGTGGTGGGGAAGTGCAGAGGCAGAGAAAGGCAGGGAAAGAAACAAAAGGTTCCTTTGTAGCATAGAGGGGAGAGGGAGAAAAGGGAGAGCATTACCAAATGCCCAGAAGCCATATTTGTAACAAGAGAACTATTCTCTTCCATCACTTAGAAAACAACTTGGAGAAGAGAGAGAGAGAGAGAAAGAGAGAGAGAGAGAGAGAGAGAGAGAGAGAGAGAGAGAGAGGAAGAAGGAGGAGGAGGAACAGAAGGAGGACAGAGAAGAAGAAGGAGAAGAGGAGGAGGAGGAGGAAAAAAAGCTGGATGATTTAACTCCATAGGCACAGGGAGAGAGGACTGTAAATGGATCTACTGAGAGAAAGGTGATGGGCTGATTGATGGAGACAGTAGTATAGTTCTAGGCCTGAACTAGGGTGAGACCCTTTCCCTCACCAAGGGGTATTCAGACTTTTTCAAGAAAACTTTGCAGGGCTGGGCAGGTCATGGGTCAGGAAACCAGAGAGTCACCCTTCTAGCTCTCCTTGGACCCACCCTGACTCCCATTTAAAACCTTATTTGGCCACTTTCAGCCATCTGTCTCTACAGTTTTCCTTTCACAGAACCACATCCTCCTCACCATCACCCTCCTCTAGTACTTCCCCACAGTCTGGAAGTGACATTGGAGAAGAGAAGGTTCTACCAGAAAAATGCAAGCTCAAAAAATTTGCTTTCCAAGATGGAAAGCAGTTGACTGAGTGTCTACTGTCCAAGGACCAGGGAAGCTAGGATCAGAGGGTGCCCAAGGTCAGACAGAGGCTTGACACCAAGATAACCCCAGCCACAGCAGCTCTCATGAACGGTCTACTAAGGCACAGAGAGGTTGAAGCTCTCTTCTGTAGATGAGAAGATTCACCTAGCAAAGTGTTGGATCTTTAAAGGGCCAAAGGAAAACATTGTCTGAGCAGACAAACCCTTCAGGTAGCTTGGTGGCACTGTGACAGAGTCAGGAAAACTCCTCTTCCTGAGCTTGGATCTGATCTCAGACACTTCCTAGCTATGTGACCCTGGCCAAGCCACAAGATCCTGTCTGCCTCAGTTTCCTCATCTGTAAAAGCTGGAGAAGGAAATAGCAAAGTACTCCAATGTCTTTGCCAAAAAAAAAAAAACAAAAACCAGAAACAAACCAAAAAACCACCAAATGGGATCAGGGAGAGTCGGACATCACTATAATGACTGGATGAGTGGAATCATAGGATAACAACTCTATATGGGAAAGGAACTCCAAAACCATCTAGTCCAATCCTCTCATTTTACAGAGAAGGAAGCTGAGGCTGAGGCTGAGGCAAGTTGAGTACCTTGCCCAAAATCACTCGGGCAGGAAGGATCAAGACCTCTCCCTCCAAAGTCAGCATTCTTTCCAATGTGTCTATTCATGGGATCATGGCTCTGGAGCTGGAAGGAACCTTCCATCTGGTCCATGGAAGGCCCATGGAGGAGAATGCCCATCTAGTCTGGGCTTTTTTTAGGAATGAAGAAACCAAGTCACTGAGAGGGACAATGCCATAGGGTCGCCAGTGACAAAGCTGGCAGAGCTGCCCACCCAGCTCATCAGCACCCCATCAGTTCCCAGGGCTTCTTTCCCCTCTGGTTCTGCTTAACTGGTGCTTGGGAATCCTGACTGGCTGGAGTTGGGGATCTGCATTTGGTTTGAATATATCTACTTTGAATGTGGATTGGAAGGATAGGGAGGGCAAGGATTCAAGTCCTCTTGAGGGGAAATCACCAAGATCTTTTCAGTGTAGACTGCCCCTTGAGAGTAAGCTGGACTGCTTTGACAGGTAGGGAGTCCACTATTACCAGAGGTATTCAAGCAAAATCTGGGTGACCACTCATCAGATATGGTGGGGGGGATTCTTGGTCAGGTGGGGTTGAACTGGGTGGTTACTGAGATCTGGTCTAGTCCTGAGACCCCACAGCTCTATCATCCCCCTACACTCTGTTTTCCACAATCCTATATATGCCTTTCACACAGTTCTGAGGTCCTTGATCCTGCTTGAGAAAGGCTGGTGAATGCAGTGGTCAGAGCTCTCAACTGGGGACTGGAGGATCTCAGTTTCAGATCCAGCTCTACTACTGACTAGAACTCCATTTCTCTGACCATTTCTCATTTCTCCATTTCTCAGTTTTCTCACCTGTAAAATGGATGTGATGCTTGTCTGTCCACATTAAGGGGGCTATATGAGAATCAAATTAAAGGAGATATGGGAAAGTGCCTTAAACTGTAAAGCAGTTTATGAACAGAAGGGGAGGTAAACTGAGACTAGAAAGGAACTAGTATTGTTGAGTCTGAAGGGAAGATAAAGAAGAGGGAAGATATGGGGTAGAGGGGCCTCAGGATTACATAAAAGCTGCTGGCCTCTCTGGGAAGACATATTAGCCTTTCTCTGCTTGGCTCCAGAGAGCAGCACTAGGAACAACAAATTATGAGGGAGGCAGAGGAGCTTGGATGCCCTGGTCATTTCCTTGGTTGGGAGGAAGAGGGGCCATAATAGACGGAAGGAAAGAAAGGAAGGAAAGGAAGAAGGAAGGAAGGAAAGAAATAAAGAAGGAAGGAAAAAAAGAAAGAGAAAGATAATAGAAAGGAAGGAAGGACAGAAAGAAAAGAAGGAAGGAAGGGGAAAAGAAAGGAAAGAAGGGAAGGAAGGGAAGGAAGACAGAAAGGAAAGATGGAAGGAAGGAAAAACCCCATTAGAAGGAAGGCAGGAAGGCAAGCAGGCAGGTGGATTTTGAACATGGCCAGGCCATCAAGTGTGTGTGTGATCCCATGACTGGCCTGGGTTCAGGCAGTGAGGCTCATCCAGACTGGTTTCGGGGTGGGGGGAGGGGGCCAGTAATACAGAGAAGGGGTAGCTCTTATCCCCACAGCAGTTGCTTCCCCAGAGCCCTGGGTTATAGGCTGACTCCAGAGGCAGTGTGGAATTAAAAGAAAATGGGCCTATGGGCCTGAGTTCCAATCCTGGCTGATGTTCTTGGCCTGTATGGCCTTGTCCAAGTCACTCAGTGACCTGCCACACCTCAGTCTGTCAGATGAGGGGTTCGGACTGAAGGACTTCCCTCCCTTGCTTCCTTCCACGTCTCAATCTACTATCCCACCACCCATTTTACAGATGAGCAAGTGGAGGCCTAGGCTGCCGGGAGGGCCTGGGAGCATTGAGCCAGGGGACAGCAACTTGCTTCTTTTGGTGTCTGATGGTGCCTGGGCCATGCCAGAACCAGGCCAGCCAAGTGGGAAATCACATGGTGTGGGAGTGGCTCCTCCGGCTCCCCCCCTGCCCCCCATCCCTGTTTTTCCTTCATCAGTACTTCAAAAACAAGAGAGGAAATCATGTGGAAACACAAACCTGCCGGCCCTTCTCCCCTTCCCTGGGGCTTTCCTAGCTCGTTCCCGCTCTCCCCAGTTGGGTGCCTGGTTTGGGGGGGTAACTGTAACCACAAACACCCCAGTGGTGTTCCACGGCCTCTCAGCCCAGCCCCCAGCTCTGGGCTGTTTGGGTTGGCAGGGACCTGCTGGCACTGGACTCTACCTGGGCCACTCAGGCTATGTGGGGCTGGCGGCTCGCCTGCTCCCCCAGGGCAGAATCCAGCAGAACCAGCCCATGCCAAGGGGTCCTCTAGAGCCAAGCCTGGGCTGGGGGGAGGGTCTTAGCCTAGGCTCCCAAAGGTGTCCTAAAATCCCTCCCCTGACTCCTACAACAACCCCCCCTCAGCCCCCAGTTCAAAGGGTTCTTGGCCCATCCCTTCCTGAAGCTGGGGAAAAGCCATGAAGAAACCCCCATACTGGGCATCTCCGTCCCCTGCCTGGCAAGGGGGAACAATGGATGGAGAGCTGCGCCAGGAGTCAGCTGTGTGACCCTGGGTGAGTCACTTAACTCCTGGCAGCTTCCCTTTACTCATTTTTAAAATGAAGATAGTAACAGTATCGATCTCCCAGTATCAGCATGAAGACCAAATGTGACAATGTAGCATATTCCAAGCCTCAAAAGAGGCTACACTTGATATAATTCTCATCATTATCATGATTCTCTCAGAGCTGTAGCTGTCCACTCAGAATGGTCTGATCCCTGAGATCCGGGAGTCCCCAGTCTTTGGCTATCTTCGGTCTTCAATCCAGAGGTCACAGGGACTACAGAGGTCATCTGGCTCAATGTCCCTAGATTTACAGATGGGGAAACTGAGGCCCAATGTTGTTAAGACCCATAGGATTATAGCTCTAAAGCTGGAAGGGGCCACAGGAGCCAATCATAGGTTTAGAGCTAGAAGGAAACTTGCAGACTACAGAGCCCAACCCTTTCATTTTACAGAGGAGGAAACCAAGGCCCAGAAAGGGAAAGGACTTGCTTTTTTTGAGAAGAAAAATTTGTATTTTTAAAATTTATTATTTATTTTAATATTATTTTATTGTTAATTTGACTTCAAATTCTCTTTTTCCCAACCCTCATCCACTCACTGAAAAAAAAAGCAATATGTCAATTATAAGTGTGAAAAAATTTTTAATTAAAAAAATTATACATGTGAAACCATGTAAAACATACTTCCACATTAGCCATATTGCAAACAAAATAAAAATAAAGAAAGTATCAAATTATACTTCTATTAACATTCAGAGTTCATTAGTTCTCTCCCGAGAGGAGGACAGCATTTTTCATCATGAGTCCTTTGGGATTGCCTGCATCACGGTACTCATCAGAGGAGTCAAATCTTTCCCAGTTGGTTATCATTACAATGTTGCTGTTACTGTGCACAAGGATCTCCTGGTTCTTCTCATTTCACTCTGCATCAGTTCATATAATTCTCATCACATTTTTTCTGAAATCACTCCCCTCATCAATTCTTATAGAACAATAGTAATCCATCATAATCATATCACACAACTTGTTCAGCCATTCCCCTATTGATTGGTCAAGTCATTCCCTCAATTTCCAATTCTTTGCCACCACAAAAAGAGCTGCCATAAATATTTTTGTACATATAGGTCCTCTTCTTTTCCCTTTGATCTCTTTGGGGCACAGACCTAGTATGGTATTGCTGAGTCAAAAGGTAGGCACAATTTTATAGCCCTTTGGCCATAGTTCCAATTTGTTCTCCAGAATGGTTAGACCAGTCCACTACTCCACTAATTCATTAATGTACCTGTTTTCCTTTATTCCCTTTAGAATTTGTCATTTCTGAGAGGTGTAAAGTGGTACCTCGGAGTTGTTTTAATTTGCATTCCTCTAATCAATAGTAATTTAGAATATTTTTAAACTGTAACTATAGATATCTTTGATTTCTTCTTTTGAAAACTGTTCATGTCCTTTGACCATTTATCAGCTGAGGAATGGCCCTTATTTTTATAACTTGAACTTAGTTCCCTATATATTTGAGAAATAAGGTTTTTATCAGAGAAATTGATTGTATACATTTTTTATATTACTTCATTGTCTATGGTAGTTTCCCTGATTATCTCTTTTAATTAAGTCTATTTTTGCTTTTGCTTTGTTTGAGACCATGATAGCTACCCCTGCCTTTTTTACTTCAGCTGAAGCATAGTAGATTCTGCTCCAGCCCTTATTTTAACTCTATGTGTGTCTTTCTGTTTCAAGTGTGTCTCTTATAAACAACATATTTTTAGATTTTGGTTTCTAATCCACTCTGCTAGTTGCTTTCATTTTACGGGTGAGCTTATCCCATTCACAATCACAGTTATGATTACTAAAAGTGCTTTTCCTTCCATCCTATTTTCTTCTGCTTATCCTTCTCTCTTTTCTTTATTCTGCCCCTCCCCAAAAGTCTGTTTTGCTTCTGACCTCTGCCTCTTTTAATCATTCCTTCCCTCATATCTCTTATCTCCTTCCCCTCCTATTTTCCTATTGGATAAGATAGATTTCTTACTGAGTGTAAACACACACACACAAATATATATGTATATGTACATACATACATATATATGTATCTTCCCTTTTCTGATGAGAGTGAGGTTCACCCTGCCATTTCCTTTTCCACTGTAAAAGTTCTTTTGTTCACTGCTTTAATGTGACAAAATTTCCCCCACTCTACCCCTCCCTTCCACCTTCTCCCAGTGCATCTCTCTTTTTCACTGCTTCATTTTTTTTTAAAGATCATTGCAACATAATTGACTCACATTCATGCTCTCAATGTAGCCTCCTTCTAATTTCCCTAATAATGACAAAATCCTTAGGAGAGACATGCATCATCTTCCCAATGGGAATGTAAATAATTTAATTTTATTGAGTGTCTTGATTGCTCTTTCATGTTTACCTTTTTTATATCTCTCTTGAGTCTTGTGTTTGAATGTCAAATTTTCTATTCCACTCTGGTCTTTTCATCAGGAATGCTTGAAAATCCTTGATTTCATTAAATATCCATTTTTACCTTTAAAGATTATATTCAGTCTTGCTGGCTACATTATTCTTGATTATAATTCTAGCTCCTTTGTCCTCCAGAATATCATATTCTAAGCCTTTCACTCCTTTAATGTGGAAGCTGGTAAATATTGTGTGATACTGATTGTGGCTCCCATGATATTTGAATTGCTTCTTTCTGGGTGCTTGCAATATTTTTTCCTTGACCTGGGAGCTCTGGAATTTGGCTATAGTATTTGTGGGAGTTTTCACTTTGGGACCTCTTTCAGGAGATGATTGGTGGATTCTTTCAATTTCTTATTTACCCTCTAGATCTAAGATATCAGGGCAGTTTTCCTTTATAATTTCTTAAAATACAATGTCTAGACTTTTTTTTATCATGACTTTTAGATAGTCCAATAATTCTTAAATGATCTCTTCTCAGTCTATTTTACAGGTTAGTTGTTTTTCCAATGAGCTAGTTCATATTTTCTTCTATTTTTTTAGTTCTTTTGACTTTGTTTTATCATTTCCTTGGTGGAGTCATTAGCTCCCACTTGCCCAATTCTAATCTTTAAGGAATTACTTTCTTCAGTGAGTTTTTGTACTTCTTTTTCTATTTGCCTAATTCTGCATTTTAAAGAGTTCTTTTCTCAGTGAATTTTTGTGTCTCTTTTACCGATGCTGTTTTCTAAGATGTTATTTTCTTCAGTATTTTTGTGTGTCTTTTTTTTTTTTACCAAGCTATTAATTTTCTTTTGAAAATTTTCTTGCATCACTCTCATTTCTTTCCCCAATTTTTCCTCTACCACTCTTATCTCTTTCTTTAACTCTTTAAGGAATTCTTCTTGGGCTTGAGTCCAATTAGCATTTATTTTTGAGGCTTTGGTTCTAGGTGTTTTCACATTGTTGTCTTCTTCTGCATTTATGTCTTGGTCTTCCCTGCTACTATAGTAGCTTTTTGTGGTCAAACTCTTTTTTTTTTCTTTGCCCATTTTTCCAGCCTATTTCTTGACTTTGAACTTTATGTTAAAGATGGACTCTGTTCACCTAGGGGTGAGGAGACACTATGCCAAGCTTCAGGCTTTTTTGGACTGCTGTTTTCCAAGCTAGTTCTGGGAGTCTGCTAATTATCAGTGTTTCCAAAGTAGTGTGATCCTGAGAGAGATATGGTCACTGCTCTCTTGGTCTACATTTTGGTCTTTACCAACGAAGGGCGCCTGGTCCCTTGCATCTGAATGGACTAGCACTTCTCTCTGCCCTGGAACTATAACCCAGAACTGTGTATGGGCAATAGTGCCAATCAGTGCCAGATTCATCCAATGCCAGCAAAGGATCCCCTATAATCTCTTTATCTTTCTCTTTCACTCTGACCTTTCATTGGTGCTAACACTGAAAAATTTGATTTGAGAAATTATTTTAAAGTTGTTTGGACAGGAATGTTGGAAGACATCAGCTGGGTTGTTGCCTCTATCTGCCATTTTGGCTCTACCTGTTGAGGGATTTTTTTTTTCCCCTTTTCTTCTCATCCCCAGTGCTTAGCACAGTCTCTGGCATACAATAAGAGTTTAATAAATGCTTGTGGGTTTGACTTGATTTGCCCATGCTCATCCAGCTTGGTAATAAGTGTCTTAGACTGGATTTGAACTCTGATCTTCCCGACCTCAAGTCCAGCCTATACCACCTAGTTGTCTCTTTAGGTAAAATGAGTGGTCCAAGGTCACACAGGTAGGGTGCTGTGAGCTGAATCAGCTTGGCCCTCTGGTGCCAAATCCAAGTTGTTTTCACAACAGGACTCTACCTTTCCATCCCACCCAAATCATTGTTCCCTCTTAGGTCTTGTGTCCTAAAATCTCTAGGCTCTCCTCTCTTGGCTGAGCTAACCAACCCTGCTGAGGAGTTCAGTGAGTGTTAATGGGTTTAACACACTGTTCCCAGGGGATCACTTTAGCACAGGAACCTTCAATTCCTTAACCTACAGAAGAGATTAATGGTGGACATCTCAGGCCTAGGAGAAGGTGCATGGGAGCTCATGGAGACCTTCACATCTGGCCCAGCCAAAGGCCTGAGCAGGGCTGGCAGCTTAAGCCATCACGCTGACGTTAGGCACTAGAATGGAGAGGAGAGGGAAAAGGAGAGGGTTCCTTTGTAGGAAAAGTGGATGGGACTTGGTGACCACCTGGTCACAGGGCTCAGTGACCACCTGGGTATGGGAGATGAGTCAAAGATGAGCTCCTAGGTCTGGGGCCTGAGTGACGGGAGAACAGTGGCACCAGTGACAGGAACAGGAAGGCTGGGAGCGGGAGCTCCTCGAGAGCTTTTTGGGTTTCGTGCATGGAGTCCTAGAATCTCACAGCTGGCAGGAATCCTCGTGATCAGAAGGAAGTGCTCATCCCAGACTCTGGGGGTCCAGGTTCAAATTCTGTCTTTCTTGTTTGCTACCTATGTGACTGTCATTTAAATTCTTTGAGCCTCAATCAATAACCATTCATTAAGCACCTTATCAAGCATGCGCCAGACACTGCACTAAACCTCATTTTCCTCATCTGTAAAGTGGAAGGACGGGGGGGACATGGACTAGTTAACCTCCAAGGTCCTTTCCAGCTCCAGATCTGATGCTCCTATGATTGTACACCCTCCCCAAAAACCCTCAGCCTGTGAAGCGATGGTCACAATCAGGCAGAGGCACAGCTGGGACCAGGATCCAGGCCTGGTGACTCGTGAGTCACTATTTTTGACACAGGTTAAGCTGGGCATCCAGGTAAGATCTGCCTAGTGGCCCTCAATGACCCCGGGCTCTCCCTGGGGGCCTCTTACCACTGTGTCAGTCCTCACACACACACAGTTCTCCACTTAACCCTTTAGCAGTAACCCATACTTCCTATCCTGCTCCCCTCACTTTGCAGTCCCTGCTACTTGAGCCCCAGATCAACAAGGGCACCAACGCATTCAATAGAGTCCAGAGTGCGGGTGATGTCCACCCAGGGCAGAATCAGGATTCTTGCTGCCCCAGTCCAACCACAGCTGGAGTCTTGTACCCAAGTTCTAGGCCATTTCTAGTACCCATTTTAGGAAGGGCCTTGATGAATTGGAAGGTCCCAACATTCTACATCGGCTAACATTCTAGGCTTCTAGGTGTGGCCTCCACCCCTCATCACCCTCTCCATCCTGAATTCTCTCCATTCTACTCCTTCCTAATTCAATGATCTAACAAAGGCCTAGCCCCCCCCCCTCCCCCATGGTATGCTTCTCCTATGCACCCCCAGCCCAGCCCAGCCCAGCCCACAGTTTGATCTACTTGCTGTGAATCCTTTCTGTCCACACCACTCACTGGGGCCTCATCACACTCTTCCCACTAGACCAGATATTTTCATTTGTCTGTCTCTTCCTTCTCTCCCTCCACCCCAAACTATGAGTGGTTTGAGGGCTGGACTTCCTTTCCTCCAGGGTTCCCCCTAGTCAGGTACAGGGAAGATATATTGGAGAGAGCTGGGAGTCCCACTGATTTTCTGGGAAGCATCCTGGCCACCCTTTGGTGCCCCCTTTCTGCTAAACACAGGATGCTCCCTCTCTCCAGGCATCCTTCCTCCACCTCCTGCTCCCCTAGCACCCCGGGGGGCCAAACCGCCATATCCCCTTTTTATCCCTGGAATAGCCTCACCCACAAGAAGACAGTCTGTGCCGATGTAGAGAGGGAGGAGATTGTGGCTGGTTTCTTCCTAGCCCACGCAGAGGATTAGAATGGAGGATTAGGATGAACTGTGATGTTGTGGGTTGGTAACCAGTATCCTCTCTCCAAACCCCCTCCCTCTCTCTTCCTGTCTCTCTCCCTTTCTCTTCCCCTCCCCCACTCTTGACATCATGTGTGAAAACACACAGAGCCAATTCTTAAATCACTCCTAGCCCCCCACATACTGCTTTTGCCTTTCACTGAATCTCAAAGCTGCAGCCTCAGCGTTCTCCCCATCCAGCCTGTACCCAACAGAAGCCCCTAACATGCCTCACAAGGTGTCATCCAGTCTATGCTTAAAGGCCTCTAAGGAGGGAGAACCCACTGGCCACCTAAGCACATGAAGAATAGACATGGTCATTCCTCCTTACTCACACCATCCCCCAACCAAAGATCTTCATTTCTTCTCTGTTGTTACTGTTGCTCAGTTATGTCTGACTTTTCCTGACCCCATTGGGGGTTTTGTTGCCAAAGATACTAGAGAAGTTTGCCATTTTACAACTTTTTACACTTTACAGCTCATTTTACAGATGAGGAAACTGAAGCAAACAGGGTTAAGTGACTTGCCCAGGGTCACACAGCTAGGAAGTGTCTGAGGCTAGATTTGAACTCCTGGCCTGGAGCTCTATCCACTGACCCTCATTTTTACTGCTTACTTCTACAATGCCTTCCCATTATACATGGTCAGCTCTGGGTGAAGCCTTCTCTGACTTCTCCAAGCCACAGAAATCTCCCTCCCTTCTTTAGATTCCTGTAGCCTTTAGTGGTCCCCCCCTCATAGCACTGAGCAGAGCCCCCAGGACTCTGTTATCTCTCATCCACCTCTCCCATCTCTTCTCACCAGATTATCAGCCCCACTGGAGTGGGACCTGTGACTCATTCAAAGCTGTCTCTCCTAAGGTGCCCAGTACAGAGTCCTGCCCACCATGGGTGATCACTGTTGACTGATGCCAAGTATTCAGACTCCTCTGTCTGGAATCCAAGGTCTTTCACAATCTGACCCCACATTTCCCCTTCTCCCCGCACATACCACTATTTCATATTACTTCATGTTACAATCTTCACAGGGCTAACAGAACCAAAATGAGATGGATATTTCATCTCCATCTTTGTACAGCAACGTCCATTTTGTAAATCCTTATGAAAAACCTTGTGGTGTCCTGGAGAGAGTTCTGTGATTGGAGGCAGAGGGCTGAATTCCAATTCCCTCCTGTGCCACCTACAATAAAGTTTGCAAAGTCTCTTTACAAATCCCTCATTTGATCCTCACAACAAGCTTGGGAGGTAGGTGCTGCCCCCATCTTACAGATAAAGACACTGAGACAGAGCAGGGGTAAGTGCCTTGCCCAGGGTCACACAGCTAGTAAGTGTCTGGGTCTGGATTTAAACTCAGGTCTTCCTGACTCCAGGTCCAGCACTCTCTCCATTGTGTCAATCTAGGTGCATTGACTTTGGGCAGGATGCTTGCGCCTCTGAGCCTCCTCTTCCTTCCCTGTACCTGACTAGGGGGAACCCTGGAGGAAAGGAAATCCAGCTCTCAAACCACTCATAGTTTGGGGCAGAGGGAGAGAAGGAAGAGATAGACAAATGAAAAGTGTGTGTGTATGGGAAGGGGGGCATTCAAGTAGCTCGATCTTCATGCTGCCTCCCAGCCCGCCACCATAATCCCATGACCAGTCTCGCTCAAGCCCCCAGCTACATCCTCACATGGGAGCCCGGACGTGTGGCCCGCTGGGTTCACACACTTCTCATATGACCCATGTAAACCTCAATAGCAGTCCCATCTGGGCACATGACTTGCTCAGACTGACTTGGGTCCCTCTCATCCCACAGCAAAGGCTCTTCTCTGCTCCCCAGAGACGCTGACTTTGAGAAGGGGGTGGCCTGGGGGCTGGTAGGGCTAGCTGACCAGGCAAGGAAGAGAGGGGGGACAGAGGGAGCCGAGAAGATGAGAGGGAGCTTCAGGGGGGTAGCGGGATGGGGAGTGGGGGCTTCAGGGAGGGAGGGGGATGGGGAGTGGGGGCTGGGCAAATCTCACCCCCACCCAGCACGGAGGGGATCTAGGGAGGGTAGGGGCCGGGCTGCCCCGGTGCTGTACAGCTGCAGGCCTGCTCCCCAGTGGGCAGCCCCACTGAAGAATGCCATCTTTGTTCCCAGGCTTGAAAGGGTAAGAGAAACACTTACGCATGGTAAATTAGCCCCCAAATGGGTTTCTCTAAAACACCCAATTGTCTCCCCAGGCCTGCAGCTGCAGGGAAGTTCCAGGGAGAAGAGGGGAGGGGGTGGCTTTGGGGTGATGGGGGCTGGGGGCTGGAAATGGGACCATTTCATCTTCCCACCTCCCTCCAGGGAAGCAGACAATTCTGGAATTGAGTTGGAGGCAGCTCAGAGACCACTGTTCCACCCCTTCCCTTTGCAGAGGAGGGAAGGGAGGGGAGGCCTGGGAAAGAGACTTGTCCAAGGTCAAACATGCAGCAAATGGCAGCCTGGTCTGAGCTCAGAGATTCTCTTTGAAGCTGTGTCCAGAGCCATTTCACGCACAGTACAGGGTTTCCTTCAAATTAGGAGGGAAAAGGGCTTACGGACCCCCCACCTAAGAGCCATCCCAATGCAGAAATCTAATGTTCTAAGGTCCCACCTGGGGGATTCTCTGTTCTAAGGTCCCTTCCAAGCTTCCTTCCATCTCTCATATGATCTCAGTCCCAGCTATGACATTCCCTGTTCTAATCTCCCTCCCAGCCCTGACATTCCCTGTTGTAAGGCTCCTCCCAGATCTGCTATCCCCTGTTCTCATACCCTTCTCAGCCCTGACATCCCCTGTTCCCAGGTCCTTCCCAGCTCTGCTGCTTTACCATTCTTTCTGTGCTTTCCCATGATGAGGAGGTCCTAACACAGCACAGTCCATCTCCTCCTGGCTATAGAGTCCCAGGACCCTCAATCAGAGGTCACCTGGCCCTCTGAGTATCACTCTGCCCTAAAGCTGCCCCCATCCAATGGTCTAAAGCCCAGTGTCAGGAGTAGAGGCTGCAAGGTATAGATTAGAGGTCAGAGGTTGGGGGTTCTAGTCCCAGACCAACACTGTTGTGTATGAACTTGGGCAAATCTCTTCAGTTTCTTCCTCTGGACTTACACCAGTATCTGAAAGATTGACCCTCTGATCCAGATTTCGACCTTTCTGTGCCTTAGTCAATGCCATGAGCCATTATGACTGCCCCTGATGGCCCAGCCGCCTGTTCAGGGACCCTCCACAGATAGGCTCCCAATTCCTTTATGGGGCCTGCCCTGAAAACTTGGTAGTGCCCAGTCAGAGCTGTTGACACAGCTTCGGGGAAACGGAGGTCACCTCCTCTGTACAATGGGGATAATAATAAATCTGTTTGCCTGCAGGAATTCCCCCCACCCTGCAGCCAAGCTCAGAGTTGTTTACCTTAGCAGAAGGAGTCATTAGACCATGGGTTTGACTCTCAGCTCCCCTTTGTGACCCTTGTGGAATAAAGCGGAGAAAATCATGCCACTGTTCTGACTGGGTCCTCCCTGCTGCCAGGCAATCCCATTATACCTCCCTTATCAACTCACTAGCCCACACTCCATGCTCTTCCAAATGTTTTCATTCCCCTCCAAATCTCCCATTCTCTCAGTTGAGAATCCCGCCTCATATTTTATAGAAACAATTGAGGCCTTCACCATGTGCTCCCTCTTCTTCATCTCCCATCACTCAGATGCCTTCTGCTCCTCTCTCCTTCACCCTGTCTCGTGGGGTGAGAGGCCTTACTCCTTTCCAAGGCTACTCCTTTATTTGTTCAAGCGACCTCATTCCATTGCCTTCTTAGTCTTGATGTTCCATATTCTAAAGTCCCTCCAGTTCTGACATCCTACAAATCTTTGAGGCTTGCTGGGCAGTTTTGGTGGCAATAATTGGTAATCTTGAGGTCCCCTCTTCCCACCCCAGTCATCTCTCAACAGACTGTGAGGAGATCAGGTGATTTCTCCCCAAGGGACCTTTGGACACGGTCCAGCTCCAAGAAGGAATGGGTCACGGGCTCTCAGCTGATGAAGCATCTCCCAGGGGTTAGACTCCATTTGGCATGAGGCTTCGAGTCATGTGATAGACAGGCCAGGTCCCCAAAGCATCAGAGCCAGAAAGGATCCCTTCCTAGAGCACCTTACCTAGTTTCAGGGGTTTGAATAAAGGGTCTTAGAAACTTTGAGAATTCATAGACATAGGAGCTGATCTGGGTCTTTGTCCCAAAACATTGATATTCAACCTTCAACATACGCACATATACCTACCCACTCCCCCCATACACATGTCCATGTGCCTATTCACATATACAAATGCGCCTGTGCACACGACTGGTCACATCTCTCTCTGCCCCTATGCTCATCAATTTCCCAACTTCCTTTCCCAATAAACACACATGCCCACATCAATATCCCAATGACCCACCCAGATAGTTAAACATAGAACAGACAATGGTAGAGCCAAGGAGGGACTTTAGAACATGGAATGTCAGAGCTGAGAGGAAACACAGAAGAGAGATCAGAACTGACGGACCCTAGGTTAAGAATCCTTGGGCTAGTCCCTTCTTGCCTTCCCAACCAAACGCAGATAGCTGCACCAATAAAGCTGAAAGGGGAATTGGTCATGCAGGAAAGTAGAAAAGAACGACACTGAGGGTCTGTCAATAAGCATTGATTAGGCACATCTGTATACCTGGCTTTGCTAAGCACTATGGAGACAGATCCTGCCCTCGAGAATCTCCCAGTCTAATGCCAGCAAGCTGCTCAGTCTAGATGTTCTTAGTGGTGTTTCCTGTTGATGCTGGGCCTGCTAGCATTGCCCAACAACTGAAATCCAACCAAAATTAATCAGAGCCACAGGAAATTAATGTTAGAACACCGCCGCCCCATCGGCTGGCACTATGGTGCAGGAGGACGCACCCAGTCACACCCATGCCCCGGGAACGGAGCCACACAGGTGATGATGGCCCTAGCCTGCCTAGCTGTGGCTCCCCAGTGCGCTCAGAGCCAGATGCTTTCTGCTCATCCTTTCCCTGATCCCCTTGGTCAATAAGCACTTTCTTCCTCAGGCTTCAGAGAAGGGTTTGCCCTGTTCTAACAGTGTCCATTCCTGAGGTCTTCTTGGGGCTGTGAGCAGGCAGCCCTTTATGTTCAGGATCCAGTGCAACTTTTACAACAACTGTGTGAGGCAGGCGTGGTAGGCATTATTATCCCCATTTAACAGAAAAACGGAGGAAGCCGAGGCTCAGAGAAGTTAGCAGAGGTGACGTGGAAAAAGTGCTGTTTTTGAGGTCAGAGGACTAGCTCTGACATTCCCTGTTCTAAGCTCCCTCTCAGCTTTGATATTCCCTGTTCTAAGCTTTCTCCCAACTCTGACATCCCCTGTTCTAAGCTTTCTCCCAACTCTGACATTCCCTGTTCTAAGCTCCCTCTCAGCTTTGACATCCCCTGCTCTAAGGCCCCTTCCCAGTTCTGGTCTCTTCTCTTCTCTCCCCTTCCCTCCCTTTCCTCTCCTCTCTGCTCACTTCTTCTTTGCTCTTCTTCACTATAGAGGCTTTCATCCTTCTTTCAATAAGGAGGATCCCTAATCCCCAAACCCCTCCTCCCCAGGCTTTTAATATGGGCAAGCTCTCACTTTGGAAATCCCCCACCCATACCTTTCAATAGACAGCAGATGTGCTTTTCCACCTTCCTTCATGTACATGCTACGTGCCTCTTTCTCTTCCCCTGACTGTGTAGATGGTCACTCCCCTCAGGAGGAAGCCTCATCGATCCATTTGAATTTCAGTTGGTACCATGGGATGGAATTCTCTGGACACATTGGCAAGGGATGCCACCAATGACCCACTTGAATTGGTGAGTTCAGTGGCTAGAGCTCAAAGAATCCATAACCATGGGGCCATCCCTTCCTAGGGAGTTAACACTGATTCCATTTCACAAATGGCCCTCCTAACCAGGGCCACAAATTATATCTCACCTTGGCCACAGACTGACACCCATGCTCAAACAGGTCCCTAAAACAGACTATTCATAGAGTGATTTCTAAACTCTTCCCCCCTCCAAAAAAACCCAAAAACTGCACCACAGAATGGAGACAGGTGCTTAACCTTTATCAGCCTCAGTTTCCCCGTCTGTAAAATGATGAGTTTAGAGGAAATGACCTCTAAGGTTCCTTCCAGTCTAGAAGTTATGACCCTATGATCCTTGATGGGCAGCTAGCTGACACTGCAGATAGAGCACCAGGCCTAGAGTCAGGAAAACCTGAGTTCAAATTCAGCCTTAGACACTTATGAGCTATGTGACTTTAAGCAAGTCACTTAACCTTGCTTGCCTCAGTTTCTTCATCTGTAAAATATGCTGGAGAAGGAAATGACAAACCTTTCCAGTATCTTTGTCAAGAAAACCCCAAATGGGGTTACAGAGGATCAGACATGATAACTGAACAAATGATCCTTGATGCCTGATCCTAGCTAAAAGCTGGCCACAGACCATTCTTGTATTAAATTTAATTCAGTAAACACTGCTCATTGCTATCTCTTATGCTGATATCCCTGTTACTTCCAAATATGAAATCTTCTCCTTCCCAGAGAGCTCTCCATTACAACAGATAATCAAAGAGAGGGGGGAGCCTGATGGTAACTGTGGCGTTTCTTGCCCCTGGTCCCCCACCTCTGCAATCAGCAGGCTCCTTTGAGCCAGGCTCAGTACTAGAAGTGCAAATACCAAAAAGCATCCCCACCTTCAAGGAAGTAACTCAGATTCCCCCAAACCCACCATCTGGCTCAAGGACAACGTCCTCACCCAGTCTGCAGATCTGCCCCTTCACACTCCTGTCAGCCTCAAAGCACATCCTTGAACTCCAGGCACGGACTGAGTTCTGATCCTGGCTAATTGCCTCCCGAAATCTGGGCCTCCGTCAACAGGACCAAACAGACAAGAAGGTTCGTTGCAGCTCCCTCCTCAGACTAGATCTGTCTGTGTTGTTCAGTCATTTCACTTGTGTCTGACTCTCTGTGACCCCATTGGGGTTTTCTTGGCAAAGATATTAAAGTAGTTTGCCATTTCCTTCTCCAACTCATTTCACAGATGAGGAAACTGAGGCAATAGGATGAAGTGACTTGCCCAGGGTCACGCAGCTAGGAAGTGTCTGAGGCTGGATTTGAACTCAAGTCTTCCTGACTCCAGGCCTGGTGCTCTATCTGTTGTACCAGCTAGCTACCCTGGATATGTCTGTTAAGGGGGAGAAAAAATGGGGGAAAGGAGGGAACAAGCACTTATTAAGTGTCTATTATGTACTCAGCACTGTGCTAAGTGCTTTATAGATATTATCTCAGCTGATGACGGGTCCTGTAGACAAGAATCAGGAAGCCCTCCTTTGCACATGAAGGTCACAGGGTCTTGTGCCACTCACTAGTGACCTCTCAGAAGCCTAACTGGGACCTGGTAGGAACCAGATTACTGACACACCCTGACACCATGTTCCAGAATCCACTTTCAAGTCAAAAGCTACAAACTCTCCTCCTCCCGAAAAGCCAGGACAAGGGGCCAGATGGAAGTTGACATCATCATCTTGTCCCTAGTACTAACAACCCCCTGGCCTGGGCCCAGGGGCAGAAGGTGGGAAGAGGCAATTTAGATCTGCCGTCCTTTCAGAAAGAGCCACCCTGGCCCAGGTAGCTGCACTAGCAATGCCTGCCTGCAGCAAAGTCATTTACAGGGACAGGGGAAGGGGCAGAGGCAGAGACATCCCAGGCCAACGCACTTCTTCCTATCATTGACGTGTCCCATGGCTGATCTGTGGCATCCTGGTGGGCCTGATGTGGTGAGGTGATGTCTACCCCAGTCTAGTCCAGTTTGGTATCGAGGAAAAGGGGGATGTGATGATGTTGAGACCCTCAGTCCAGGGCCATGTGAGGGAGTAGACAGATGCAGTCAAGGAAATGTGAATTGGGAGGACCATAGCCAGAGGAAACATGTGCCCCCTCCCCACCAAGTGAATACTCAGAGAAAAGCCCAAGTCACCCAGGAGACATCCAGCTCTGGCCACTGTTGGAGCTGACCAATTCTCCTGTGATGATCACGCCAGAAAAGTATCAAGGAGGGGGAAGGAGAAGCCAGTTGCCTGAGCCCTATCCCAGAAAAAAAGTCATGGGTCTAATCCAATCAATTCAATGATCATTTGTTAAGCACCTACTGCAAGACGAGGGCACTATGTTTGGGGATACAGAAAGAGGCAAAAGACAGTCCCTGCCCTCAAGGAGCTTACAATCTAATGGGGAACACAACAGGCAAACAATTCTATACCCAGCAAGTGCTATGCGGGATAAATGGGAAACAATTAAGAAGGCCCTGGAACTAAAAGGGGTTGGGGAAGGGTTCCTGTAGCTGGCGGCTGTAGCTGGGATCTGAAGGGAAGTGGGGGAGGCCAGCAGTCGGAGGAGAGTAGGAGCAGGGTCCTGGTTTCTGACTTTCCCCCTCTATAAAACAGTAATATCTGCACAGCGTCCTTGGGTGGTGGAGGGAAAGTGCTACAGAAACCTTAAAATGGAGCATAGAACTGGGCCTAGAAGACACAGCCAGAAGGGACTCAGCTTAGAGACTCTCAAGCCTTTCTGCCTAATCTTTTATAGATGAGGAAACTGAAGTCCACCTAAAGAAGTGAAATGACTTCTCTAAGGTCACACTGCTAAGGAGGACTAGAGGTGGGGTGTGCAAGGTTGAGCCCAGGTCCTCTGACTCCTAAATCCAATGCTCTTTTCACTGCATTTGTTTTTTAAGATGCCTTTCTGCGGCTAACCCCCTTTGTTTGAGGCATGCACACAGTAGGGCACTTAAAAGAGGAAGCAGCTGAGGCTCTGGGGTTAAAGCAGCTTGCCCAAAGTCACTCACCAAGTGAATGGCCCCACTGGATGGAGAATTTCCATTCACACCCATGCTACCCTTCCAGATGGCCCATCAGAGCTGGAAGGCATCTGGGAGATCATCCAGCCCAAAACCCTTTATGTTACAAAGGAGGAAACTGAGACCAGAAAAAAGACGACTTGTCCAAGGTCTCAGAGAAAGCAGGTCTCCTGGTTCCCTGAATGTTGCCCAAGTCAATCATCAGCTTATGAATAACCAAGAACTACTGTGTCTCAGCCGAATGTCTGTTGGGTACCATCCCTCACAACATGTCTCCGTCCCATGATTCCATTTTAGGACCTTCTTGGGGCTGGAAGTAGCCTGGTATTGTTGAAGGCATCTTGAATGTGGAATCAGGGGACCTGGGTCCAAAACTCAGTCCACTACATGACTTTGTCCTGGTCATCTCCTTGTTTCATGCCTCAGTTTCCCCACCTGCAAAGGGGGGAAGGATACTAAATCTTAAGCTATCTTCCTCAGCTGATGTTTTGTGACAAAAGTGCTTTGTAATTCATCGTTAATAAGTTATGATTATATTTGGTACTATCTTATTTGGGGCCAACCTGGATGAGGGGACAGATGGAGAGACAGGAATCAGGAGGTGAGGTTGGGAAAGGAGCTGGCTCCTCTCCGCCCCCATCCCTCGGGGCACCCTGGCCCAGCTCCGTTCAGGCCATCCTTCCCCAGCTGCGGACACATCCGCTCAGGGCCCAGACAACAATCCCAAGTGAGTCCCCTCCGCCATTCTCTTTCTTTTGATTCCACCCCCCTCTTTTTTCCCTGGAGCATATCATTACAGTAGAAGCAGAAAGGGATGGGACAATACGGGCATTGATGAGGGGGACCCCCCCGCCATGGTGCGTGCCAGAATTTTTTCCACCCGCCCAGGGCTGAAATCTCTGCCAAACAACCTCAGCTAATAAACAAGAGGAACCAGATAAACCGGGAACACAATAGAGGGATTTGTTGGCCTTATAGATGGTGGAAACAATGTCAATGTCAGCCCAGCTGCTTCGGGCCAACCACCCCCCCAAAGGCTCACCAATCTTTCCTCCTCCTCTCTAACCACCCCCCAACTCCCAACCCTGCCACTGTGATTTACAAAAGGTCAGAGTGCATCACATTTTAAGGGGCCCCTTCCTTGACTTGCTTATTAACCCTTCTGGGACAATGGCCTCCTTCTTTGGGATGGGGAAAGAGTTAGGGATAACATGAATGGTACTTCCTGGAGGATCATGGGACTCATTGGTGCATGGCATAGAGGCAGGGACTCCAAGACCAAAGGGAGGAGCTGGCCTCAGGGATCTTCACAGAGGTGGGAGCAGAGGCCCTGCTGCACTGGGGCTGGTCCCTTCTTCTCTCAGAGCTAAGGGAGAACTAGCATGGTCAACGAGTAAGTGACAAGAGTAACAATGTCAGCAATGGAGGTCTGGGATAGGCCAGAGATGATTGTGTTAATAATGTCAATAAGGGTCTAGACACGGCCACTGGAGATGGTAACCACTGGGAGGGAAGGCAGGGCCTGTGATGATGGTGGGGATAACAGTGAAGTCTAGACAAGGCCAGTGATGATGGTGGGGGTAACAGTGAAGTCTAGACAAGGCCAGTGATGATGGTGGGGGTAACAGTGAAGTCTAGACAAGGCCAGTGATGATGGTGGGGGTAACAGTGAAGTCTAGACAAGGCCAATGATGATGGTAGGGATAACAGTGAAGTCTAGACAAGGCCAGTGATGATGGTGGGGATAACAGTGAAGTCTAGACAAGGCCAATGATGATGGTGGGGTTAACAGTGAAGTCTAGACAAGGCTGGTGATGATGGTGGGGGTAACAGTGAAGTCTAGACAAGGCCAGTGATGATGGTGGGGATAACAGTGAAGTCTAGACAAGGCCAGTGATGATGTTCGGGATAACGATAAGGTCTAGACAAGGCCAGTGATGATGGTGGGGGTAACAGTGAAGTCTAGACAAGGCCAGTGATGATGGTGGGGGTAACAGTGAAGTCTAGACAAGGCCAGTGATGATGGTGGGGATAACAGTGAAGTCTAGACAAGGCCAGTGATGATGTTGGGGGTAACAGTGAAGTCTAGACAAGGCCAGTGATGATGCTGGAGGTAACAGTGAAGTCTAGACAAGGCCAATGATGATGGTGGGGATAACAGTGAAGTCTAGACAAGGCCAATGATGATGGTGGGGGTAACAGTGAAGTCTAGACAAGGCCAGTGATGATGGTGGGGATAACAGTGAAGTCTAGACAAGGCCAGTGATGATGCTGGGGGTAACAGTGAAGTCTAGACAAGGCCAGTGATGATGGTGGGGATAACAGTGAAGTCTAGACAAGGCCAGTGATGATGTTAGGGATAACGATGAGGTCTAGACAAGGCCAGTGATGATGGTGGGGGTAACAATGAAGTCTAGACAAGGCCAGTGATGATGGTGGGGGCAACAGTGAAGTCTAGACAAGGTCAGTGATGATGGTGGGGGTAACAGTGAAGTCTAGACAAGGCCAGTGATGATGGTGGGGATAACAGTGAAGTCTAGACAAGGCCAGTGATGATGGTGGGGGCAACTGTGAAGTCTAGACAAGGCCAGTGATGATGTTAGGGATAACAATGAGGTCTAGACAAGGCCAGTGATGATGGTAATGATGTCATTAGTGCCTGGACAAGGCCAGGGTCATGAATGTTGACGTTAGTGGGCACCTAGACAAGGCTAGTAATGATGGTGTTGACATCAGAGGGTGTCTAGACAAGGCCAGGGATGATGGTCGGGATAACAGTGGATATCTAGATAAGGCCAGTGATGGTTTACCAT
The DNA here is from genome assembly GCA_028646515.1 of Pseudochirops corinnae. Lineage (NCBI taxonomy): Eukaryota > Metazoa > Chordata > Mammalia > Diprotodontia > Pseudocheiridae > Pseudochirops > Pseudochirops corinnae. The sequence goes on from CM053585.1 coordinate 380,676,014, forward strand.
CAATGAGGTTTAGACAATACTAGTAGTGACACCCATGGGCAAGGCCAGTTATGATAGTGGTAACATCTATGTGGATCTGAGCAAGGCCACTAGTAATGATTGCAGCATCAATCAATATTCATCGGGGATTGGTCTAGAGCAGCAGTTCTCAACCTATGGGTTGCGACCCCTCTGGGGGTCAAATTATCCTTTCACAGGGGTCACCTAAGACCATTGGGAAACACATATTTCCCATGGTCTTAGGAACCGAGACATTGCTCCTCTATCTGTCTCCAGGTGGGTCCACCCACATGCAGATACGCCCACATATGACTATTAAAGGGTCATGGCATTAGGAAGGTTGAGAACCACTGGTTTAGAGTCATGAATCTGGTAATAATATCAGCTGGGATTTGGACAAGGTCCCCCTCCAACAATGATGGAAACAGTGACCAAGGACTAGAAAATCTAACTGCCAAGGGAGAAAGTGATTTCAGAAAAGACAGCCAAGGAGACCAGGTCCATTGCCCATGGATCAGGTCAAGGGGACCCTGTGGCAACAGGTCTGAAGGTCACAGCAGGTGTATCACTGATACTACCCACATAGGATTGAGGAAACCTAGAATCTCAGAGCTTAAAGGAACCTCCAAAGCCATCTTGCCCAACATCTGCATCCAGGCCACTACGAATGTGTTGTTTCATCTCAGTCGGGCCCTCATCGTACCAAGAAAATCCTTTACTCTTCCCTAACCGAGTCTCTACCCCACTCTCCACAGTATCTGTTCCAAACCTTTTCTTCTCTCCTCAAGCCACCCCCACTCTTACTCAGCCTCACAGCTGAGGACCTCCATACTTTACAGAGAAGCCTGAGAGCATTCTCCTTGAGCCCCCTCATCTCCCTTTCTCTGCATCTTATAACCACCTGACATCCTTCTTCTTTTTAACTCCAGTCTCTAATGAAGTGGTCCTTCTCTTTGCCAAAGTCACCCCCTTTCCACGTGTCCTTGATCCTTTCCCTTCATTCCTGTCTTCTCCAGTACATTTTCCCCATAACCATCCCCATCTCTTGCTTCTTTCACCTCTCCCCATCTACTCTTTCTTTCTCTGCTCTCTATGAAACATGTTTAAAAAACCTTCACTAGACCCTCCTATCCCCTCAAGCTATCACCCTATGTCTTTCCTCCATTCTTCAGCCAAACTCCAAGAAAAAAGCCGCCCAGTCTCCTGGCCTCTACTTCTGCCACTCATTTCTGGACCTTTTGCAGTCTTGCTTCTGACCTCATCACCTGCTCTCTCCAAATTAACCAACGATCTTAGTTGCCAAATCAATGGCATTTTCACAATCCTCATCCTTCTTGACTTCTCTGCAGCCTTAGATACCATCGCTAGCCATGCTCCTGGATACTCTCCCCAGCTCATGCTATCTCCCTTGATCCTGCTCCCTCTTGGTTCTCCTATACGACTGAGCACATCTTCTCAGTCTCCTTTGCTAACCCATCATCTAGATCCTGGCCCCTAATTGTGGGTGGTGACCAAGGAGTTGGCCAGGACTTTCTCTTCTCTCTATGTGCTCAGTGACTTCACCAGCTCCCATGGATTTAACAGTCATCTTTATGCAAGTGAGTCTCAAGATCTACAAATCCAGCTCAAACCTCTCTCATGAGCTGCATCTAGTCTGGTGTCACCGATGGTTTCTTTGATATTTCAAACTGGATGAGTGTAGGCCCCTCAGATGCAACATGTCCAAAACAGAATTTATCCTCTTCCACCTCCTTCCCTCAATCCCACCTCTTCTCCAAACTGCAGTTTTTGTCACCAGGTTTTAAACCTTGGTTGTTTCATCCTCAGCTCCCCATTTCCCTTGCCCCACATATCTAATCAGGAGCCAAATCTCACCATTTCTACCTTCACAAACACTCATGTGACCACTTCTTTCCAGCTGCATCACTGGCCCTAGCACACGCCTTCAGCCCCTCTTTCCTGGACTATTACAATAGCTTCCTATAGATCTCTGCCCCAAGTCTCTCCCTACTTCAAACCACCCTCTACCCTGACACCAATGGAATTTTCCTAAAACACAGTCCAGACCACATCACTCCCCTTTTTCAAGAAACTCCAGGTGTTTCCTATTACTTCTAGCCCCAAATAGAAACCTCTCCATTAGACGTGTACAGCCCCCTTCTCCAATATCATTGCATATTACCCTCCCTTCATGTACTCTCCAGTCTAGTTTCTTACTGCTCCCCACATACAGAGCTCCCTTTCCCATCTCAGGGATGCCTGTGCCCTGACCATCTCTCCTACATTGGGATTCTATTGCTTTCTCTTATCTGCCTCATCTCCAATTCCTATCTCAATTACTACTTTCTACATGAAGTCTTTCTGGATTTCCCAGCTGCTGGAGTCTTCTCCCCTCTCCCCCCAAAAAATTACCTTGTATTTATTTGGGATATCATTGGTATCGTTATATGTAAATATATAATATAATATATAGTTTCATATAATATAATAGAAATATAATATATAGGTATATATAAATACATGCACATGTATCCCTGATAAAAAGTCAGCTCCTTGAAGGCAGCAGTTAAATACTTGCTTTTATTTTTACATGCCTAGTACCCAGCCCAGCGCCCGGCACTGTCCTTAAGGATGAAGAGACAGGCAATGGTGTGCTGGTAAATGCTTAGCAACCAATGGGGGTGTGATATTCACATTTTCTCCATGGCTTTCCTAAATCTAGAATAATCACCAAAATAATAAACCCAAACCTGGTTTGTAGCATTTGCTGATTTCTGAGTGGAAATGCTCTCACTGATGATTTAACTATTGGCTCTGGAACTTCCAGGAGCTGGCTCCACTACCCCCTTGGGTGGGTGTGTTAGATGTGTTCTGGAACATTTGGTGTAGGGCTCCTCCCTGGCTCCATGGCTCTCTGATGATTTATAGTAGTGTGAGGGACCATAGGAGCCCAGATCTAGGACTGGAAGAGACCTGAGAAATCATCTGGTCTAACCCCTTGATTTTACAGATAATGAAACAGGCCCAAAAGGGAAGCGATTTCCCCATGATCACATATGCAAGTAAAACAGTCAGGATTTGAACTCAGGGCCTTTGTCTCTGAACAGCTAGGTGGCATAGTGGATAGAGTGCCAGGAGTCAGGAAGACTCATCTCTGTGAATTCAAATCTAGCCTCAAACACTAATTGTATGACCCTGGGCAAGTCACTTAACTCTGTTTGCCTCAGTTTCCACATCTGTAAAATGAGCTAGAGAAGGAAATGGCAGACTACTCCAGTCTCTTTGCCACAAGAAATATGTAAACAAATGTGATTTGCTAAGTTGTGTGGCTGTGTGGGCCTGGACCAGTCACAGCCTCAGTTTCCTCATCTGAGAAAAGGGGAGAATAATGGCACCTATGCCCCCAGGGTGGCTGGCAGAATAAAATTGGATAATATTGGTAAAGTGATTTGCAACCTCAAGTGCCACATAAATGCTCCCTAATGTTATCTTGCCACTTCCCTAACTTTCCACGCTGCTGCACTGCCAGTGAGGCGCCGTGCCCCCTGGCTGGCCTGGAACTCGCTTGACTCCATTCCTGGCTTCATAGAGCCGCCATTCTGGACCCTAATCCTCTCCCCTCCCCCCTCTTCCATTTCTGCTGCCTCCAGCTCACTGGACCCAGTTCCAGCTTCTGCTGCCTACTTTCCTTTACCACCACACACTCTGGATCACACTAGCAGGGTTAGGCTAGACAGCCTTGGAGGTCCCTTTTGGCGCTAGGATCCTGTCTTTAAATCCTTGGTCTGACACTACTTGTGTGGTCTTAGGCAAGTCCCTCTCTTCCCTGGGCCTCAGTTTTCCCATCTGTAAAATGAAGGAGTTGGTTCACCTGGCCTCTGAGGTCCCTTACAACCTCACATCTTCCTTCCTCCATGCATACTCCAATGGAGGATCCTCCATTTGGAGCATCCTCCAATGCCCAGAGAGTTCCTAAAGGCCAGGCCCATGGGATATGAGCTCCAGTTGGTCCCAAGCAGCTAGAAAGGCTTCTAGTTACCACAGACCCGAGAAATGCTGGCCTGCCTCTGGCACCTGAGGGCCAGGCTGGCTGACTTCTGAGGGGGCCTGCCACCAGGGAATGAATGTTGAGGACATAGCAGCTCATTGAACCATCCCTAAAGATATGGATGGGCTGGCTCCTGTATCCACGAGCATATCCCCTGGGAAAACCACAGAGCCCTGAAGTATTTACAGGGGAAAAGGATATATAAACTGAGAAAGGGCCCACTGGGATGAGGCCATTCAGAGTATAGAGCACAGACCCAGAGGGGAAAGGGATTTCAGAGGCCATCTGAGTCCAATTCTCTCATTTTACAGATGGAGAAACTGAGGCTCCACGGAGGGAACATATGGCAGGATTCTAGAACCACAACTGTAGAGTGGAGGGACCTCAGATGGTACCTAGTCCATTTTACTCATTTTGCTGAGGAGAAAACTAGTACAGAGAGAAATTAAGTGATTTATCCAAGGTCACCCAAACATGGGAAAATCACGGGCCTGGAGCTAGAAGGGCCTCAACCTACCCACTTTATAGATGTAAAAAATGAGGCCTCAGGCCCCACAGTATTTGAATCCAGGTTCTGTGATTCCTGAGCCAGGGCACTTTCCACGGTGCCATGTGAAGGTCTAGACTAAGGCGTGATCAATTTTGGGGTTTTCTTTGGTTTTGACTTTTAGCAGTTCCTAGGGTCTCACTTAAACTGTCCTAATTCGAACTCTCACCCCAGAAAACAATAGGAATGATAATGTGGTTTGTTTTTGGTTTTTACAGACTTGTTCTAACAGTGACCAAGGTATGTGAGTGTTTGAAGAAGAACCCACTCACCTGCTCCCCCACTCCTGGCCCCCACCCTCGGTGTGACTTCATTGGTGTAAGGAACTCCAAATGAGGAAAGGTCCTCAGTCAAAGTAGTGAGCATCTGGTCTCCAACTTATAACTTTAGAGAGCTCCCTAGGTGATGTGACTGGCCCAGGGTCATACAGGCAGGATGTATCAGACAAAACTCCCCATGTCTTCCTGACTCCAAGGCTGGCCCTCCATCTACTCTGTTGTTCGGTAGTTACAGTGAGAGGCAGAGTTTAGAAAGTACTTTTCTCACATCTGCAGGTGGTACAAGCAAGCAGCCACAAACATTAATTGAGAACTTGATGTCTACCAGGCACTCTGGGAATACAAAGGAAGGTGAAAACAGAGTTCCTGCCCTCAAGGAGTTTAAATTCGAATGGAGAGACAACCCTTAAGAATGTATAAAATGAGTATAGGCAATCAGAAAAGTGGGAAGGGAGTAACGGCTGGGGAAATCAAAGAAGGCTTCATGTAGGAGACTATGTTTGAGCCAAGCTTTGAAGAAAACCAAGGGGGCTGGGGGATGGGGGGGGGGGGTTGCGGATAGTGGCCTAAGGAAGCAGAAGGAGTATATTCCAGGCCCAGGAAACAGCTAAAGGCTGATGTGCAGACAGACTGAAGGCCAGTTGGACTGGATTGTAGAGTGAGTGAAGGGATGGGTGGGTAATGTATAATAAAAGCTGGAAAGGGAGTTTGGGGCCAGGTCCTAAAAGGCTTCAAATGTCAAACCTTCCACCAAACCATGATGCTCTAGGCCAGTGGTGTCAAACTGAAATAGAAATGAGCCACTAAAAGGATGCCTGTGGGCCACATACTGACTGAGCAAACCACACGTGTTTATATATTTGCTTTTTTTTTTTATTAACACATCAACACATTGTAATCAAAAAGGAGCTACATTTCAATCTGGTTCAGGCTAAGGAAGGGAGTGCTGTGGCCCACGTGTTGACTCCCTACACTAGGAAAGAGCCGAGTGGAATTTGAACCCAGCCCTGAGTGTGATTCCGGAGTTCTTCTCTTCAACACCAATCTCCAGCCCTGGGCATCCTCGATCAAACTCATTGGCCTGTTCTAGAATCCTGCGCTCACTCTCAGCCAATCAGGAAACATCTCGATTGTACTCCACACGCATGACCCCTTGATGGCTGATGGCCAGAAATGTCTCGCCGCGGCTGCTGCCTTCTCCAGCCATGACGAAGGGAAAACCAGCCTTCCCATGGCCTCAGAAAGCAGGGAGATCCCTTCTAACACGCCGGTTCACCAACTGGGCAACAAACATTTATTAAGTGCCCACTGTATGCCAGACACCGTGCTGGGCATACAAAGAATGACATGTACCCAGGGTCGTGCCGGACCCTGAAGCCGTGGGAGTGGGGAAGGGGAAGGAACAAAGACAAATTCTATCTGACAAATAAATAGGCACTTCAGGTTCGCAAAGCACTTCCCATATATTAACTTCCTCATATGACCATCCTTCAAACAGTCCTGTGATGGCATCACCCCCATTTTGCAGACGAGAAAACCGAAGTTGAAAAGAATTCAGAATTAGCAGCATGGCGCATTGATATCAGACTGGCGGGGAACTCCGGCTCGGCCTTAACGCAAACTTCCCTCAGAATCCGTGCTGTGTAACCCGCTGAGGACAAATCCCTCAGCCTCAGTCTCTTCACTTGCAAAATGGGATCGGCTTCTCCTCCAAGCACTTACCCCAAAGGGCTATTGAGGTTCGAGTGCAATGGCAGGTGTAAGGCACCCTGCCAGCCTTAGGGCCCTGTGTGTGCGAGACAGTTACAGTATAGGATGCTGGGAAGGTGCTGCTGTGTGGCTACATTGTACACTGCACTGTATATGTTATGTTGTTACATTACTTAGTAATCCTGTCATATTACACAATTAGATATATCACATTGTATCACTTAATTATTATATCATATAATTGTATTATATAACATTGTGTGTTTGATATTACATACTATTATGTCATGTTATGTATATATTGCAGCACAACATAGTATGTCGTATTATGTATGGTGATATTATATATTGCTATATTGTATTACAATAATATAATATGATCATCTGCTATGCCACGTTATGTCGCACTCCATTATATTTCTTCTAGTATAAAGGGGCACAGTATTTACAGCTGCCCTCAGAGCCAGGGGTCAAATCCTGATTCTGACACACACTAGCCATGGAACCCTGGCCAAATCGCCTGACTTGTCAGCGCTCCCTGGGCAGATGCCCATCCATGCTGATAGAGGCAACTTCTCCCACTAGGGAATTCTCTCTACCAATAGGTCCATCCCTCCAGGGTCAGGGGACAGAGCACCAAGCCTGGACCAAGCCAGAAAGACCTGAGTTCAAATGCAGCCTCAAATACTTACTAGCTGTGTGACCCTGAGCAAGTCACTTAACCTCTTTTTTCCTCAGCTTCAGTTTACTCATCTGTGAAATGAGGGCGATAACAGCACCTCTTTCCCAGGTTGGTTGCGAGGTTCAAATAAGATCATAATTGTAAAATGCTTAGCACATAGTAGGTGCAATATAAAAGTTAGTTATCATTATTGTTAAACAAGTTGTGACACATGTATAACAGAATGGAGTATTGAGGAGCTAAAAGAAACAAAGAATGGGGGGAAAAAAGCCAGGAAAACACCAGACACAGTCAATAATGTAAACAGAAAGAACATACTCACAAAGTCCCTACTTAGTGCTCTGTAATTATCATGATAGATCTGAGTCTAAGGAACAAACATAAGAAAGCACATCCCTCTCTTTGCAGACGTGAGGGATGATGGGTATTGAACACTGTGTATACCATTAGACTGGGCTGATGTGTTGATTAGTTTTGCTGATCTTCTCTTCCCTACTGCCTCTCCTCTCTCCTTCCTTCCTCTTGTCTCTTCTCTCCTCCTCCTTCTCCTCCTCCTTCTTCTCTCTCTCTTTCTCTCTCCCTCCCTCTTTCTCTCTCCCTCCCTCTCTCTCTCTCTCCCTCTCCCTCTCTCTCCCCCCCCTCTCTCC